>JAVLUX010000030.1:6262500-6602500 GCA_032164185.1 Moxostoma hubbsi
TTTAAGATCAAAAACCGCGATCAGACGATTATTTAATAATCATGACAAGCATGTGTGTGTGATGGGAGGGGTACACAGAAACAGGGGATTGTTGGTCTTCTACAAGCTACACAGATTTTAACCTTTTTATTATTTTATTTTTTTTATTTATCTTTTTTTTTTCTTTTCTTTTTTTTGTCGATGCTCACTGATAGAAAAAAATATATTTTCATTGGTCATTTCATTTACTTCTATTTTATTTCACATGTCATACTCAATCTACAATAATAACATTATCAACATAAACCTAAAACTGCTAAATGTGGCAAACTGTACATCTACACATCTCATAATGGCTTTCAACTATCACCCACCACTTTTATTTCAGAAGTTGAAACTAATTCAAGGTAATGTAATAAAGGACTCAATTTTGCATGACTCCCCTCATCAATGAGTAAAATAGCAATAAAAGCAAATTGCTCTTGGGAGACATGAACACTGTAGAATAAATGATGTGCAGGAACAGAGGTGTAATTAATTTACAGGCTGTATTGATAGTCCCCCCTCACTGCTAACTGTATTTCTTCATCTCAGCTAACATCGTTATTTGGAGGGTAAGAGAGAAGCGAATCAACAGACAAAATGAATTGCCATATGACCTGTACACAAACTGTTTCCACAGCATAAGGATTTCTCTTGAGCTTTTAATTAGAGTGCTGAAAAGTGGAAAAGATGTACTGTTTGAAACAACTTGCATATGCAGGGAGACTTTTAAGAATCAAGGGAACTTGTAAGGCCTATACTTTACAGTATGCTTAATAAATCATACATTGAACTCAACCTTTTTTGGGTTTTACAGCAAAGTTTTCCTTTATAGCTCAGAATGTTTAACATATGTGCATATGATTGTTTGACGGACATTCTAAGGTGTGTGAATAATTGACTCCAGCCCGTTGAAAAATAATGCAGAGGTGGTAATGTGATCACGATGAGCAGCATCCTTATACCACAGAAAGCAGAATTAGCATTAATAAAGAGGGAATTATTATATTTTATTTGATTGATTAGTGATTTTAATAACTCAGTTGTTGTAATTTACTTTTCCCCTTTTTGCTGTCTTTATTTCAGCAAAAACTGATGAAGTTCTGAAAATAAAGGAAAATCTTGAAGAGGAAACAGGGAAAACAAAAGAGGAAGGTGGGTCAAATTTATTTATTTTTTATTCAGAGTGACAATTTGCACTAAGGTGAATATAGCACCTGCCACACAGACACAGTTTAGCTATTTGCAATAGTTTGATAGAAGTTGATGACAATCTGCCACAACAGGATCGCTGCGGTGGGGTATAAAGGCAGTGGGCAAATGTTTTTGTGTGTGAGTGACCGTTCTGTTCTGCCTTTTGTCCCACTTTTCTGCCCATCCTATTTTGCTCATTTTGCAAAAGTCTTTGGAAACTAACCCTCAACCCTGTTACTGACAGTTTTGTTCAATTGAATGAAGATTATTATTTTTTTAATGAATTGAAAATAAATTACATATTTTTCCACAATATAATGTAACTTTTTATTAAATGAAAAAATAAATTACATATCTTTCCTCAATATAATGTAACTTTTTATTAAATCAATGGTTACATGTTAAATGGGTGTTGTGGCAGTGTGTTTTACTGTCCCCTTCTACGTATCGCAGCCCCATTTCACTGCCCCCTTCATCACACCCTGGCCCACTTTCACGGTCGGCCCACCAGGGAATGTCCCGATTCACCCGATGACCAGCCCACCTCTGCTACCCAGATACGGGCCAAATCAATCTGCCCTGAGGCTACAACGGTTATGTGCCTACACTGCCAGTGTTACAATGGAATCAGTCCGAAACTATAGTAGACAGCACGCCAGAACTGGCCCGATTTTATGTATGCATTTAACTATGTACGTTTCATAAATGTTACATTTTAAAATTGATACTCAACCTAAACATTCTCTTGCATTTTAATTATAGTTTATAATACAAAAGTAATACATTTTTACAAATCTATATAACATATTATTATAATAAATGTACAAGAACTCACTTAAATGCATGAAAAACATTTATTTACAATATTACACAAACAACAATTGTTTATTAATTATCGTTTTAAACATTTAAAACATTTTACAAGCATTTTAGTATATAATACATGTGCTTGGAAAAAAAGTGTATGAGCATTGGGGAGTCACGTGACGCCATGAGAGGGTCGGATGTGTGAACGTCGAGCTCTGCACACTTTGCTAGTTTTTAATACTTTTTGTGCCATAAACCGGTGAGATTCGATTCTGTTCCATAACTGTTCTATGAAGACAATATGTCAAAGAATTCAAAATCCTCTGGCTCTGGAGACATTAAATGACACTTGTGTGCTCAAGCTGATACCCCTGACAGGGCCGCAGTCTGGGGACTCGGTGGGAGAGATTCAGCGTCAGCTGTTGAGCATGTCAACAAGGCTGGTGAAGGTTGTTGCTGACTTGGAGGATCTTGCTGTAATACGTTGATCAATCATTGCATGGAGACGAGTTGGTTACAAGAATAGGGGATATCGAGAAACAGATCGATTATCTGGAGTCATCAGAGAGGGAATTAGCTGCTAATCCACTAGCAACCAAGACAGACTTGGAGGGCATTTGGGAAAAGTTCTGGCAAAATTATTGAGATCATCTAATGAAGCTCTTTTGTTACACAAGGCTTTCTTGGAAGAAAATTCGACAAGCAAATTTCTTTGTAAATTCGACAAGAGAGAAACGTGATCGATTCAAGGAATGCTTGAAACTCTTACATCAACAGAAGGTCGCTTTGGCACTGATGTTCCTGGACAAATTGAGAATAGAACTAAGGATGGCCACAAAATATTTACATGCCCACAGCAATTTCAAAAAAATGTAAAGGCTGAAATGAATGTTTATATGGAAACCAACTGGTCCTCAGTATCGTCTGTGGGTGTGGCTTGGGAGGCACTTAAGGCGGTTCTTTGGGGCCGGATCATACAGTATACCTCATTAATAAGAAAATCGAAAGCACAAGAAATTGTGGAGTTGGCAGAGCTGAAGTGCCTCCTCAAAATATATATATTATCAAAAGTATTAGCAAAATATACCACAGTCGTCTTTGAACACACACACTTTATTACTATTCTAAACATAAATCTAATTTAACACATATACATTCTTGATCCTTCTTTGAGTCTACCTCGATTTGCAATCGGATTACCGAAATTATTTAATTAATACAGCAGCACTTTGAGCATAATATTGGAGATATACTTGCGTTCTTTGTGTGGCTTAGGTTCTTGGCGCTTGGTCGAAAGTTCATTCCGTCGATGCTTTGATTTCTGTCTGATCGAAGTTCATTGTCTGTATGAATTAGGGTAGCTGTGAAGCGAGGCCTTCTCATGGGTTTGTGAACCTTAGAGAGTGATGAGCTTTCTCGGGATATCGAGTCCTGAGCTCCCTTGGACCTCACATGGCACGTGCAGGCAGAAGAGCCTGAAGATGATGAAGAGTTACAGAGCAAGAGATCCTGTTCTTCCTGTTTGGAACTATTTGAACTGAGATTGGCCTCATCCCCCAAAGGTGACCTGCGACCAATCAGAAATGACTTTTCAGAGTCACATGGTCAACTATGTTGTCTTTTCCGACAGTTGAGTTATAGTCCTTTGTTTCAGACTCTTAAAAATTTCCCGCTCAAAAATAGTGCATATTTAATCATATGCTTTTATATCTTGAGAATGGTACAAGATACATGATATTCATTTTCACCAGATTTCTCTTCATACACCAGCGAACGCTTGCATACTAAACATGACATTTTTGTATGGATGTTATACACTCACCTAAAGGATTATTAGGAACACCATACTAATACTGTGTTTGACCCCCTTTCGCCTTCAGAACTGCCTTAATTCTACGTGGCATTGATTCAACAAGGTGCTGAAAGCATTCTTTAGAAATGTTGGCCCATATTGATAGGATAGCATCTTGCAGTTGATGGAGATTTGTGGAATGCACATCCAGGGCACGAAGCTCCCGTTCCACCACATCCCAAAGATGCTCTATTGGGTTGAGATCTGGTGACTGTGGGGGCCATTTTAGTACAGTGAACTCATTGTCATGTTCAAGAAACCAATTTGAAATGATTCGAGCTTTGTGACATTGTGCATTATCCTGCTGGAAGTAGCCATCAGAGGATGGGTACATGGTGGCCATAAAGGGATGGACATGGTCAGAAACAATGCTCAGGTAGGCCGTGGCATTTAAACGATGCCCAATTGGCACTAAGGGGCCTAAAGTGTGCCAAGAAAACATCCCCCACACCATTACACCACCACCAGCAGCCTGCACAGTGGTAACAAGGCATGATGGATCCATGTTCTCATTCTGTTTACGCCAAATTCTGACTCTACCATCTTAATGTCTCAACAGAAATCGAGACTCATCAGACCAGGCAACATTTTTCCAGTCTTCAACTGTCCAATTTTGGTGAGCTCTTGCAAATTGTAGCCTCTTTTTCCTATTTGTAGTGGAGATGAGTGGTACCCGGTGGGGTCTTCTGCTGTTGTAGCCCATCCGCCTCAAGGTTGTGCGTGTTGTGGCTTCACAAATGCTTTGCTGCATACCTTGGTTGTAACGAGTGGTTATTTCAGTCAAAGTTGCTCTTCTATCAGCTTGAATCAGTCGGCCCATTCTCCTCTGACCTCTAGCATCAACAAGGCATTTTCGCCCACAGGACTGCCGCATACTAGATGTTTTTCCCTTTTCACACCATTCTTTGTAAACCCTAGAAATGGTTGTGCGTGAAAATCCCAGTAACTGAGCAGATTGTGAAATACTCAGACCGGCCCGTCTGGCACCAACAACCATGCCACGCTCAAAATTGCTTAAATCACCTTTCTTTCCCATTCTGACATTCAGTTTGGAGTTCAGGAGATTGTCTTGACCAGGACCACACCCCTAAATGCATTGAAGCAACTGCCATGTGATTGGTTGATTAGATAATTGCATTAATGAGAAATTGAACAGGTGTTCCTAATAATCCTTTAGTTGAGTGTATGTGTAGGTAACAAAACATGAAAATCCCTGGTTACAAAATCACATTGGTTTTACACATCATTGTATTCTATCAAGTTAATCCTTATAGTTACCATTCTTAGTAGAATGAGATGAATCATACAAAATTAAAGATTATATTTATCAATTATAGGTGATTGCACATCGCTACACACATTTTAAAGAGTTCCATCAGTCTATAATCATTAATTTGTCAGGTACAAACGTTACCACAGTTCAAAGTGATTTTCAGCATTATCTAGCAAGGCTATATTAAGATGAAATGTCTTAGTTGTGCAAATCTGATGGTCCTTGTAACCTTACAAAGAACAGCCTGGTGTGGGGGTTCTTGTGAAGGCCAGTGGTTTATGACGTTGAAACATTCCAAACTGAAAGGCTGTTTTTCCTAGATCCAGTTATATGTTGTTTCAATTCTTCTGCATATATAATCTTACACTGCTTTTGGAAAAGGTCATGAGGCATTAGTGTATTACTCCCTGCTAATTCAGACTCAGGTGGATGGAACTTCAACTTCTTTTAAGAGATTATGGGAGAGATTTAAACTTGGTATTGGAGGAGAGAGTGTGGGCTAGGATTTAAAAAAAACAGAGTTGCAAGGGTGCTTCTTATGCAATTCAAGATTTTACATAGATTCTGTTGGACCCCCTCTAGATTGTGTTTACTTGGTTTTAAAGTCACAGCCTCCTTTGGCGATGCCAGTCAGAAGATGGAGAAACAACCCATGTTTTTTTTTAGGTGTGTTAAGATCCAAGAGTTTTGGTTGTAGGTTCAGAGTTCATTAGTGACATTTTGGGTACTCGAATTTCATTTTTCCCCAGACTCTTTATTCTGGGCAATGGGGCTGTCATATCTTTGGGGGACAAACAGATAAAAAATTGGGTCCTGACTAGTGTTATGATTGGCAGTCAAAAAAAAAAATGCTGCACTGTTTGTCTCAGATGCATCTGAAATTTGATCTAAGCACAAACGCAACATTTAGATCAGAATCATGCATTATTTAAGTGGATAAGGTCTGGGAAATCGCCCGTTTTCAAAATAAAGAAACCTCGAAATGAGAAGTCTGCAAGCAAAAAGGGAAGTGACAGAGCCCATTGTAATTAAACACAAAACAACACCGGCTTGGCTTTTTCAGAGGTGGCGACAACTCCCGTGATCTGAAAGAATTTGAAACTGACCCAGAGATGGTTTATTCTTGTTTGACAAGTAAGATATTTTATTGGACTGATAGTTAGGAAGCTCTTCTATCGTGGTAGTTCATTATATGCCATTGACAACTCTAATGGAGCATTTCATTATGTATTGTGGTACTGCAGTGCTTGATTTCATTTTCGAGCCAGGACAATGGAGGAAAAAAATAACATTATGCTGGTAACAGTGTCAATCTCTAAACCAGTATAAGGTGTCAAAACTCAAATAAGGGGAATAGTATAATCAATAATCAATAATTCATAATCAATAACTGATCATACGGGTTATGAGTTATCACTTAGTTTTAAATTATCCCTAAAAGGGAATACATTGCCAAGGTCCTTATATGGGCCACTAAACGCAACGGGTTGCGCTGTTACACATATAGGCAGGCAAAAATAGAGCAATTGTATACATCAACATTCAATCACAATGGATTATAATTAAACATTAATATATCAATTGTCTAGAATCGTTCGATTCTCGAGATAACTCCTAAGGGGATTAATTTGTCATCTAATAGTCTGCTCGCCAGCGAACTGACCGTAAAATCTTTATTAACCCTTAAGAAGTTATTCGTATGACTTAGAAAGGCAGACTATTTCTCTTGGCTATGAAAAACAGCTTCCCTTTTCTAAACACTATAAAATACTATTTAAAGTATCAACAGTTTTAGAGCTCGAAGCTTAAAAATCGAACATCTCAGGGACCTCGAAATCATGAACAGATAGGCAGAGTCAATCAATGAATATAGTATTTAATACTGGAAAACTACGTATATATATATATATATATATATATATATATATCTATATATATATATATATATATATCGGTGACTACAGTTACACGGAATAAATGTATTTACAACGCGATAAACAACAAAACAATGAAAGAGAATTAGAATAAGAGAGTGAGAGAAAGAGGGAGAGTTGTGTAAAATCACAGACAAGTTGGACCTTAAAACAGAGACGGCAAGGAACTCAAAATTACCCTAAAATGGGCAAAACCTTACAGCATAATAAATCTTGATAAGAAATAAATACTTGCACAATGGTTCTCTCAGGGTTGCTGAGGAAAGAAGGCGTGTGTGTGTGTGTGTGTGTGTGTGTGTGTGTGTGTCCTTCGAAGCGTGTGCTCCTGGTCCCTTCAGGCGAACAGAGTTGCGGCAAGTTTTAAGAGTCTCTTGAAAGTGGAGTTACCAACGAGAATAATTCAGCCTAAGTTCCTTTCACTCGTGTGGAAATGAACAACGGAGAATTACGAAAAGGAAAATAAAAACAAACAAAAGAAAAAGACAAGATAAGGTGACGACTCAGTTGAAAGACAAAAACTAAGCAACGTAAAAACTGGAGTTCCTTTCTTTTAAGGAAAACCTAGTCCACGCCTCTCTGAAGTGAACTGTCCAATCGTTGTTCAGAAAATCTTGAGCGGGAAAGTTTCTTTGTCTTGTCAGGCCGATTCATTTGCATAAGTTATGGCCGTAGCCGAAATTCGTCATTTTTCCTCCGAAGATGATTAAACATAAGACACATTTTTATCATAACCTAATACATATATCTGGCTCAGTCAGACAAAGAGTACAAAGACATCAAACACGACATGTAACAATGATAGGAATTCAAGTTTATATCTCAATGCGTAATTACAAGTATTTATAATTCCCTTGATACTACGATAACATCATAGATATTCCAATAGGACATGGGCAAACAGACAAACGTAAAAACATATCAAATATATCTCAGTAAAGTCTTTAAATGAGGAAATTCCTGAAAAGTTCTTATGCGTGTGTGGGTAGGTATCTGTGGGTCTTGGAGAGGTCTCTTACTCTCCCTTCTTAGACTTGGGAGGGTAAGATTAGGATCTCTTTGAAGCTCGCAATGGCAGGGAAACATCTGGTGTGTGTTGTCTGTTCACACTCAGGGTGTCATAGAAGTTGTCATCGAACCATCTATTGCAGACTGGCTGGAGCCGAAGGCCTAATTTACCTTTTGAGTTCAGAGGCCAAAAGCTCTTTGGGTTTTAGCAAGAACGTGCATTACATAATTCATTGATACGCTACACCAGTTACTACCTTGGTCTATTTGCTAGTTAACCTACTTGCTAAGATATAATAGTTTCCACCGTTTGACTTTCTGATATAGCAATCGTTATGTCTAATGTCATCATTGCTATATAAACATATAAATTTACATATAAACTTTTGTAATGCCAATAAGTCAAAACAACGAAAGGTACACTACTTACCTGCTAATAAGACATATATTTTTGTATATCTGTCTTTTTCTTCCTTTCGTTATTATGTATGGTATTTAGTGATCAATAATACCTCCTTTATAGATCATGGGATTCGTTCAAGCATTTTTGCAGCACTGCCACTTCAGCTTGTAGTGACTCCACCAGTGTCTCAAGGCAATCAGTGGGTTCCGCGACTCTTTCTACTGTAGGTAGAGACTCAAAGTTTACATCAGATCAGTTAGATCATCAACACTTCTGGTATTGTGCTTAAAACGGTGAATATCAGATCACCTTTTTATATGAAACAGTTAATCAAATTAATTTAAACAAATGTAGCATCTCATTTTTTCTTTGAAGGCACATTATAATAGCAGATGCAAAATGTTTAATACTTTAAAAACTGACAATAAATGAACTAGTTCGGTTTATATGAAAGATCCTTTGAAAAATGTTACAGCAGTTCAATATATTGTAACAATTATTATAAACAACAGCAATTTTTTTCAGTTATTCAGTTTCAGATTCAGTTAATTTTTTATTTGGAGCTGAATAGCAGTTTAATATAATGCGTCGAAGTCGTTCATGACTTCAAATGAAGCAGCAATGTCTTAAGTTCAGTTCAATTACAAATCCAAATAAATCGGTCACTTCCAGGTAATGTAGGAAAGCATTTCAGAAAAATACTTATTCATTTTAACTCCACTCTATACATTCAATTCACGAGCAAATGGCGAAAAGAGTTGGAAAATCACCAAAAATAAAGTCTATGTTTAAAAAAAAAATGGTTTACTGGAACAAACCATGATTTGAAGTGTTAAGTGTGAGCTATGGACTGATGAATGTCCAGATGAATCCTCTCGTTCCTGGATGAATCGCTCGCATCCGAATGACTCGCTCGCCTCTGGACGAATTATCTCATGTCTGGATGATTCCTTTTGTGTCTTAATGAATCACCGGTGTCTAAATTAACCTCTTCTCGTGTCTGTATGAATCGTCTCGTGTCTGAATGAATCTCTTCTCTTGCTGAATTGCTAATGTCTGGTTCGGAGCACAAAATATCCCCTGGCACTTTGTAATCAGGCTCGCAAGCATGCAAATCAGCAGCATGCAGCATCACACGTTGCCGACATAAAGCTCGCAACATTGCCAAAACTAGCTGCCTCAAACATGCAGTTTAGTCATACAGACATGTTTGTAGATCCAAGGTCAGAGATAAAATGTTAGTGCGCAACTTGTAACATGCTTTATAATGGGGATAGCTCGCCCAACTGGTTGCAGCAGTGTTAAAACTGAGTCTCACAGTGTGGCTGACATTTCACAGGTGGTGAAGGTGTGTTGAGCACTTCAGTTTCATAAAATCGTAGATGGCAATCACTCCATTGTCAACAACATTACTGTATAAAATTAAATAAAGTAAAAGAGCAACAGAAATGTAAAAAAGTGGCAGTACCCAATTCTACCTCTTACAAACTCTTATTTTTCACTGTGTGTTGTGAGAAAGTGTTTGTTTGGAGTACTTACTGCTGCTGCCTTGCTGGACTCAAGTGACAATGCACAACTCTAAAGTTTCACTGTTGTAAAGGTCCCATTCAAAAATCTCTTAATTACTCATTTATTAACACTTGCTGAATTAAAACCAATTATGTAATGACAGGAACAATGCCTATTGTAACAAACTAAAAGTATTTTATTTTTCATTAGAAATGTACTTGTGTAAAAGGTTTTACTCACTATTAAACCTACACTTATTTTATGTATTTATTTAAAATTTACACAAGTAAATGTAACAGTATATGTATTGTGTTACTTCCCACCTCTGATCTCAACCAACAAAGCCCATCCTCAGTCTGACCCAATATTAGGTACTTCACTACTGTTAATGACAGCACATCTGTTAATGACTGTTAACAATATTGTAGCAGTAACGATTGTTTAATTGTGTGGAGATACCAGCAGATTTTTTTGTATACAATGGCATTTTGATACAAAGACATACTGCAAGTCACAGTAAGTATTAAAATAATTAATTGTTGGCGAGAAAAACACTTAAGATCCGTAACATTTTTTATTAAAATTGTACAAATGCAAAGATGCCACAATAAAAATCATATTGTGAAGAGATCTCACGTAAGATAAAATGTAAAGGCAAAAATGTAGCAATATGAAAAACACTATGAAGACATACAGTACAAGTAAGATCAGAATGTCTTTGTTTTTTGTTTTTATATAGGAGATGCAAGGTAGAGATGTAGCTATATAATTGACATGTCATGAGAACTCATTTTACATCTGACAGAAACGTGGTGCCGGTTTAGTTTCACTTTTGCATCCGAAAGTTAAAGTGGAGATTTAGGGTAAAAAATTACTTAAATATTGTTCTGTTTCTCACCCACACCTATTATATTGCTTCTGAAGATATGGATTTAAACACTGAAGTCATATGGATTACTTTTATGTTTCCTTTATTAGATTTTTGGAGCTTCAAAGAACTGATCAACATTCACTTGCATTATATTAACCTACAGAGCTGAGATAGGTTCCTAAAAATATTTGGTTGTGTTCTGCTGAAGAAATAAAGTAATACACATCTGGGATGGCATGAGGGTGAGTAAAGGATAAGAGAATTTTCATTTTTGGGTGTACTGTCCCTATAAATTGAATAAGGCTGATTTTTGTATAAAAGAAAAAAAAAAGAGTAGCTTATAATTTTATAAAAGCACTTGCACTTGTGTATTATTTGAGCTGTAAAGTTGTTTAAATTTTTTTTTTTTTACTCTCGTTTTAGAGTTTACACCTTTACACTGTTATGTGTACAGGTAGTGGGAAAAGCACTCAATTTCCATACTTAAGTAGAAGTAATTATACCACACACATTTCTTAAGTAAAAGTAAGTAATCCATTAAAATACTACTTATGTAAAAGTAAAAAGTAACTTGTTTAAAAAATAATTAAGTATCAAAGTAAATAATACAAATTCAAATTAATTCATCTTATAAAATGCAACCCATTCATGTTGTTATTTTCAAAGCCATGTAATTGAGTCTTGTATAGGCAATGTTGTATAAAATTAATGATAATTTAGAACAATAAGCAAAGGTGGATAAGGGAAATGCATTTTATTCCAAAAAATAAGCTATAGTTTATGGAATTTATCATCAACAGAATATAATTAATTTAAACAATAATATCAATAATTTTATTATATATAAGTTCAACATATTTTCTTTTTATGTCCTTGACCAATTTTGAGTTGAAGCTACCTTTAAAAAAACACTACAAGCTATTAAGATTAGGGCCTAAATACAATGAGGTTTTATCTTTATTTAAAAAAAAAAAAACATATGACTATTAGTATTAAACAGCGTATTTGAACAGTTTCACCAGTGCATATAAACAAATTCATATAAATAAATGAATCGAAACATTGGCGAACAGCAGCATTTAACTAAATATTCAGCAACAAATAAGAAGACGTGAAGTGGATTCGCAAGCTCGAATCCAGGTTGTGCTGAGTGACTCCAGTCAGGCATCCTAAGCAACCAGTTGGCCCGGTTGCTAGGGTGGGTAGAGTCATGATGGGTTAACCTCCTCGTGGTCGCAATAATGTGGTTCTTGGTGGGGAACATGGTGAGTTGTGTGTGGATGCCTGGAGAATAGCGTGAGCCTCCACTTGCGCTAGGTCCATTATTGCATAATATAAAATAATATTATATAATGTAAATATAATAAAAATTTATATATTATATATTTTTTAAATGAAAATATTTTTGAGTTCCTAAAACAACAGTGTAAATGTAAAATTGTCTAAAATCAAAGTTGACCAAAAAGAGACACATTTTAAATATTTTTTTTTTCCAGAATATATTTATTAAGTTTTTATGCATACACAAACACAAGACGAACAACAACAATCAGACAGCCATCCCTGTACAATGCAACAGTTACAAATATTCAGTACTTATCTTTAAAATAAAAGATATAAAATAAAATATATGAATTGTACAAATCCAGTGATACAAATTATTGTCCAGATGTAAACTGCAGTGTCCACACATCTCAGTCATTGTCATCTGTTAAATCCAAATCCTTGGCATAATCAATAAAAATGTTCCAGATATTCTCAAAAAGTTCCTGTTTGCCTTTTAGCACATATGTAATCCTCTCTAGTGGCAGAGCAGACAGCATCTCATTTTAAATATTTTGATATTTAAAACAACACTTTTCTTGTAATTCATGTCGTTTTAACGCCTTAAAAGGAAATCATATATACCTATTTTATTGTTTGATTATTTGAGGTTAAATATGTAAAAATTAAAAAAATTAAAAAATAAGACAAGGTGTATGAAGCACAAATACACCTTAAGAAATATGACAATTTATATGACAATTAATTTTGAAAGCCCTAAAACAGATAATTAATCATCATATCCCTAAAACAGACAATTAATCATCATTATCGCAATTATTTGTTTGACATCATCAGCCAAATTTCATAATCTTGACAGCCCTAATCCTACCCATATGTCGCTGTAATATTTAATAAATTCTGTTTTCACATCTCTTTCTCATTCATGCGAACATTTCCCATACTGAAAGGACAAGTTATGCCTGGCTTATAAGCAGTGAATTAGTGTTATGGACCCATGGGAAATAAAATCACCAGAAAATCAGTGTGAGAAGATTTAATTGTAATGCAGAGACCTTTTCTCTTGACCAGCCCACTGAACTAAAAAACAAACAAAAAAACAGATCCACCCGGACGGCTGTCTTTTCATAATTTGTTCCCTAAGCATAGCGATTACTGTTTTATTGATTTTTCATCACTGCAAATATTTTTTGCAGTCACTGCAATTTGAAGGCATTGTTTGGATAATTGCTAGCCCCTTCACCTCTTCTGTCTTCCATCCATTTTCTTTTCTTTTTCAAATTATTTGTATTAATTTTAACTATATTGTCACTGAATATTTAGATGTATTGTCGACCATCGCCTAGAATGGGAAGACGTCCTAACACACATGGAGCTACCCAGATAGGATGAATCTCACAAATCCTGTCAAGAACATGTCCAGGAATTATTGAACAGTAGAAATTAAAAGAAATAAGAAAAAAAATATATATATATTGTGAAACAAATACTATTTTTTGAACCAAAGAAAAGGTTTGGAATGAAAAGAGGACATTTTTCATGATGACATGAACAAAGTACAGTAATTTTTCTTGACATTAACCCAAAAGTTCTTATCTAGAACTTCTCCTATACACATTTTTGTTCACGGTAAGAGAACAGAAATTCAATTGATGGATGATTGACGTCATTCTCCAAACCATGCAATTGTTCACCCTATTCTAGTCTGGAATCAATGCGATCAATGTGTCACACTAACCAAAAGCTACATTGCACATTACAGTGAGGAAAATAAGTATTTGAACACCCTGCTATTTTGCAAGTTCTCCCACTTAGAAATCATGGAGGGGTCTGAAATTGTCATCGTAGGTGCATGTCCACTGTGAGAGACATAATCTAAAAAAAAAAATCCAGAAATCACAATATATGATTTTTTAACTATTTATTTGTATGATACAGCTGCAAATAAGTATTTGAACACCTGTCTATCAGCTAGAATTCTGACCCTCAAAGACCTGTTAGTCTGCCTTTAAAATGTCCACCTCCACTCCATTTATTATCCTAAATTAGATGCACCTGTTTGAGGTCGTTAGCTGCATAAAGACACCTGTCCACCCCATACAATCAGTAAGAATCCAACTACTAACATGGCCAAGACCAAAGAGCTGTCCAAAGACACTAGAGACAAAATTGTACACCTCCACAAGGCTGGAAAGGGCTACGGGGAAATTGCCAAGCAGCTTGGTGAAAAAAGGTCCACTGTTGGAGCAATCATTAAAAAATGGAAGAAGCTAAACATGACTGTCAATCTCCCTCGGACTGGGGCGCCATGCAAGATCTCACCTCGTGGGGTCTCAATGATCCTAAGAAAGGTGAGAAATCAGCCCAGAACTACACGGGAGGAGCTGGTCAATGACCTGAAAAGAGCTGGGACCACTGTTTCCAAGGTTACTGTTGGTAATACACTAAGACGTCATGGTTTGAAATCATGCATGGCACGGAAGGTTCCCTTGCTTAAACCAGCACATGTCAAGGCCCGTCTTAAGTTTGCCAATGACCATTTGGATGATCCAGAGGAGTCATGGGAGAAAGTCATGTGGTCAGATGAGACCAAAATAGAACTTTTTGGTCATAATTCCACTAACCGTGTTTGGAGGAAGAAGAATGATGAGTACCATCCCAAGAACACCATCCCTACTGTGAAGCATGGGGGTGGTAGCATCATGCTTTGGGGGTGTTTTTCTGCACATGGGACAGGGCGACTGCACTGTATTAAGGAGAGGATGACCGGGGCCATGTATTGCGAGATTTTGGGGAACAACCTCATTCCCTCAGTTAGAGCATTGAAGATGGGTCGAGGCTGGGTCTTCCAACATGACAATGACCCGAAGCACACAGCCAGGATAACCAAGGAGTGGCTCTGTAAGAAGCATATCAAGGTTCTGGCGTGGCCTAGCCAGTCTCCAGACCTAAACCCAATAGAGAATCTTTGGAGGGAGCTCAAACTCCGTGTTTCTCAGCGACAGCCCAGAAACCTGACTGATCTAGAGAAGATCTGTGTGGAGGAGTGGGCCAAAATCCCTCCTGCAGTGTGTGCAAACCTGGTGAAAAACTACAGGAAACGTTTGACCTCTGTAATTGCAAACAAAGGCTACTGTACCAAATATTAACATTCATTTTCTCAGGTGTTCAAATACTTATTTGCAGCTGTATCATACAAATAAATAGTTAAAAAATCATACATTGTGATTTCTGGATTTTTTTTTTTAGATTATGTCTCTCACAGTGGACATGCACCTACGATGACAATTTCAGACCCCTCCATGATTTCTAAGTGGGAGAACTTGCAAAATAGCAGGGTGTTCAAATACTTATTTTCCTCACTGTATATGTTAGTCCTCTCTTGGTGGCAAAATCATGTGGAATTTTTTCTTCATCTCCTATAGAAACTATAGTTTATCAGGCATATGGAGATTTCTTATATTTTTAGTTGTAAAGTTTGAAAGTGCCACAGTTACATCAACAGCTGTGTGTGTTATATCTGCACATTTTCTCCTAGGACACTTTGTCTTTCACGGTGTCTGGACAGGGTCCTGGCCACACAAGTACAGTGTAAACATATGTTGGCCCAACACATACACACCATGACACACTATGGAACACACACATGGGTGGCAACCATGTGGCCTCTTGAAGTGATTTCATCAACCAGTGTTCATAAAGATATTGTTAGATTGTCATATGTTGATATGTGAGAAGGTGTGTTTGAGTGAGAGTGTGTGTATGTGTTTATGGTGTGGGAAAGTGAGGAGATTGTCATTGTAGAGAGTTGAGAGTTGCATGTTTGTGGGTTAGGTCATTCGCACCTCATCAAGTCTGGTCTAGTGGTCTCTCACACACAGGACTGTGCAGACTTGTGTCTCTGTGATTGGGTGTCTACACCATATGAAGGGTCACTCTGTGGCCAGTCAGGTGTACCAGTGGTCAAAATTCCAGGAATAATTGTGATCAATGGTTCATCGATATATCTGGGAATTTGTTAAATATTCTTTTGTGTACAGAATTTGTGATTGTTATTTTGAGGTAGTGGCTTGTGTAGCTTTTGTAAATTATTGTCTACTAAAAAAAAATTGTGATTTGGTGTTATATTATCAAAAATCATATTTCTGGTATTAGAGCTGTCCATCAATGATAATCAAATGTTTTAAATTAGGGGTTCACGGATCTAAAAATCTAAAGGCCAATACAATCACCGCTTGTTCTTTTTAAAGTTACATTTTCCACACTTTTGCGAGTTACACTGATCAGCCACAACATTAAAACCACCAGCCTAATATTGTGTAGGTCCCCCTCGTGCCGCCAAAACAGCACCAACCCGCATTATATACTTCTCACCACAATTGTACAGTGCAGTTATCTGAGTTACCGCAGACTTAAACAGTTTGAACCAATCTGGCCATTCTCTGTTGACCTCTCTCATCCACAAGGCATTTCCATCCACAGAAATGCTGCTCGCTGGATGTTTTTTTTTTTTTTTTTTTTTTTTTTTGCACCATTCGGAGTAGATTCTTGAGACTGTTTGTTAGTGAAAATCCCAGAAGATCAGCAATTGCAGAAATACTCAAACTAGCCCATCTGTTACAAACAATCATGACACACTCCAAATCACTATGATCACATTTTTCCCCATTCTGGTGGTTGATGTGAATATTAACTGACGCTTCTGACCCGTATCTGCATGATTTTCCGCACTGCACTGCTGCCACACATGTGGCTGATTAGATAATTGCATGGATGATTGTTGGTGCCACGTGATTGACCAGGTCTGATTGAAGTATACTTTGGACTTTACTTGCTGCTTTTAGTATATAAAAAAAAAGACCCTGCTGGCTCGGAGGACCTAAGCACTGCTTATACAGATATAGCTAGAAATGTTCCTGCCTTACATGTCTTCTTCCGAGCATTTGGCTATGGTATATCTTCATGGTCTGAGATCAGACAAATCAAGTAGGAATATACCACATCTGACTTTGTGTAATGCACTAAATGCATCATAATAGTTTGTATGTTTTATTTAAACACAGAGAGTGTGCATGTTGAAGGGAGTAAAACAAAAAGCACACTTGATTGCACCAGTGTCATTATTATGCCACACACTGTCTGATTGTCACGATTCACATTACATAATGTCTACTCAGATATGCATTCTCATGTTTATTTGTTGTTTAATTTGTTTTTACATCCAATGTGTCCAGTGTATTTGTCTCTCCATGCTCTCACTGTACAGTGATTCAGAATTACTATCAAAATGGGCACCTTACATGCACATGTATTTCATACACATTTTTAAAACAAACCAGCATCTGAATTACAGCAAGTTTTAATAACCAAAAGCTTAGAATTATCAATCATTCACCCTCCAGTAGCAGCAGTGTTATACTTTGAGGGCTGAGCAAGTGCTCATTCATTAGAGTAGGAGTGTATGGGTCCTGCTTGATTCACTCTGAGCATTATTTTATGGTGGTTAGTGACGAGGAGGCTAAAAGCTATAGCCGCTACCGCCAGTCGCTGGTGCGCCTCTTGAGGCCAGGGGAGTGAAGTTAGCACATATCACACAGCTACCATATACCAGCTGGCTCTCGTTACATATGTGTGTATTCAATGCCATAAAAAAAGAAAATGGTCCCTGAATCTTGGCATGATCGTCTGATTACAGATTTAAGATGAATATCGGCCAATTTAGATAGTGGGCGATCGATCATTGCCCCTACCATTCAGCCTGCAAAGAGTCTTACACGTTAAAAAAAAGTACTTAAATATATTTTTCACAACAAAACGATCATGTCGCTTTAGAAGACATTAATTTAACAGCTGGTATGGTATGGACAGGGGTTGGGAGGGTTTCTTTTGAAATGTATTCCACTATAGAATACAGAATACATGCTGTAAAATGTAATTTGTAACATTCCTTTAGATTACTCAAGGTCAGTAATGTATTCTAAATACTTTGGATTACTTCAGCACTGGTAGACTTTTTCACTAGTGTTGACTATAAAAACTCTGCAGGTACAGTAAGACAAAATACACATGTTAAAAATACATTCTCTGAAAAACCTAATTATCTTATGCAGTGTTGTTTCTAAAAACGAGATAAATCAAATTGATCTGATATTTTTACAGGAAAACAATACAAAAATGATTATGAAGGATACTATTTTTTCCCTAATATCAAAGGTCTTACTAGAAAAAAATGAATTATGATACAACGTGAATTTTTTTCTTGATAAAAATATATGATTGTGCCTGGTAACATGCTTGTAAAATGGCTAGAAATGGCATTTTAGCTTTGGCGTAAATCTGACAATTTACACAAGGTTTATTTATATTTATTCTGCTCCAAACTTACTGCAAACTTCTCTGTCTGCTCGTATGAAGGCAACGCATCATAAGAAAGTGTTTCACAGAACAAACTTCTTTCACGTTGTCATTATGGGGGTATTGTTTGTAGAATTTTGAGGAAAATAATGAATTTAATCCATTTTGGAATAAGACTGTAACAAATCTGGAAAAAGTTTTATTTTTAATAAATTTGCAAAGATTTCAAAAAAACTTCTTTCACGTTGTCATTGTGGGGGTATTGTTTGTAGAATTGAGGAAAATAATGAATTTAATCAATTTTGGAATAAGGCTGTAACATAAAACGTGGAAAAAGTGAAGCGCTGTGAATACTTTCCGGATGCACTGTATGAATAAATGTTTTCCATCTGAAAGGACTAAATATTAAATGAAACAAATGACAATAAAATGCAAAGTAATCTCTTCAGTCATTAAAATATTTTTGAATGTAACTGTATTCTAATTACCAATGATTTTAATTGTAAATGTAGTGGAATTTAGTTAATTATATTTTAGATGTATTTTGTTACTCCCCAAACCTGCTTATGATGTCATTTATAATTACTGTGTGTAATATTTGGAGATTCAAAAGACAAATCTCCATTCACTTAGATTAAGGACCTGCCGAGCTAAGATATTTTTCTATTTGTCTTCAAACGTGTTCTGGTGAAGAAAAAGTCATACACACCTGGGATATCATGATGGTGAGTAAATAATGAGAGAATTTCCGTTTTTGGGTGAACTATCCCTTTAAAAAAAGAAAAAAACGAAGTTGTTATTATGTTATTAAATTAACCAATTCAAATTCTTCTTAAAATATCAATTAATATGAACTATTTATATTTTTTATAAATATAAGTGTAAGACATCTTGTAAACAGGAAAATAATCCCTCTAAAAAGATTTAGTATCTGAATATAGTATTTTTTTCTTGCAATAGTGTAGAGGCCTACAGATTATTCTAAAACATCAGAAAGCATGCACATATACTTGAGCAATAACACATGAGCTAGATTGTAATATGGCCCTACATCAGCACTGCTGTGATTCGGCCACAGGCAAAGTGCCTTAGGTAATCACAGCAGTGCTGATGTAGGGCCATATTGCATGATTAAGAGTGTGATATTGCTTATATGCAACAGTTCAGTGAAGTAAATTTAAAACAATTAGGGAAAACAGTGCGGTCACAAAAAAATGCATTTGTGCATGGAACTACTTTTTTTTTTTTTTTTTAACTGATTCAAAGATATATAACAAAGAAAAACACAACATATATATACATTGAACCAACATTTATATTTAACCCCCACAATTACCCATCCCCAGTCATCAACCCAACCTGACCCCCAACGAACACTCCTGTGGTCAAATATAAGAATACACACACACACACAAAAAGAAAATATAATAATCATAGATAATTAAAACTAATCACTCTCTCCATAGCCCCCCTCTGAGAATCCACCAAAAAGACTAAATAATTGCCCCATTTTCTATCAAACAAATCCTAAAGCCCCACCCTTCTACTTAACACCTCAAAAGCTGCCACCCTCCCCATCTTTGCATACCCCTCTGGAAATGAGGGCGCTCCAACCGACTTCTATCCACATAAAATAACCTGCCTATCAATCATCACACTGGTCAGAACCCAATTTTTTATGTGTTTATTCCCATATTGACGGCGATCCCCATCACCCAAAGTACAGTGTCTGGGGAAAAATGAAAATGCCTAAAACATCACAAATACTACTCTGAACCTTCAACCAAAACCACCAAAAAACAGGGGTTGTGTCTCCAACTTCTGATTGGCATTGCCAGCAAGTGGGTGTGTCTTAAGACCAAGCCTATACAATCGAAAATCTTGAATTGCATAAGGCAATTGCATCTCTAGATGCAGACTTGATGTTTTTAAGAATTCTAGCCCACATTCCCTCCTCCAATACCAAGTTTAAATCTTTCTCCCATAATCTCTTGATAGAATTTAAAGCTCCGTCCCCCAGACTCTGAATTAGCAGGGACTAATACACTGATGCCTCATGTCCATTTCCAAAAGCAATATTCACCTCTCCCAGAGTGCCTCTTTAGGTGAGGGGGTGTAAACTACTTGCAAAAACAGTACAGAGCGGGTGGCACAGCTGAAAATACCTATATAACTGAGACCTGGTAATCCCAAAATGTTGAACCAAATTTTCAAAGGATCTCAACACTGTAGGTCACCGTGCGTAGTAACCCCCCTCACTATCCACTTTGACCAGCAGAAAGGGGACATATTAATACATAATTATGGGTTCAGGCATATGTTCAAAGCAATATTTATAGAAATGTCTGAATTAAACACACTGAACACTTTTGTCCATACCGAGTGCAAAAGCGATGTAACAGGGTGTAACTTATACTATTAGTTTGATAGAAAGGCTTTGAAATGGCGAAATAGGGGCAAGAACTTTGTTCAATACAAAACCAAGGAGGGGCTCTCTCGGGTGGAAGCGACGAAGTCGACCAAGAGACTTAATAATAATAAAACAAAATATTTGGTAGGCCTAGCCCACCTTTGTCAATCGGCCTATGTAATTTACTGAAATATAATCTGGGATGCTTGCCATTCCAGATGAAGGTCTTTGCTATGCTATCAAATTGTGTGAAATGAGAGAGGGGGACATCTACAGGGAGAGAATGTAGCGGGTAGATACATTTTTTAATACAATACATTTTAATTACATTAACCTTCCCAATCATAGACCTGGCCACATCGCTCAAACCTTTTTATTAAGGGGTCAAAATTAAAAAACTAAATCGGACAAATTTGCTTGGAATAAAATACCCAAATACTTAATGCCCTGTTTGGGCCACTGGAAGGTGTCCGGCTGGAAAGCCGTTACTGGACAGTACGCTGTAAGAGCCAAAGCTTCAGATTTATACCAACTGATCCTGTATCCTGAGAACTTAGAAAAGGAATTTATAATTCTGTGGAGGCAAGGCATAGATCTAATGGGGTCGGAGACGAATAATAAAATATCATCAGTTTAAAGCAAAAGCTTAATCGCCGCTACCGGTTGTCTATAAAGTAACTTAATCCATCCAATAAAACTATTGCTGAACTCCTATATTTCCAAGATCTTAAAATAATCCCATTCTGCCGTATCAAGGACTTTTCGCTGTCAAGTGAGATGGCAGTGACCAGAGTTTGATCATTCGACAATGATCACAGGATATCGATGAAACGCATAATTTTATCAGAAGAGCTGCAGCCCCAAATAAACCCCACCTGATCTATATGTATAAGAGATGTCATAATTTAATCGGTTAGCCAGAATTGTTTACAATATTTTTTCATCTAGCTGGATCAGGGAAATTGGACCGTAACTCTTACACTCGCTTGGATCTTTTTCCTTTTTAAGAATCAGACTGATCCAGGCTTTTGTCATGGTTGGCAGAAGCTTTCCATTCTTTAATGATTCACTATAAACTTCTAACAAAAGTGGAGCCAGTTCTGTAGCATAAGATCTAAAAAATTCAGCAGCAAAGCCATCTGAGCCTGTAGGCAAGGCCTTAGTTACCTCGCCAAGCTCCTCCAAGGTTATCTCAGAATCAAGATAATTTTTTTGCGATTCATTTGTGGGGAGGGGGGTAATGATAAATATAGCTGCAAGCAGCGATGATGGACCTAAAAACTTGCATTTGAGCACAAGGTTAAGACATCATCCATCAATAATTAATTATTCAAAACACTGTCCGTCATTTTGATTGATAGGCCTAAAAGCAAGAATCTCCATTTTCACCATTTTCACGTGGTATATCTTCACTATCTCTCAGTCTATGTGTACGCACGAAAAAGAGAAGAGCATATTGCCCTTTACAATATGTAAGCCAGCAAGTGGTGGCAAAAGATCATTTTTGTTTGCAATATGAGCCAGTTGGTGACGTAAAGTGAATACGTTATTTTTTTACATAGAACAGCGCTCCGTATTATTACTACTACATTACTAAAGCTAGGAAATAGCTTTAAACGGCTTTAAACTAACAACATCAGCATTAAGGCTCATCACAGCTGAGAGACCCAACAGACTGACTGATTACAGAACTCAAGGTGCTTACCTCTTACCGGAGTTTCCACATTGGATACATACTGTTTAGAATGGCGGAGGACATTGCAGTTTCTATAGGGAATGACTCTTGCACACCGGCTACCGCGAAATAGAGGAATACCCCCACTTGGACGGCTATTTTACTACTGAGAATTCTGACCTTCAGAAAGCTGACAGCATCTCTGCTTGGGTGTGGCAACAAGTGATTGCACAGGCTCCATCTCTCTCTCTCTCTCTCTATCTCTCTCTCTCTCACACACACACACACACACACACACACATCCATCCTTGTTTATCCAATAACTTGTTAGAAACAGCACAAGCCATGATATTATTTCTGAAGTGATATTTTTGAATTACTAATGAATGCTTGGACGCATCATTTATTTTGAACCAGCAACGGCAGATTCTGACTGGTCGTGAAAGAAAGTAGTTCCATGTACAAATGCGTTTTTATGACCATACTCAAATTTTCTTAATGTATTTAAAATGTACTTGTTCATTGAACTGTTCAACACACACAATCGTATATGGCCGTAAGCACTCTTGCTCATGTGATATTGCTTATATCATTTTTAGTTTATTTTTTATTGGCCAAAGTGTTTCTTCGTGATCAACTTGTGTTATGGAAAACTGTTTGTAATTTGAAAACTTTTTAATAAATTATCCCATACACATTTTTAATAACTTTTTTCCATTTGGGTCTCAAGATTATCAGACCAAAATTTCAAAGAAGAGTTCAAAATGGCAGAAAAAAATGGTTAGATACATTATTTCCTTTTTTTTTTTTTTTTTAACAGATTTCAAATGGTGGACAGGTGATATGGCCAATCATGAAAAAAATTGTATCATCGGATTGTGTGTGATCCAAAAACACCAATCTCATTATTTTATGAAACACGTCTCAATAGTTATGGGAATAGTTGGATCTATTGAAAAGTTAATGATCAGATGATTCAGAATCTATTGTCAGTCTGTATTTTTGTTGAATGTGTAAAAGTAAACATTGGCAGCCTTCTGCACCCCTCTTACAATACCGCCTCACACTTTGTGAACCACGGCCTTAAATGGCTAATAAATATTGCAAAACTAATCTTTGGGAAATAACCAACTGGTTAATTAAGCTGATGATGTTACATCTGGATGTGCGGCAAAGCTCATTTCATGAAAAGCCAAGTAAATCTTAAGTTTATAAAAAAGTAAAAGTTGACTTAATATTTGTAAATGTTGCATATAATGTGAAAGTGTGTCAGAAAATAATTTGATATTTAGATTTTTTTTTTTATGTGGGACATCACATCAAGACATTTAAATAGGAGTTATGAGTATAACTTACATGGTAATAATAATGATTTAATGGTAGTGTATTATGCATAATGTTGTGTATTTAGATGTGTGTAGTGTTTTTACATGCAAGTAAAATTATTATTTTTCTCTTGAAGATATTCTAAATTTTGTGTAGCATGAATATAAAATACAAATGAATATAGACAATTTTTCTCTTTTTGATTTAGTTATACACAACAGTTTGTTCCAGTCCTCTAAATCTGATTGGATGAAAAATGTTCCAAGTGTACTTATGTCACAGAACATCAGCACGTAGATGTTTAACTGTTTGTATCATTCCGCTCGTGTTGGTGCCGAACAAAGTTCAAGCGCAGTGCAGATGTGTAAAGAGCTAGGTGTGTCTCTTTACATTTATTTTTGTGACATTGCAGATTTTAGCCAGAAGGTGGCAACAAAAGACAATTTTTGTGTGTAATATGAGCCAGTTGAGGTGACGTGCATTGAGTCAGAGTCAGACGAAGAAGGCTGAGATATGGTGAAATTCCTAGACAGGCTCTTCTTGAGTCTGCTCGACATAACAGGCCATAAGCTTGAAATCGAGCGAGCTCTGAGATCCATGGAGGGAGACAGGCCCGATCAATTCTGGCACCAATTTCTGAGATCATCTGATAAAGATCTTGTGTTACGCGAGGAGTAGGGTAAGGCTTAGGAATAAGGCTTTCTTGGAAGAACCACAGCATTTTCTTGTTCACAGACTTTGTGAATTCGACAAGAGAGAAATGTGATACATTCAAGGAATGCAAGAAACACTTAAATCAACGGAAGGTTGCTTTTGCACTGATGTTTCTGCCAAATTGAGAATAAATACTAAGGATGGCTGCAAAATATTTACATGCCCACAGCAAGAAATGTCCTTAATAAAATCGATGACTGGGTAAGTTATTTGTTGTTCTCATGTTGCAGCCAAGTGGGCCTGACTCACTGAACATTCACTTGACTGTCCGAGGAAGGTGCTCGCCTTTTTGTTTCTTTTTATGCTGGTTCCACCAAGTGGCTGGAGTTTGTTTTGTGTAATAACACTCCTTCGGGGGACAGTTTGTGGATGAATCTGCATGTTCTTTGTGGTTATGCCTCCTATTGACTGGAGTTTGTTTTGTGGAATATTTCTTGCAGGACATTGGAATGATTAGGTCAGTTCTTGCACTCATGTAACAGCCGAGTGGGCCTGACTCACTGAACATTCTCTTGACTGTCCGAGGAAGCTGAGCGCCTTTTTGTTTCTTTTTATGCTGGTTCCACCTAGTGGCTGGAGTTTGTTATGTGGAATAACACACCTTCAGGAAAGTTATGTTGATGAATCCACACACTCTTTGTGCTTAGGCCTCCTATTGGCTGGAGTTTGTTTTATAGATCATTTTCTGCTGTGTAATTCTGTTTTACAAAATTTGTATAGAAACATGGGAATTGAGCAATCCGACGGTAAAGTTGTTGTGGGGATTGTAGGTGTAAATGGTCTGTTTGAGTTTAGAGGGATAGACACCTGTTGGCACTGTCTTGCGCAGGGTTGTAAGGGGGGTCCACCTATTGGTCCAATGGCGGTTTCCAACAGCGTGGATGAAGGTCTCCTGCATGTTCTGTCTTATCGTGCGCGTTCAGTTTAAGTGATTTCATTCTAATTAAATCACTATATTATTCATTTTAAGATCCTTGTTTATTTTATCTGACTCCAATTATAAAAGTTTCTAAGGATATATTAGTGTTCTAATCTTAATTATTATTATTCAATTTGACTTAACATTGAATCATCATATTTAACTATTTTATATTGTACTCGTTCATTCGGATTCCTGTCGCTTAGAGAGTCTCGCGCCGGCCGCGAACGCGGATCTCACGGTCACAAATATGCCAGTATTGGTCATTAAAACAGTAATTGACTAAATACTAATTAGATGGCTGCTCCTGCTTGCCCTTTTATCTACAAGTATATAGCTTAGTCCCCTTAGATAGTAAACACTGAATTAGAGTTACATTTCTACCCAGAGGTCATGACCACTAAATTTACAAAGATAGACCAACAATACCCAAGTTAAAATAGCTTTATATGATCATGCCATAGTTTCCTATGTACACTTAGCTAGAAAAATTACAATAACCAGAGGTTTAGGCTTCACCCTATTTAGGCTTGGTCGATACTAAACGGAAATTCCTATCGAGCCTGTACACACTAAGTACACTAGAAATAATGCCAATTAGTTAGTCGGAGCTCTAAAGTCTCAGTCGGTGTGCCATATGCTCCACTCAAAACAGGCTTTAGTCCGCTACTAACCTGGTCAAAGATTTGCGGAAACATGGACTTAACGTAATCTACTAAAGACAATAGTTTAAGAATCAATCATAATACATTCAAATGTAACAATTTATTTACCAGGTGACATAACAAATTCATCAGTCCAATTAGACAGTAATAAGACAAATTTAGACAATTTATCAAGACATAAGAAATAAGGTTTGCATACCTGGTAGAGAGACTACACAACAATGTTGTGGGAGATCTGAATGCAGACTCCCCGAGCTACTTGCCAACCCTCCTTAAGTACCAAACAATTCTATTGTTATTTCAGATGATTGCATTTCATGTTATCCAGTATTTGGTTTACAATTTAGGGAGTTGTATATAGACCTTTGAAACTTGTGATGATTAGGTTATATTTGATGTTAATAAAGAATCTACCTAATCTGCATACAGTATGTGGCCCCTGTGGGAGATTTGGGAGGGACATGTCTCTAATAGAATGTAGGATATTTCTAAGATCTAAAATCTTAATGGAGATTTGGTTTGTCTGAAAGGGAATGAGACCACTTTACCAGTTGCTGAGACCTCTTGAATGATATCAAACATGTATGAACAGAAAATCTCTTATATTACAGAAAAGGATGAGTCATTCTAAATAGCCCTTAGGTAAGATAAAGGTCAAATGTGGGATTTGCTTTTTATGGTCCTTAGCAAGTAGGGAGTGTTATCTTGGGTGGAGATGTTCATCTGTGTGAGAGTTTTATGTTCTCGCAGAGTTCTTTGCCTTTCTTGGAGTTGATGCAGACAATTTGGTGCCAGTCTTACAGGGTTAATGAGCCCATTTTTCTTTTTTCTGATTTTTGTTTTGTTCTGGGTTTGATTGTTGCACTATTGTAATGTGGTCATTATAATTTTATTTCATTAATCATTTTTTTCTAATATGTCAAATGTTAATATGAGTGGATTGTCTTTCTCCATGTGGAATGTGAATGGGTTGGGGAACCCCATAAAAAGAAGTAATGTTAGTTATTTTCTTAAACATAAGGAATATGATATTCAAGAAGTGCAACTTTCCCCACAGAAAGCTGAAAAGTTTGGGAAGATATGTGGTGGACATGTTTTCTTTAGTGCTGGCTCAAATAAGAGCAGTGGAGTCATTACATTGATGTAAGCATATCAATGTAATGTAAAGTTGATTTGTTCAATTGGAAACATTTTAGTCTCAGATCACACCCTGGTGAGTTTAAAGGTGTTGCTACAAACAGAGAAAAATAAATCATATTTTTTGCCACTTTAATGTATCCCTTTTTCAAAATCCTGATGTTAAACGCTAAAGGCTGAAATCAGTGTCTATATGGAGACCACTAAATACCAACTTTTCCTCAGTATCCTCTGTGTGCGTGCCTTGGGAGGCACTTAAGGCAGTTCTTAGGGGTTGGATCATACAGTATGCCTCATTCATCAAAAACTCCAAAGCACGAGAACTGGTGGAGTTGGAAGGGAATATTAAAAGTGCCAAGGCAGAGCTGATATAATAAAACATTTTCGTGGAAGGTGGAATTTGGCTATTCAGGGCAAGACAGTCATATTTTGTGTCAGGGGACAAAGCAGGGAAGCTTTTGGCTTGATATATAAAACATAGAGATTCTTTTTATATCATTCCCTCAGTGAAATACTGGTCGTGAAATATTTACCTCAGCCACCGATATTAATTATGATTTTAAAGAATTCTATCTTGAATCTCTATAGTTCCATGTCTTTGTCTACTGATGAAGACATTAGAAACTTTGTGGAGCAATTAGAACGTCCTAAACTGATGACTGAGCAAAAAAATTCTCTTGATTCTGAGATAACCTTGTAGGAGCTTGGCGAGGTAATTAAGGCCTTGCCTATAGTCTCTGGAGCTAGATGGCTTTGCTGCTGAATTTTTTTGATTTTATGCTACAGAACTGGCTCAACTTTTGTTAGAAGTTTATACGGAATCATTAAAGAATGGAAAGCTTCCACCAACCATGACACAAACCTGGATCAGTCTGATTCTTAAAAAGGAAAAAGGTCCAAGAAAGTGTAAAAGTTACCATCCAATTTCCCTGATCCAGCTAGACATGAATATATTGTCCAAAATTTTGGCTAACCGATTAAGGAAGATTATGATATCTCTTATACATATAGATCAGGTGGGGTTTATTTGGGGCCGCAGCTCTTCTGATAACATTAGAAGTTTCATCAATATTATGTGGTCAGTGGCAAATGATCAGACTCCTGTTCACTTAACACCGAAAAGGCCGTTTAATATGGTAGAATGGGATTATCTTTTTAAGATTTTGGAAATATGATGTTAGGGAATAATTTTATTGTATGGATTAAGTTACTTTATAGACACCTGTTAGTGGCGGTACAAACAAAAATATTATTTTCAGATGATTTTACTCTGGATAGGGGCACCCGGCAGGGTTGCCCTCTTTACGCATTATTGTTCTGTCTTTCTCTGGAACCATTAGCATAAGAAGGGAATATGATTTTCTAGGGGTGGTGGGGCGCATAAGCTTTTGTTGTACGCAGATTATATTTTATTATTTATCTCCGACCCCAGTAGATTTATGCCTTGCCTCCATAGAATTATTAATTCATTTTCTAAATTCACAGGATACAAATTCGGCTGGTCTAAATACGAATCTTTGGCTCTGACAGCGTACTGCCCAGTAACTGCTTTCCAGCCGGGCACCTTCTAGTGGCCCAAACATGGCATTAAGTATTTGGGCATTTTATTTCCAGATTTTTTTTCTAAAATGTAACCTGTTACAATCTCTCCCTGTAGTTGTCCCCCTCTCTTCTTTCAAGCAATTTGATAGCATAGCGAAGACCTTCATTTGGAATGGAAAGCAGCATAGATTACATTTTGATTTAAATGTTTTTTATTCGAAATTTCAGCAGAAGATCATTTGTAACTATAGCTTTTATATACACACAAATAAAAATAACATCCTAACAAATCACAAATAAATCTGCATGAACAACAATATATATACACTCACCTAAAGGATTATTAGGAACACCTGTTCAATTTCTCATTAATGCAATTATCTAATCAACCAATCACATGGCAGTTGCTTCAATGCATTTCAATGCAAAAGAGGCTACAATTTGCAAGAGCTCACCAAAATTGGACAGTTGAAGACTGGAAAAATGGTGCCTGGTCTGATGAGTCTCGATTTCTGTTGAGACATTCAGATGGTAGACTCAGAATTTGGCGTAAACAGAATGAGAACATGGATCCATCATGCCTGGCTGATGGTGGTGGTGTAATGGTGTGGGGGATGTTTTCTTGGCACACTTTAGGCCCCTTAGTGCCAATTGGGCATCGTTTAAATGCCACGGCCTACCTGAGCATTGTTTCTGACCATGTCCATCCCTTTATGGCCACCATGTACCCATCCTCTGATGGCTACTTCCAGCAGGATAATGCACCATGTCACAAAGCTCGAATCATTTCAAATTGGTTTCTTGAACATGACAATGAGTTCACTGTACTAAAATGGCCCCCACAGTCACCAGATCTCAACCCAATAGAGCATCTTTGGGATGTGGTGGAACGGGAGCTTCGTGCCCTGGATGTGCATCCCACAAATCTCCATCAACTGCAAGATGCTATCCTATCAATATGGGCCAACATTTCTAAAGAATGCTTTCAGCACCTTGTTGAATCAATGCCACGTAGAATTAAGGCAGTTCTGAAGGCGAAAGGGGGTCAAACACAGTATTAGTATGGTGTTCCTAATAATCCTTTAGGTGAGTGTATTTGTCCTATCCATTTACACCTCAGTCTAACGTGGGCAGTGCGTTTCAAATGGGTCTCTTGCAGGAACATAATATCCGCAGATAGTGATTTTAAATGAGACAGTATTTTCCCCCTCTTGACTGGTTCATTCAGCCCTTTAACATTCCACGTTGCAAAATTTAGTGGAGTCCCTTTTGCATTCAGATTATCAAACATAAACAGAGATTATCACATACATCTTAATTTGTCCTGACCAATTACCTACACACTGGCCGTCGTTACCCTGGAAAGCTCTAGCACCGACCCCCCCCCCCCCCCCCCCCCCCCCCCCCCCCCCCCGAACATTAACTATTTAGCTGTTACAGGAACAAATGTACAGCAGAAATAAACTAAAAAATAAAACATATACAAGCAGAGCCCCCCTCCGCATATTACCTTCACAGATTTCACTAAGTCCAGTATCTCGTCCGCTAAATAAAGGAAATGTCCAACAAAACAACAGAAATTCTTCACAAAATATTTTTTAACATCTACTTTTCTGCCCCAAACTGTTTAATTGCAAATTTCCAAGCTTCATTCGCATCAGTGAAAAGTTTCTCTCCCTCGCTGTATGTCACCCGCAGCTTCGCAGGATAGAGAATGCCGAACTTCACACCGGGTTTATCACGAAGAATCTGTCGTACTCTGGCAAAGGCAATTTCGACGTTTGACCACGGCCGAAGGGTAATCTCTGAAGATCTGGATGGAACAGCCGTTGAAGGTTAACTTCCTTTGTGATGACACTTTACGCATGATGTTTTCCATGATATGACCATGATGCACTCGAGCGATGAATTGGAGCGGCGGGTCACTGTCCTCCGGTCAGGAGCGAAGAGCTTGATGTGCTCGTTCCAGCACAGGAAGTTAATCTAAACGAAGTACCTCCATGAGCAGTTTAGCTACAAATTCTCTGGCTGCCTGACCGTTTTCTAATCCTTCTCGAACTCCCCCGATTCTTATATTTCCTTTAGTTCAGACACCTCTACAGACAGACTTTTAACTTTGTCTTGTAGTTTTATAATCGCGTCTGACGCATCCGTGGCGGTTTGTTCAAGGTGTTCGAGAGTTGTCCGTTGGTCATTTATGAGTAATTGCATAGCATCAAACTTCACATCAATTTTCTTCTCCAGCGTCGCCATCTCTCCTTTCAAGCTCTCTGTAATATCATATTTAAACTTGTACAGATCCCTTCTGAGTGAAAAACTGCAAGTAGCACAGGGTCTTTACACGCGGTTGAGCAGGCCTCTTCACGTGAGCCCGTAGTCTCGTCAGCGCTTTCACCCTCAGCAACATCTTTCTTCCCTTGCTTCTTCGACGGCATTTTAGCAAGCAAATTACCAATTATACCGAGCGTATGTAACACTATAGGCTTCGAGATTGATATAGAACTTTATGTTGTCTTGTTTTATTGAAATTTGACTGAAAAACAGCGGAGCTACACAAAACACGTCTTACTCCATCCCTAACCCGGAAGTCTCCCTGCATAGATTACATTTTAATAAGTTACATAGGCCATTGACAAATGTGGGCTAGGCCTACCCAAGATTTTGTTTTATTGTTATGCATTGGTCATTTCCACCTGAGAGAGCCCCTCCCTGGTTTTGTATTGAACAGAAAGTTCTTGCCCCTATTTTGCCATTGCAAAGCCTTTCTATCAAACAAATCGGAGAAGTTAAGTTACACACTGTTATCTCGAATTTGCACTCAGTATAGACAAAAGTGTCCAGTGTGTTTAATTCAGACATTTATTTAAAAGTTGCCTGAAGCAAATGGCTGAACCCTAAATTATTTATTAATAATTCCCCTTTCTGCTGGTCAGAGTGGATTATAAGCGGGGTTACTCTGTGACCTGTATGAGAGTGGAGTGTTGAGTGTTGTACATTTTGGGATTCCCAAATCTCAGTTCTTCTGCTACTCCACCTGCTCTGTATTGTTTTTGGTAGTAGCACATACCCCTGGCAAGTGTCAGATACTCTGGGTGAGGTTATTACTGCTTTTGGAAAAGGTCTTGAGGCATCAGTATATTACTCCCTGCTAATTCAGAGTCTGGGGTCGGAGATTTAACTTCTTTCAAGAAATTATGGGAGAAAGATTTAAACTTGGTGTTGGAGGAGGGAGTGTGGGCTAGGATTCTAAAAAACATCAAGTCTACATCTAGAGATACAAGGGTGCGCCTTATGCTATTCAAGATTTTACATAGATTCTATTGTACCCCCTCTCGATTGTATAGGCTTGGTCTTGAAGACACACCCACAATGCCAATCAGAAGATGGAGACACAAACTATGTTTTCAAGGGGGTATGTTAAGGTCCAAGAATTTTGGTTGAAGGTTCAGAGTTTTATGTGTGACGTTTTCAGCACTAAAATTTCTCTTTGCCCTAGACTCTGTATTTGCATGCATTTTCCATCCATGGTTACACAACCAAATTAAATAAACTGGCCTGCATAAAGGTGATCATGTTTAGTCCAGATTGCCAGGTCTACTGTATATGTGAAGCTTAGGAACATTAAGAATTTATTGATGTGTTCAATAGTGCTCTGGAGATATAAAATGTGTTAATTATTTTTTATTATGCATTATTTTTATATTGACAAATCAGTAGGAAAATGGTTACTATGTGGTTACTGTGGAAATGCAGTTGTACCACAGATTAATGGACATTTGTAATTTGATAGTGACTTCAATTAATGAACTATTAATTGTTGCAATGAAACCTAGTGCCTTCATCCATAAGAACTACAAATGGGTGCTTGCTTTGCTGTTGCATCTCCTCATAGTCTGCATGCCACCCCATAAAAAACATTACTAGATCTGCCATCTGATTGTTAAAAAGTCTTGCGAATAGTGGAAATGTTTTAAGGTGAGATGCAAGTGCGAGGCGATCGTCTGTGTTCTGTTACTGCTAGCGGGTATAATGTGTGAGTAAGGGCAGTTCTGAGTTCTGATGCCCCTCTAGGGAGTTGGTGCTCTACACAGACTGTGTAAAATGTGTATAGAGAGCAGTGGTATTGAACACACCCCAGTCAGGTGTTCGAATCCCACCAAAACTGGTGTGAAAGTCTTTTCACCATTTAGAATTTTTCGAGAAACCTACTTTTTCAAACTTCTCCCAGATCCTTCATCCGATGTGCATGAATATTTAATCAGATCTTCTTCAGACCAGGCTGTTATGGAATTCAAGTTGATTAGTAAAACTGTTCTCTAATAGCGCGAGAACAAATTTGATGTATAGCACACCAAATTGGACATGAGGCTATATCTCCGTAACGCTTTAGCCTATTCACACCAAACTTGGTGTGTGTTATGACAACCATGAGCTGAGGGTATCTGCACAGTTTTGGAACAGCACCACCTAGTGGTCACGAGACATATTTTTGCTTATAACTTCTAAACGGTTTCATCTAAAATAAAAAAATCTGGTCTCATTAGATTCTGTGCAGGATGCCGAGTTGAATAATACCAAATGTCAACCATTTAGGGTATTGTTACGAATCATGTTATGCCATTGACACAATGCCCTGAAGGTACTCAAAAAAAAAAAGTTATACTAAATGTTCCTAAAAAGCTAATTATTTTTTATTTCTCTTTGCTATTGTCATGAGATCAGTCTTGGTAGATTCCATGGGTCATGCCGAGAATATGGATACTAATTACGCCATGATCAATCAAACTTCCTCTGCTCCATTTTGAAATCCTTTAAAAACTTGTTTTTCTAATTTCTCCTAGAGCGTTTGTCAGATTTGAACCAAATTCAAATCAGACCACCTTCAGACCATGCAGACAATAATGTATTTTTTCATTTATGGATTTCGTATTGATAGGCCAGACTGTTTTCTTTTAACACAGCAATGAATTTGATGGCACAGTGCCAAAACGGTTTTCAGGCTCTATCTCGGCAACACTGTTGGTAAAAAGTAATACGATTTTATGTCCCATTTAAATTGATAATGTTCATGGTTTTTCAACCATTTTGCCTAAAATCATGACCTAATTTCTTTAATTACTTATTTTTTGCATTGTTGTGCCTGATAATGGTTGATTTGCTTGAAGGTCCCTTAATTGCTGCTTGCAGCTATATTTAGGGCCCAAGCAGTGAAAGTGCGGAAGCCCTATTGTTCTTCTAAGGATTATTGCACTTTTCAAGGTTTTCATGACTTTTGGGGTACATAACATGCATGAAAACTCTTGAAAGTTTGCGCACACATCAGAGTCACTGGCCATTAGGGCGTGGCAGAGTTATAGGTGAGGGGGTGCAGAAGGGGCTATTCGGCACCACCTAGAACATGTGAATGTTCGGAGGGCTATGTAGCACATCACTTTTGTGCTACAGTTACCAAACTTTGTACACATATAGATCTCATCAAGCCGGACAACTTTCGCACTGAAAAGTCTCATATCTTCTGCTTGCAGAAAATTAAAAACATCAAAATTGAGCCAAATGTTTGTCCTTGCAGGCTTATCACATTGATATGACTATTGTGGGTCACGGTCCTAGCACCACCAGTTGGCAGAAGGAAGTGTGTCACTTTTAACAGATGTTGAAAAATCCCTATTATGTTTTCCTGATTTGCTTAAAAAAAAAAATACAGATTAATGTAAAGGCATTGCACATTTTAAATTCTGAAGGGTTTCTTGATATCTTAAATACTGTTTGCATGGCAACACATTAAATGACACGATTCCTTTTTGTGCATTTTCACATGTTTTGAGGTATTTGAATTTTAAAGTTGAATGTTAATAAACATATTTATTACATTTTATATAAATAGGTATAGTACAAATATCAACTGAAATGTAAAAATATAAGAAAACCCATTTCTGTTTATTCTCTGACTGGCAATTACAAGAACTGTCCAATAGAGGGCATCCAAGCTCCATTGTTGAATGATTTCCAAACACTGGGCTCTTGCGCACACATTCGGGTTGTCAGGTAACACCCCAAGTAGACATTTATACTTCCATAAATGGGAAATATTTTGCCTTTTGTCATACTCAATTTATGCAATCTGGCAACCTTGCATCCTTGCATGAAATCTTCAAAAAAAATAAACAACTAATGCTGCATTTAAGTTTGAGCTCTTTTGCAGTCAAATCCCATAGAAAAATGCAACAAATATGTCCCCACTCAATATATACATCAACTGAGGTGCGGATTTAATCTTTGTTAATTAAAACATATAGGTTTATATGGACAGATTAGAACCTTTAACCCTTTCCAGCCGGAGCTTTCAAATTTGGGAACAATTATTCCCATGGTCCCTGTCTCAGTATCTTTGCCATCCAATCACCGATTTTATTTCTGAAAACTGCCAGATACTCATGACAATATAAGCTAAAGGCATATATGATTGGTTAAGGGGTTACTGGCGTGAATAATAAATGTATCGTCATCATCGTCATCCTTCATTTGCCTGGGCAGAGACAGAGGGGATATCCCGGGGAGATTTACTCAAGTGTTGGACTTACTGCATCAAATTGAAAACTGAGGCGATCTTTCAAGGTACTGTAAGACAAGTTATTTAACGTGTTGTCAATATTGTCTATTGAAAGTCACGAAGACATTTTAGTTACGAAGCATTTATTTCTACGAGTAATGCTAGTTATTTCTGGAAAAATAATGACATGACTTTCTGCGTTCATTGGACAGGCAGCTAGCCTCTATTTTTAAGCAAATTTCTGTGAAACTTGCTAAATAAACATTTGCTAGCAAATCTATGTACGTATTTCACTAAATATCAATATAATTTTTTAGCCAATGTTGTCGCTTGTGAAAAATCCACCTTAAGTAATGTGAGGTAGAGAGCAGATGCTGTTCAGACATTTTTTTTTTTTTAAGCTGTTTTTTAAACCGTCTGAATGCCCAGATGTTCGTGGTGGCACACGAAAATTAATACTGAAGAAACATCACCTGACACTCAAAAATAAGCTGCAGAACAAGAGCGAAAAGCACTTTGTAATTATTTTGGATTCATTGCATATTGCACCGCTCGCTTTGAACGGAGAGTTTGTCACATTGTTTGAACAGTTTTGTTTTGTCATGTTAATAAGTAGGCCAATGCAAATTTGATTTGTACAAAATAGCAATAAAGTAATTCGGCTTAACTTTTCTAATTGTGCCTGAATGGCATATGTCAGGAATCACCGTCATTGTTATCATACCTGCACTAATAAGATCCATTTTCCACGGAGCTGGGTATTGGTAGATTTAACATTTTCACGAATCGCACAAACTCCGATAGCAAATTGCTGTTTTTAATTTCCAAAGTGCAACCACTGAAGCCAAAAATTATCTAACGTTGATCTTACATGAACAAGATCACCATTGAAGATCTAATGGGATGAATGGTCCCATCTCGCCACTAAATGTCTTACTGAACAGAGTAACTTGGTCGATTTAAATTGACTGTTATAATTTGAATATTGAATATGCCATATAATTTACTGTATGTGAACTAATAATTTAAGCAGTAATTTAGCAATAATTTATTCCATACCATAGATATCAATTGAAAAAATATATATATATATATATATATATATATATATATATATATATATATATATATATATATATATATTTTAATTTGCCTTATTTTAACAAACATTATTACAATGTAAAATACAATATAATGCTTAAAAGAAACTGGAGCGCAGCTCATATCCACCATTGAAATCTGCTACTCTGAAGAACCACACGGTTACTTTGTGACTTCATGGTATTTTAATATTTTAATCGACATTAATAATCACGATTACAATATCAAGGGCAATAATCGACAATTATGATTTTTACTAAAATTGTCTAGCCCTAAACTGAGTATGTATAAATGTGTATGTATTGTTTGTTTCTATTTCTCATATGACTGATACTCGCAGTAACACTAACACTGTTACTCTTATTATTTTGGGTATATTATTTTCCCATTTAAGCCTAGACGTCCATTCGGTATTTATCTATGTAGCGTGTGTCAGGCTGTGCAGTCAACCTCCAGTATGATGTTGTGAGAAATTGACTTTTTCATGCTGTTTTTACTCAGGCTGTAGTTGCTGAGATATGCAGCTTTACAAACCATCAGGGGTGGGAGCTCGTCCTAAACTGTAATGAAACCAACTGGTGGAAGGATGTGTGTCATTTTAACAGACGTTGAAAAATACCTATTTAGTGGATTTTCCTGCAATTTTTTTATCTGCACAGTGTTGATATGGCAACAAGTAAACGATGAAGTTTCGTTTAACCAGTGTTTATGGAAACGTTTAAACCACGTGTTTGACAACTAACCCCGTGTTAGTTTTTGCCCCGTGCTCCCAAAGCAGACATGGGCAACATGCGGCCCGTGGGCCAGATCAGGCCCTTCACATGGTTTGTGATGTTTGGTGCTACTTTGCAGGTAAACCTTCTCAGAGATTAAATATAAAAGTAGATCTCCGCATCATTGACATGCGAGCAAAAGCAAGCCAGAGATGAATATTATGTTTATGTATTTTTTATTTGTGCAACTTAGAAATGTCCCTAAGCACCTGTATGTTAATCTAACTCTTGCAGTATTCATTTATCATAGTCATGCAGCCTGTGTTATTCAGTTGTGTGCTAAAAGTCAAACGATCGAGGAGACCTGCATCATGACCCTTGTAGCATGTAAACGGGTAATGTTTTAGAAAAAAATAAGTAAACTCACCCGCTTTGCGACAACATTTAAATAGTTCCATATTAAAAGTTCTATAAATTTCTTCTTTTTTTTTATTACAACAGACCCCTGATGTAGAGAGCGTTAAATTGAATTATAAATTAACAGGAAGTAGAGATGGTAAAATAAATTTATAAGATCAACCTTTAGGCAATTGCAGAATAGTCTCACTAGTCATAGATACACTTCAGAAAATTGAGCACACTGGGCTTAAAAGATACAAAAAGCAAATCAATGCTGAAAATTTTATCTCAAAAGGAATACAATGTGGCCCCCTATGCACTTCTTAAAGCCCGATGTGGCCCCTTTACCAAAATAGATGCCCACCCCTGTCCTAAAGGCTACGGATCTGAAAATGGTAATATATGCACTTGTATGCTGAAAGTGTTCATAAATATTTTTACTGAAATAAAAATTTCAATTATTTAAAGTAGATATATGCAATATACAGAATATAACAAATGATAATTTTCATATGTATCTTGTTTTTTTAAACACTTGTGGAATTTTCATGTATACATAAATATATCTCAGCAGGAAACCGATGGAGTGCGTACTCCGGGTAGGGAAGGAGTTATTGCCCCAAGTGAAGGAGTTCAAGTACCTCGGGGTCTTGTTCACGAGTGAGGGGACAATGGAGCGGGAGGATGGCCTGAGAATCGGGGCAGCGGGGGCAGTATTGCACTCGCTCTATCGCACCGTTGTCACGAAAAGAGAGCTGAGCCGGAAGGCAAAGCTCTTGATCTACCGGTCAATTTTTGTTCCTACCCTCACCTATGGTCATGAAGGCTGGGTCATGACCGAAAGAACTAGGTCGCGAGTACAAGCGGCCAAAATGGGCTTCCTCAGAAGGGTGGCAGGCTTCTCCCTTAGAGATAGGGTTAGGAGCTCAGTCATCCGTGAGGAGCTCGGAGTAGAGCCGCTGCTCCTTTGCGTGGAAAGGAGTCAGTTGAGGTGGTTTGGGCATCTGGTAAGGATGCCCTCTGGGTGCCTCCCTAGGGAGGTGTTTCAGGCACGTCCAGCTGGGAGGAGGCCTCAGAGAAGACCCAGGACTAGGTGGAGACATTACATCTCCACACTGGCCTGGGAACGCCTCAGGGTCCCCCAGTCAGAGCTGGTTAATGTGGCTCGGGATAGGGAAGTTTGGGGCCCCCTGCTGGAGCTGCTGCCCCCGTGACCCGACTTCGGATAAGCGGTTGAAGATGGATGGATGGATGGACGTAAATATATATATATATATATATATATATATATATATATATATAGCCGGCTCCACCCTGCCACAAGGATCTAAAACCTATTTTAGGTGCTTTTAATCATAACTACTACTTTTGATCATTTTCGCACATGAGAAACTCTTACCCAACTGCTGGAACTAAAGCCCTTTTTAGGTACTTTTTCTCTGAACTACTACTTTTCGTCACTTTCACACATTGTTTAGAGCGACTTTAGGGGATTTTTTTAGCTCCTATGGGGACTGTCAAAGATGCTACAACCTGTAATTGGTCAAGTATATGTTAAGTATATGTATAATTTCACATTATTTTGTATTGGATAACAACGACGGCATTTTATCGAGTTTCCAGACCTTCATTATCATATAGGCAATAAACAGTCATTTCTTCATTTCTCTGTCTGCATTTATGCCATATACCATGTACAAACAATGCCATAAGACATTAAGTTATAAATACCTATATTTTCTATAAACAAGCCATCAAACATTAACATGCCTCTTTGAGCGATAGAACATTACTTGTGGTGGTGAGGTCTCATGCATACACACTAATTTGAATTAGAGTTTATAATCTGAAACAGGATCAGACCCCTTCAAAGAGCAACACAGGTCATGTTCCACTTTGAAGTTTGTGTGAGTTGCTTACAGTAATAAATGACAACATGGACAGGGTACAAGGAAAAATATTACAGGTAAATGTGAAATTCGTAATTGTTATCCAATTGTCTCAACTGACTGATTATTATATATTGAATTTTGATACATTAATACAGATTCAGTGCTACCGAACTCTATCTGTAAATAGAAAATTAGCCATTTCTACTCTAAGCTAAATTTTCCTTTAAATCAGTTTTAAAGGACTCATAAAAGCAAGTTAAGTTATCCAGTGAAGTGTTTTTATCTTTTTTCAGTATTGTTGTTTGATTCATTTTCATATGTTTGCCCTGCATACAATCTAAATGTATCTGGTTCATTATTAGTATATTAATAATAAGTAGTGTATTATATTCCATATGCTTCCTTTGTTTACCCTGAAATTATTAAAGCAACATAAAGTGTATCTGTACTTTATATGTCTCAAAAGATCATGTTTTCTACATGTTTACACCAGGGTTTAACCATGGGTTTAACAAAAAAAACTGTCCTTTTCCAACTTTTTCCAATCTGGCACCTCACCTTAAATGAGTTTGACACCACTTGAACATCCAAACATATGAATCAAATCAATATTTAAAGTGATAGTCGTACCAATGAATTTCAGTTCTTACATGATGTCAAAGAAGGGAAAAGACAGCTGGAATGTCCTTATTATTTGCTGTCTATTATAGTGCATTATACAGTATAGATTTACAGTATAGAAAAGTTTTGTTTTTTGTTGGAGGGAGAGGCACCCATTTTATTGGTTTGGGCCACTATGATGCAGAAAGCAATGAGAAACGTGAAGAGTTGGCAGCCGCCAAGAGTAAACAAACTTGTAGCTGCTAGCATGCTACTCAGAGGATTGTGCTAATTTTCCAGTTCTCTTAACAGAAATAACACCTGTACTGTTACTATACTGAAAATTAAGTGATTTCAGGATTACTACATTGAATTTATCCTGGGAGAATTTACAAAAATAATGTTTATCTAGAGTGGATAATTGAAAAATGTATTATAAACATATCTATTGTAAACTGTCATAAAATCTAAACCTTATAAGAAAAGAGTTGCGTGCCTGTTACTGCATGATTAACTTGCATTAAGACATATTTGGTCAAGTCAATGGGTGAGTAGTTCATATTGAGTCATGAAAGCCATTATTGTAAAAATAAAAAAAAGTGTGTTGATAAATAGGTTTATAGTGCATTTTCAACATGTAATCTGCTGAGTTTAGTGTGTGTTGCATGGTTAAAATTGGCTGAGCTCTTTATCTCTCCTCTCAATGCGGCTTCAGGGATGTAGCAGCTTCAGGGACACAGTTTGCATAAAACAGCCCTAAAAAAAATAGTTACATCTGATTCTGTTGTGTGCCATCTGTGTTGATTTTGTTGCTGCTATGGAATTGCTTGTGCAAACAACGTCAGAGGAAAATGGTTGACAGTAGATGACATAATTAGAGGGGTACCATTTGTGTGTGCGAATGCGAGAGTGAAAAAGTCTCTTCAGGTGTGTTGTTCCTCTTAAGAGTTATCATCTAGAATGTTCCTAAGGGTAAAGTACCAGAAATGTATGTGGAAAGGGGATGATGGCAGAAATTTTTGGGGGGATGAAATATCCCTTTTATCTAAGAGGCCATTGTAGGTCTGTGTTGAAAGTTTATATATTATTATTGTTACATTACAATTTTATCATTAAAATTAATATATTTTATAAATAAGAAATACATTAAATTTGTACTTCTGCAACCCTACAGCTCCATGAAGTCAGACTTTCTTTAGGCTTACAGTGACCATTTACCCTTTTTTTCTCAATAAAGCAGAGAGCAGAGTACTAACATTTTCAATTACTCTAAGTTATTTGCCTTAAACAGAGGTCACTGGGGCACTGTTCTTAATTAGCTAAATGAGCCAGCCCGTATCTCCATCTTCAATTATGCAAAAATTATTTGTGGTGTGAGCTAAAGTACAGCTCTCTGAAATAATGCTGTTGATTATACATATCTGTGAATTTGTATTTATTTGTCTATCAGAATAAATAATTTTTAAACTCATAAACGGAGATGACCTTGTCTGTAAATATCCCTTAATATATAATTGGATTTTTGGAGGCTAGCCCCAATGAAGTGATTAATTGTTTTATTTTTTTTTGTTATACAGATGTTGTGACAGTCAACAGTGGGGGGAGGGGAACAGAGCTCTTCACTTTTCTCTCTTTTTTTAAACTCTCATCATTTACAGTTGAAATCAGAAGTTTACATATACATTTTCACAATTTCTAAAATTTTATTGTGTAAAACATTCCCTGTCTTGGGTCAGAAAGTTTCAGAATAATTGTAGAGAGATTGATTTATTTCAACTTTTATATCCTTCATCACATTCACAGTGGGTCAGAAGTTTACATACACTTTGCTAGTATTTGGTAGCATTGCCTTTGAATTGTTTAAATTGGGTCCAATATTTTTGGTAGCCTTCCACAAGCTTCTCACAATAAAATGCTGGAATTTTGGCCCATTACTCCAGACAGATCTGGCGTAAGTCAGGTTAGTAGGCCTCCTGGCTCACACCCGCTTTTTAAGTTTTAAGTTTTGGCTTTGTGATGGCCACTACAATATCTTGACTTTGTTGTCCTTCAGCCATTTTGCCAGAACTTTGGAGGTATGCTTGAAGTCATTGTCCATTTGGAAGACCCATTTGAGACTTAGCTTTAACTTAATGGCTGATGTCTTGAGATCTTGCTTCAATATACCCATATAATTTTCTTTCCTCATGATGCCATCTATTTTGGGAAGTGTACCAGTCCTTCCTGCAGCTATGCACTTCCAAAACATGATGCTGCCACCCCCATGCTTCATGGTTGGGATGGTGTTCTTCAGCTTGCAAGCCTCTCCCTTTTTCCTCCAAACATAACGATGGTCATTATGGCCAAGAAGTTACATTTAAATTTCTCCTAAAAGTAAGATATTTGCCCCCCGTGCACTTTTTTTATGGCAGTTTTGCTTCCTTGCTGAGCATCCTTTCAGGTTATGTCAACATAGGACTTGTTTTACTGTGGATATAGATACTTTTCTACCTGTTTCCTCCAGCATCTTCACAATGTCCTTTGCTGTTGTTCTGGGATTAATTTGCACTTTTTGCGACAAACTATGTTCATCTCTAAGAGACAGAATGTGTCTCTTTCCTGAGCAGTATGATGACTGTGTGGTCTCATAGTGTTTATACTTTTGTTTGTACAGATGAGCATGGCATTTGGAAATTGCTCCCAAGGAGTAACCAGACTTGTGGAGGTCTACAATTAGTTTTCTGAGGTCAGATTTTTAGACTGATTTATTTAGATTTTCCCATGATATCAAGCAAAGAGTTTGAAGGTAGGACTTAAAATACATCCACAGATACACCTCCAATTGAGTCCAATTAGCCTATCAGAAGCTAATTGCCTAAAAGCTTGACATCATTTTCTGGTGTGACATCACAATCTGTCTGTAAACAATTGTTGGAAACATTTCTTGTGTCATGCACAAAGTAGATGTCCTAAACTACTTGCTAAAACTATAGTATGCTTATATGAAATATGTGGTATGGTTAAAATGACTTCAACCTAAGTATATGTAAACTTCAGACTTCAACTCTGTGTGTGTGTGTGTATACACAAATTAAGTTTTTTAGAAGTATATTTCAGCTTTGTTGGTCCATACATTGAAAGTGAAAGGTGCCAAATGTTAAATCTCAATCCACATATAAAGGCCTTATTAAAGTAATCAATTTGACTCCAGTGGTTAAATCCATGTGTTGAGACACGATATGATAAGTGTGGGTGAGAAACAGATCAATATAATGTTTTTTTTTTGTTTTTTTTATCAGAAATTCCCCTCCCTGCCCAGTTAGTGGTGATGTGAATCACCAAAAACAGAAGGTGAAAGTAAAGGAAAAAGGACTTAAATATTGATCTGTTTCTCACCCGCACCTACCATATTGCTAATAAGTCGTCTTGAGTACTTTAATGTTGCCCTTATGAGAATTTTGGAGCTTCAAAATTTTAGAACTTGCATTTTATGTCCTTCAGAGCTGAGATATTCTTCTAAAAATCGTCATTTGTTTTCAGCAGATAAAAGTAAATCATACATATATGGGATGGCATGAGGGTGAGTAAATAATGAGAGAATTTTCATTTTTGGATAAACTAACCCTTTAATAGCAGTAATTCAAGTTGAGCAAAAACATCAACCTGATCTAAGAGTTTGGTTAAGATGGTTTTTCATACAGTAGTATATTTTCACATAACCAAGCACACTGGATAGCAGATCTTGGTTGTACATAACACCCTTAAAAAGATATATAATATGAAAATATTGAATACAGTAATGTATTGCTAATAAACCACATCTTCAAACTCATACTACTTCAACTTTATTTGTATAGTGCTTTTAACAACAGGCATTGTTTCAAAGCAGCTGTACATGACATTATGCTATAAAAGAAAATGAATGATTATAATGCAAATATTAGTTATTTACACTAGCCATGTTCCCTACACAATTAAAACAACTTTAGCAAAATACCCATCTTTACACTACACGTACACAAACAAATCAGACTCTGATAGAACATGAATGATCCAGCATTTTGAGGGTGATGTTTATGGATGTATGTAACAATATGAATAATACACAGAAAGCCATTGCTTGTTCAACATTGCTCATTGTAGCAGCCTGGTAACTTATAAACAAATCTTTATTATCTGGTAAACTGATTAAAACCTGTGCACCTCTGTCTCAGAAGTTGCATTGCAGACAGCCAATCAGAATGAATTTTCTGCCGGCTCTTGCCATGTTTTCTGCAATATGCATCATGCTTTCTGCCAAGCTCTGAGGGTATTCAATGGGCATGCTGTCTGAGACTAACCAAAGCATTGAGCAAATTTAAATCTCCTTGAAACTTTTTTGTCTTGATTGTTTAGTGTACAGCAACTAAAGAGTACAAAATAATCAATCCAATATCCACAACATATTTTTATATATGACATACTTTTATTAATATTATAAACATAAACATTTCAATAAATGCTTTTTATTAACATTCATGGTACTGCTTTAAGATTAGACCACTGAAAAAACACTATAAGTAGCCTATTAGGAAGACATTGCATGGTGTTTCTCTCAAAAAAAAGAAAAGTGAACTCAGTGTTTCTGAGTCAAGCTCCGAGTCTTTAAGATTGTTCTGTTAAGATTGCATGAAATACTTGCAGACTTCAGGACAAACTAAGACTAATGTCTTGTGTATTATTTGATTGCCCCTCAGTTTTTGCTGTTCTTGTTTTTGCATACAGTGCTTAAACCTGTTATTTGCTGGTCTGGTCGCATGGTGCGATGCAAGGGTCGGACATTTGAACGGCGAGCTCTGAGCACTTTGCTAGTTTTATTACTATTTGTGTCATAAACCGGTGAGATTCGATACACCCTGATTCTTAACTGTTCTGTGAAGAAAATACATCAATGAATTCAAAATCCTCAGGCTCTGAAGACATTAAAAGACACTTAGGTGCTCAAGCTGATACCCCAGACAGGGCCGCAGACCAGGGACTAAATTTGGACGGTGCAGCGGGAGAGATTCAACATCCACTGTCGAGCATGCCAGTAATGCTGGTGAAGGTTGTTGCAGACTTGGCGTATCTTGCTGTAATACGTCAATCGATTACCGCCATAGAGATAAAATTCACTGAGTTGATAAGAATGGGGAACGTCGAGAAATGGATCAATTGTCTGGAGTCAACAGAGAGGGAATTGGCTGCTAATCCGCTAGCGACCAAGACAGTCTTACAACGCATTTGGGAAAACTGGAGGATTTGGAGAATCGTAATCGGTGAAATAACATCCAAATTGTTGGAATTCCTGACCATGAGGAAGGCAGAGATATGGTGAAATTATTAGATGTGCTCTTCCTTAGTCTTCTCGAAATAACAGGCCATAAACTGGAAATCGAGCAAGCTCACAGAGTTCCGGGTCGGAGATCCGCTGAGGGAGACAGGCCCCGAGCAATTCTGGACACATTTCTGAGATTATCTGATAAAGATCTTGTGTTATGTTAGGCACTAAGTAAAGGAAGGCTTTCTTGGAAGAACTACGGCATTGTCTTGTTCCCAGACATTGCAAATTCGACAAGAGAGAAACGTGAACAATTAAGGGAATTCAAGAATCTCTTGCATCAACAGAAGGTCGCTTTTGCACTGATGTTTCCAGCCAAACTGAGAATAGATACTAAGGATGGCTGTAGAGAATTGACATGCCCACAGCAAGCATTGTCCTTCATAAAGACAATGGAGTAAGCCATTTGGAAATTTTCATGTTGCTGCCTAGTGGGCCTGACTCACTGAACTTAGACATAGAAGCTGGGAGCCTTTTTCATTTCTTTTTGTGCTGGTTCCACCTAGCAGCTGGAGTTTATTTTGTGTAATATTATTTCTTTGAAACAGCTTATGGATTAATCTGCATGTTTTTGGTGCTTATGCCTCCTGTGACCTGGAGTTTGTTTTGTGGAATAAATCTTGCAGGACATTGGAGTGATTGGGTCTTTTGTTGCACTAATGTATCGGCCAAATGGCCGGCTAACTGAATATTAGTTTTACTGCCCGAAGAACTGAACACCGTTTTTATTTATTTTTTGTGTGTGTGTGTGTGTGTGTGTGTGCTGTTTCCGCTAGTGGCTGGAGCTTGTTCTGTAGAGGAACACACCTTTGGGACATTTATGTGGATGAATCTACACATTTTTTGTGTTTATTCCGCTTATTGGCTGAAGTTTATTTTATAGACTATTTTTTTGCTGTATAATTCTGTCTCACAAAATGTGTATAGAAACACCGGACTTGAGCAATCTGATGGCAAAATTGTTGCGGGGACTCTCGTAGGTGTGCATGGACTGATTGAGTTTAGAGACAGTTGGCGCAGTTGGAGATTAAAGCACACGTTTGTCTTTTTTCTGTTTGTTTGGTTTGGGGGGATGTTTGGGTTTGATTGTTACACTAATGTTGTAATGTGGTCTTTATAATCTTGTTTTTGACACACAATCTATTTTTTCTAATATATCAAATGTTAATATGAGTGGATTATCTCTCTCCATGTGGAATGTGAATGGGCTGGGGCACCCCATAAAAAGGAAGGTTATTTCTTATCTTAAACGTAACAAATATTCTATAATGTTTCTTCAAGAAATGTATCTTTCCCCGAAGGAAGCTGAAAATTTTTGGGAAGATATGGGGTGGGCATGTTTTCTTTAGTGCTGGCTCAGTGTTGGGATGTTGTAAGCTGCTGGCTCTACTCATGATATAATATTGGTAGGAGACTTAAATATTTTGATGGACTCTAGATAATCTAGATAATCCACTCATATTAACATTATATCGAAATCCCTCATTTCATATGTTGTTGATTGCTCAATTGAAAACATCTTGGTCTCAGATCACTCCCTGGTTAGGTGTTGCCACATAAGGAGAAAAGGAAATCATGTAGTTGCCATTTTAATGTATCCCTGTTGCAAAATCCTGAATTCCAACAAATGTTAAAGGCTGAAATCAATGTTTATATGGAGACCATCTAGTCCTCAGTATCCTCTGTGGTCATGGCTTGGGAGGCACTTAAGGCAGTTCTTAGGGGTTGGATCATATAGTATACCTCATTCATAAAAAATCACAAGCACGAGAACTAGTGGAGTTGGAAGGGAATATTAAAAGTGCCGAGGCAGAGCTGAAGCACTGAATTTCATCCTATGGCCTCAGAGAATTGACCCGATTGAAATACAGATATAATATCATATTTTGTCACGGAAGGTGGAGTTTTGGCTATTCAGGGCATGAGTCATATTTTGAGTCAGGGGACAAAGCAGGGAAGCTTTTGGCTAGATATATAAAACAGAGTGTCTTTTTCTACCATTCCCTCAGTGATATCTGCTGGTGGTGAAATATTTACCTCATTGAAATTAATAATGCTTTTAAAGATATTTTATCTTGATCTTTATAGTTCCACATCTTCACCTACTGATGAAGATATTAGGAACTTTGTGTAACCATTAGAACTCCCTAAATTGACGATCGAGTAAAAAAATTGTCTTGATTCCGCGATAAATTTGGAGGAGCTTGGTGAGGTAATTAAGGCCTTGCCTACAGGGGTCAGATGGGTTTTTGCCACAGAATTTTTTAGATCTTATGCTACAGAACTGGCTCCACTTTTGTTACAAGTTTATACAGAATTATTAAAGAATGGAAAGATTCTGCCAACCATGATACAAGACCGGATCAGTCCGATTCTTAAACAGGACAAAGATCCAAGCGAGTGTAAGAGTTACCATCCAATTTCCCGATCCAGCTAGACGTAATATTGTCAAAAATTCTGTCTAACCAATTAAGTAAAGTTATGACATCTCGTATACATATAGATCAGGTGGGATTTATTCGGGGCCGCAGCTCTTCTGATAACATTAGGCGTTTCATCAATATCATGTTGTCAGTGGTGAATGATCGGACTCCGGTCACTGCCATCTCACTTAATGCCAAAAAGGTGTTTCATTTGGTAGAATGGGATTATCTTTTTAAGTTTTTGGAAATATATGGATTCGGGAAAATTGTATTGGATGGATTAAGTTACTTTATAGAAACCCGGTAGCAGTGATACAAAAAAAAAAAAAAAGCATACTGCCTAGTCAGTGCCTTCCAGTGGCCCAAAATGGGCATTAAGTATTTGGACATTTTATTCCCAGCAAATTTGTCTGGTTTAGTTGGAGATAAATTTGACCCCTTAATAAAAAGGTTTTAGAGCGATGTGGGTAGGTGGGCTTCATTACCTTTATCTATGATTGGGAAGGATAATGTTATTTAAATGAACTGTATTCCAAAATTTAACTATCTGCTACAATCTCTCCCTGTAGATGTCCCCCCTCTCTTTTTTTTCAAGCAATTTGATATCATAGTGAAGTCCTTCATTTGGAATGGTAAACTTTCCAGATTACACTTCAGTAAATTACATAGGCCGATGGTGGGTTAGGCCTATCCAAGAATTTATCTTATTATTATGCATTCGGTCTCAGGCATTTGGCTCATTGGTCACTTCCACCTGAGAGAGCCCCTCCCTGGTTTTGTATTGAAAGGAATTTCTTACCCCTATTTCGCCATCGCAAAGCCTTTCTGTCAAGTTAACCGGAGAGGATCAATTACACACCGTTATCTCACATTTGCACTCGGTATGGACAAAAGTGTCCAGAGTGTTTAATTCAGACATTTATTTAAATGTCGCCTCAATCATATGGCTGAACCCTAAATTATGTATTAATAAGTCCCCTTTCTGCTGGTTAGACTTGATTGTGAGGGGGGTTACTACACTCGGTGACCTATATGAGAGTGGAGTATTGAGATATTTTGAAAATATGGTTCAACATTTTGGGATTCCCCGATCTCAGTGCTATAGGTATATAGCTTTCAGTATTTACAGTGGTGTTAACGAGTGGGAAACTCGGAATTCTAGATAATACATGAGTTTCTGAGTTGGGATGTTGGAAGGGGTGTGTCGACATAAAAGATGATAAAAAGCAATTTTTGCTAAATTATTTCAACTTTAATTTCAATAAAATTTATTTGTTATATATGACAGTCACAGCAATAATATTTATATTTGGCGAAGAAAAAAGGTTTGTAAAGTTGTTTATTAAAAAAAGGTGATACAAAGACAAAGATGCAGCCATATACTATATATTATATTAGAGGCATAAGATTAAATGCAAAGGCAAAAATATGCTGCAATATGGAATAAATTATGAAGAGGATCCACATCAGATCAGATCATTTAAAAAGGGATGCAAGGCAGTGATGCAGCAATATTATTTGATGCAAATTAAATATACAGTACGTCCTCACTGCTGGATCGGGATTTCTTCCTTGAGTTCCTTCAGTGTTTAATATCGGTAGTCAAATCAGCTTTATATGTTTTATCACCACATGTTGTGGTAGCTTTGGTAACTGCAACGGCTTCTGACACATGATCCAAAGCTCATATTTTATTGTCGGGACATTTCATCGACTGGAGAAGGAAAAAAAACATTGACACATTCGCCATTTATAAGGCCTTGCTTTGTCAGCATGCTATTCAGCGAAAATGTTCGCTCGAGATGTGAAAATCTCAAAATGTTAACTGCGGTGAGAAATTGTGTAAAATTGCCTTTAGGATATTTTTGAAGATTGTTTCAGATGCACTGCTGCCCTGTCTTCACACCCTTGTGTGAAGAATTATGTTATTTTATTACCAATTTCAACTCAGCACCTGTTGTCCGAATACATAGATAACCCCTAGACTGTAGAATTTTATAATTTACACCATCTTGCCGAATGGAATCAAACGCTTCTTTTTAAAATAAACAAAACGTGCTTAAAGTTGGCATTTGCTTTTTTTGGTGAACATGTAGGTTGATTAGAGTGTGTGTAGCATGTGAATATGGTCGTTGGAGCAGTTAGGAATAGTTCAGATTTGTTAGGAATCCTGGCTTTGTTGTTTATTTAGACTGTTGTATTTTTTTCAATGATTGATTATTATTAATTAAATCTTGTTTTTTCTTAAGATTGTGGTTCAGATGTTGTTGCTTTTTGAGGCAGATCTGTGGTGTATTTCTCTATCTCACTCTCTCTTCATTGAGTTCTCATTTGTCAAGGCCAAGAGCATGGAGAATTAGATATGCAAATATTGGCATGGCACTTTGGCTTGCTAGCACTATCAATTGAAATCAGCAAATTGATGATCCTAATAGTTGCTCTTTATGTACCTGATGCATTTCAAGGTTAGCATCAACCACTCCGATCAATGCATTCAAAACTATTATCTGAGTGTGAGCCAGACACCTTTACACCCTAGCTCCATTGTTAAAAAAAAAACAGACACACTTTGCTTGCTTTTATAAAACATTTTTACATATGCTGTTATGAAAATCTTTCAGCAAGTCTAGATTTTTGATTTTGTGAGAGATAGAGCAAATAAACTGAAATCAAACCACAATAAAATTTATACAATTTCACAAAACAAACACACACACTAGCAGCATTCATCAGAAGAGGATCTATATTTAAACACCAGATCTTTCCAAAATAAAAAAAAAAATGCAGTGCTAATGGAAGCGCGTGGGGGGTGGGGGTGTTAGGGGTTTGCCCAGATAAATCATTAGATGGAAGGTTATTGGAAATGCAGGGAGATAAAAGACTGAAGAAGCCAGTAATTGCCTTAAAGATCAGACTACAAAGCATTAGCTTGGCTTTTACAAGGCCAGCTGGCAACAAAAGAGCCGTAATTTATTAGCTCAGCGTAAAAGAATAGCATAATTGCATTAAAAATTAATGCTAATGAGGCCTTAAATGGGGAAGGTGGTTATTATGAAAGTTTGTATTCATCTTCTCTGGCCTAATTGATGGCTAGTGGCTTGATTAATGGCTTAATTTCAATCAGTTAACTGTGCCAAAAATAAATAAATAAAAATATCTGCAGAGACAGGGCTAAATTGACTGTTGAATTACATATCTTGGCCTGATGCTGAGAGGGGAGACCAGATCATAACCATGGTTTTCCAGAGAATTAGTAAATTTGCGAGAGGGTGCAGTGCACATTATTTCAACTTTTTGTATCCGTAAGAGAAAATATATCAAAATGTGTATGTGTAAATGCATTTAATGATGTAATCTGTGTTGATATGCAGAATTCTTTCTAACAAACTCAAAGAACATAGCCATGTGCATGAGAGGTCCTGATGTTTCTACACATACTTTAGTCTGTTTGTTTATAGTGAGCACTCACACACATGTCTCAGTGGACCTTCCGTTCTCAGTCAGTGCCATCATTAGGTCTTGTTTTGCTTGCTCATGACATTCAAAAGCAGCTTTCAATTTGCAGCCATTTGTGACTGATCTCCTGATGATAATTACATAATAATTAAAGTTGACCGCTTTAATTATTCATTTCCATCAATGATGAGAGCTGTTGTAATTTAGTTCATGGAAGTAATGCATTCAATTAAAGGAATTAATAAGACACAGTGATGTTTTGCTCTTGCTCTCCCAGAAACTCAGCTATGGGACTTTGAATTGTTCAACATCGCCCTCTTCTGGTTTCCCCTTGTCATATTTACAACAAGCAGTCCTGCCTACCTGGAAGTTGAAAAACATCTATTATAAGAGAGTATAATGAGTCTTTTTTGGTCTGGATTTATCACAGTATTCTTCTGGGTAGGGTTGCACCAGCTTTCTATAAGGTCTCACTAAAGGCTTAGTAACTACTGGTTAGTTTGTAACTAAATCAGTGCTTAATTTGGTTGCACCACCTGTTCTTAAAGCAAGACTAGCTAGTAGTACGTAAGCTCTCCATAAAATAATGCATAGTCGCATAATATGATGTTTACCTTTATTGATCCAATAAGCAGCCTTTAAATTTGTACACAGAAGTGTTAAAAAGATATGTTTTTATCTTGTTATGGTCAAACTTTGTTTGCTCACGTAACTGTCAGCTGCAATAAATTATATCCCCATTGAAATACGACATGTAATAAAAGTAGATGTAATAGTATATTTAGCCTAGTATATTTAGTAAATAACATTATTTGGGAACTGTCTAAAATTAATAAGGTTAAAAAATAATACAACAGCATGGAAAAATTGACATTTATTTATTTTAATATCCAATATATTTTTTATGTGATGAAACTTGACACCAGGCAACGCACCCCAGAAAGGGCACCTTTATATCGGTTTCATGCTAAAGAAGCCTCTTTTCTTTTTTTCTTTTTTTTACATAATATTCTCTCGTAAATGTAAATATCAACATTATATACATCTAATGGATTAGAAGTCTGTCACGCAAAACATGAGGTCATTGATGTAATTAAATCAGTATGCTCTTTAATTCCAACCATTTGTCCTGGTCGGAGTCTTCCAAAAATATTAAGTTTATACATGGGGTTATGTCCTACCTAAGTGTAATTGTACAAAGCTCAAATATATAGGTGTGTGTAAATTGTGACGTAGTGCTCATTTACACCACAACTAGGCTAAGTTGTAACTTATGTATGGCTGGTGCAACAGGCCCCTGTTATTATGTTTTTCAGATTAACATTTTTATTGGTTGCTTCTCAAGCATGACACATAATGAGACAAAACATTAATGTACAGAGACAACCATTATCCCACTTAAACCCCATTATTTGCCTTCCCATCTATCAATCCCCAAACGCACCCCAACAAAATCCCTGTGGCCAAGCCCGAGTACACACGCAGATAAAAAAAAAAAAACATGAAACCTTTTGCTTGCTTTAATAAAAACATATTTTACATATGCTGGTATGAAAATATTTCAAGTCAAATACAGGGTATGTAGACTAATGGTGTGCCAGGAGAAATTATAATGGGCAGAATCCACCAATTAGATGGACAAATCTACATTAATCTATGTTTCAAAATGGTAAATAGTCTGGACTTATATAGCGCCTTTTTAACCTTCTCGGTATTCAAAGTGCTTTACACTGTTGACTCATTCACCCATTCACACACCAATGGCGGCAGAGCTGCCATGCAAGGCACTAGCCTGCCATCAGGAGCAACTTGGTTCAGTGTCTTGCCCAAATGCCCAAGAACACTTCGGCACGTGGAGTTCGTGATTAGTGGCCGACCCGCTCTACCAACTGAGCCACAACCGCCCATACATCAACCCATACATTCTCATGTGTTGTTGTGGACTTGTTCAACAGCATCATCTCTGCCGAAGTTCAGGATGTCAGCATTTGTTGTTTTGTTGGCCATAATTTTAATAATGTAATAAACACATGGAGAAAACTAGTGTTAAGAGACTTTATCATCATCAAACCAGTGAGGCTTTGCAGGTGATATGTTAAAACAATAATGTTATCACTGGTGTGTGATAATATCAGTAGATCTCTCGCTGGCTACAAATGTGCTGGGACGGTCAGTTGCGCAACAGGAAGATCGCAGCACATCTCAAAGCTTGCAGTTGATGCATTCAACTACCTCCTGTTCTTTCTAGTTAATTCTTCCAAGGTAGCTTGACAATACTGGTCTTCATAAGAACACAAGTCTGTGCTCAGCATTTTTAGCATTAAGTAGTACCCAAACTCTCTCTTCTCTCTCTATCTCTTTCGGTCTGTCTGTGGTTGAAGACTGCCATTAGGTTTATGTAATGTGGCGACAATGGACTCTAAATTAATTTTGTGGATAATGTGTCAATATTAAATATCAACGTTTGACTTGGCCGTGTGCTGATGATGTCTGGCAGAGATGTCTCTCTGACAGTGCTATTGATTTTCTGCTATCTGCTGGGCTTGGACCCCTTTCTCAATGTCCATTATTTTCCTATGAAATACATATCTTTTCTCACTGACATCTGACATACTGCATATGGAAGTAGTTTTATCTACCGATAATGTGTTTGTCAAAGAATATGTGGCATTAATGGAATCCCTTGCCAAGGATATGTTGTCACTGATATATCTTGGTGGGCTTGTGTGTTTTGTCTGTGTATTAGTCTTTAAGATGCTCAACACACACACACTTACAGTTACAGTACACAGCATGAATGAGTACACCCCCTATGAACATAAAGATATATTTCTATTTCTAAATGATTACTATTTAAATTCATGCAAAGATGACAGAAATTGCAATGCATTAAACCTGGAGTGACCCAGTACCTCTTGGGGGTACTGATCACGAAAAAATATGATGGTATTACTCAACAACCACTTGCTTGATCTGCACAAATTAGGTGTAATTTTAAAGCTTAGACGAATGCTTGAATTGAGGGGGGCTGGGGGGGTCAGGATCTCCATAAGGTCACATACAATTTAATTTACACCGTTAGGATATGGTAAATTTTTTTGAATGAATTATTTACATTAATTCATGCCTTTAAAATGTATTTTCAGGCTATTTGTCACATCTCTTTAAGAATAGAAATGCCCCTACGACAAAAGACCGCTAAGCGCATGTCATCATCATACCAATCCATCTACCTCAAGTCACAATTCCTGCACAAAATTACTTATACTATTTATTTCAGCATCCTTTGCACTATGCTTCATCGCACTGTGTACATGTATGCATGTATGTGTACCTGTACATGGTTTGCACTCTGATCACTGCACTATTTGTCAATATGTCTATATTGTTTTTGTTCATAGTGTATATGTTTGTGTTGTCTACACTGTAGCCTGTGTCTGATTTTAGTTTATTATTGTGTTATAGTATTTTTGTATGAGTAAGCACATTGTGAGCAATGTACAGTCATGAGTCAAATTCCTTGTATGTGTGCCCATACCTGGCAATAAAGCTGATTCTGATTCTGATCATCACTGTGTGCTTGCTAACTTGACCAATTTAGTACAGTTCACACTTACATGGTATCTGCGGGTCATTAAAAAGTATTAAAATGTATTAAATCAATTTGGTGAAAGTTGGAGAGAGAGTGAATTGTGCCCCTCTCTGTTTGAATGGCCAGCTACTGCAATGTCACACGCACCATTAAAGAATATAAATGCAAGGTTTATTGTTTGAAATTCAAAATAAAATTGACATCATATGATTGCTGAGACTAAAATCATGTTTCTCCAAAAAACGACATATAATTATGATTAATGGAGTGTGTGACATGTCACAATTTGTGCATATGTAGCTGTAACCGGCGCTGTCCTGTGCTTTCAATATAAAAGTCCCACATTGAATGAATACAAACATGAATTTCAATGAAAAAAATACAATATTTTACAACACAGAATATTTTAGGATATCCTACAATATAGTGAAATTAACTTTATATGTTTTACAAATAAAATACAGAATAAATAAAGGATAAATAAATTATTAAAGATTCATTTTAATATCATCTACATACCTAATAGCAAAGCTGTATATATCAAACAAGGGCTGCAACTAACAATTATTTTGATAATCTATTAATCTAACGATTATTAGAACGATTATTCGACTGTTCTGCGATTATTGCACCGATTAATCATTAGCTCTTAACCGATTATTCAGCTTGTGTCCCGACTTAAAAGGTTGTATTAAACATGCTTACTAACAATAAAGAGGACAAAATCATCTTTTAAATATACCTCTAAATGACATTCACTGAATTAAAGGGGAAAACATACTTTTTATTAAGTTTAATTCAGTAAAGAAATTCACTGCAAAAAAAAAAAACAATTGTTATCAAGTGTTTTTGTCTTGTTTTCCATTTAAAACATTTTAAAAATCCTTAAAACAAGATAAATTTACTTGAAGCAACATATAATACATTTAGACTTGCTTTAAGAGAATGTATCTTAAATATAAGTGTATTTTGTATATACATGTATTTTTTACTTGGTTATACTTCTGCAAGTGCAGTAAAGACAAAATATACTATAGTAATATACAAAAGATCTATTCTCTAAAAGCACATCTAAATATCTTATATGCTTCTCAGGTGAATGCATCTTTTTTTAAAGGATTTTTAAATATTTGTATATATTTGTATTTTTTATATTATATTCAACATTCTCAGATAACAATTTTTTCTTCTGCAATATAGTTCCTAAAGTAAATGTACATTGTTTTAAATGAGTTTTAGATATTTATATTGGTAAACAAGCCAAAACAAATCATAAACGTATTTTGTTGCAGTGTATAATGGGGCGAACACTTCCTCTCTCACCTTTGTTCACTTCAATCCATCTTTAACCCTCTGGGGTTGACAGATGCGCCGGCGCGTCCTGCTGGATTTTTTCGTCATTACAGCAGAAACAACTTAAAATACTCCGTCATTTTGGGGCATACAGATACATGTAAGACATCATTAGAGACTATAAAAGGTCTACTTTTATTTGTGTACACTCACAATAACAATGAAACATTGTGCTTTTGGAAAATAAAGAAAATAAAAAGGGTGAGCTTTCAGCAGTCTCTGTGGTCACAAGCATATTTCAGAAACACGTCACAAAAAGTTTTAAATAAAACTATTAAAATTTAAAACAAATATTCTCCTGCAATGTAATCTGTATGAAACAAAGTGATGTTAAGTTTTTACCGGTTCATCTCATTATCTGTAATGTGATCCCACCCACCAGCAGAGCACACCATTCATACGCTAATGTGCTGAGACAATCAAATCAAATGGAAACGCCCCCAACAGTGTTCAGAGGTTTAATATAAACAATTCATTCATTTTACTGCACGTTTGTAACGATACACAGGCGATGAAACTTCTGGATATTAAGGAAGAGTTAACATTTTCCTCAGAAGAAGAGAGGGACTCATGAACATTTGTATTTTGAAGAGAGACTTGATCCAGACGAGGATACAATTTCAGACGAGTAAGTCAAGTAGTTTTAATTAGTTGACATGATATTTTATATAAACTTGAACATATTTTACTAGTGGGACTGTTTCCAGACTTGCCAGCCAGGTTTCAGTGTATTGACATTTGAAATATGTCCTAATAAGCTAGTTTTAGTTTCATTTAAATACTGTTTCGGTTAAAGCAGGTAATTAAATTGAATGCTGTATTATATATATATATATATATATATATATGATATGTAATATATCAAATTATATGAATGTTTAGAATATATTTTAACTAGTGTTTATGCTGCCTCATTATCATCATATATAAATATGTGTTCAGGTTAAATGAGTAAAATGCACTTTAAATATGCCCATATTAGAAAATCACCATATTATAATGATTTCTGAAGGATCATGTGACACTGAAGACTGCAGTAATGATGCTGAAAATTCAGCTTTGATCACAAATTGCATTTTACAATATATTAAATAGAAAACTTTTCTTTTAAATTGTAAAAATATCACTGTTTTTACTGTATTTTGTATCAAATAAATCCAGTTGGTGAGCAGAAGAGACTTCTTTTAATGGTAGTGTAGGTTTAAAATTAAGTAAAGTCTTTATTTAAAGAAAATGTACAGTTAGATTATTTAATTTAACTTAAAACTTGATTTTGATCATTAAGTCTTCTCACATTCATTCTCTCTCTGTCACATTTCTCATTGATAGGCTCAGGGGAGGCGTCTTTTGTGTACTCAGGTGTAAATCACCTTAACATTCATGATAGTTCACGCCTCTTCGCATATCGCCTTTCAACACTAAAATTGTCTTAAAGTTAAATTACTATATTGTTTTGGATGAATGAGTGATCAGGATGGTTTTCACATCATTTTGTAGCAAAAACTCTAGGCCACAAGATCCAGCACTCAAAAGTCTTGTGGACAAATGTTGAGTATGTGTTATATGGCCTTATTTCAGTGACTTAAAATTTGTTTTTTCAAAAACCACGCATAAATGTTATTTTCTCAAAAATACAAACATGTACACACATGTTGCTCACATATTATTGTAGCCCTGTTTGTGCTGAATAGAGTGTTATCAGACTTTAGCCATTAATATGTTTTTAAGCAACTGAAAAAAGCACAAATGTCAAGACATGTCAAAACTTCTCCAGGGCCCAAAACACCCTCAGACCCCAGAGGGTTAACTCACAAAAACAAACTCTCTATTATTAATAAAGCTGCATATTGCCAATTTTCTTCACGATAAGAAATGCACAGTGACATATATGTGTTTCCTTTAAAGAGCTCCGGCTCCGCTTATTCCACAACGAGAGTGCTTCTGTATTTACTTAGTTTTATTTTTGTATAATTCCCTTCGATCCTACTTTGCGATCTACATAAGATGAAGCTGTTTGGAAGGTTTAGAGTGCATCTGGACTGTGATCTGTGTAATTCTTCCTCTCCGCATTCAAGCACGAATTGCAGTGCTGCTCTTGCGCATCATCATTAGTTTAATGTGATCTCATGTTACGTTAAATGAGATCAAACGACTGTTCGACAATGAAAATTTTTGTCAACAATTTTTTATTGTCGACATTCTCGTTAACATCGATTAATCGTGTCAGCCCTATATCAAACACAGTCTATATGCAATTTGGAACAAAAGACAGCTATGTTTATGATATCTGATTAAAATATATCTGTAGGAAGTGCTTTACACCACCGAGGAACAGAGAATGTGAATGATTGAAAAGGTCTTAAAAAGGGTATTAAAAAGTTTTAAATTTGAAATGCTGATATCTGCAGATACCCATCATTTACTCACCCTTATGCCATTCCAGATGTGTATGATGTTCTTTCATCTGCTGAACTCAAATGAAGGTTTGTCCAGACAATGTAAGTGAATGGGGGCCAAAATTCAACATAAAAGTAATCCATAATAATAATCCTTTCTTAAATCCATGTTTTCAGAAGCTAAATGAGTGTGGGTGAGAAACAGATCCATATGTATAGGTGCACTCATTCATTTTCCCCATTAAAAAAAGTTTTAATCCTAAAGAAATTAATTGAAATTTTTGATACATATGTTTAAAATCAGGACCACTCATATGAGATGAGGAATTAGACCTATCAGTAACCTTATAAAAACTCTTTTATTCTACATGGGGCAGGGTTGCTTTCACGGCAGCTGCGATTTTAGAATCAGATGACCAGCTGAATACCATTCACTTATTCTTAGTTACCATCTTGTTATTGGAAAATGTCATTCTTAAATTAATCATGGCTGATTGTGAATAGTGAATTTATACAATTGCATCTATAATAATAGTATAACTGAAAACCAGTTTACTGGTGTGAACCACAATCTATAACCGAACTGACACCCACAAATTTTCAGGACTCACAACCGCGTTCTTGGCAAGCCTGTGTTGTGTGAACGGAACTGTACTGAACAATTAATTGTTAGTTACGTCATGTACAGTGAGAGACATGCTTCACTGTACATGAGCGTTTCTCGTGTGGTTTATGTGGAGTTTCGTTAACTCATGGAGATTGTGATATGAACTGCTTGTTGTTCGAAGATTCAGCCGCTGTTTTCCACCGGTTGCTCACGGGTGCAATCCGTGTGACACACATGCTGTGCTCTGCACGTAGTTAAAAAGCTGCTTTCGACTCTATTTGACTTGTTTCTTTAATAATGCAGCATCAATTCTGATAAGACTTAACGATGTTATAGGTATATATATATATCCTTGAATGAATTAAAATAGTGTGCAATAATTTAGTTCTTAGAAAGTCATCCATATCTTTTAAATACTGCTCTGACTCTTGTTGACATCAAGTGTACAAGTTCATGACATTTTGTCATGTCTATCCTCTTCCACTCTTTGAGGATGACCTCTGTACTGAGTTATACTCAATGTGCACCCCACAGGTGCTCAAATAGGGATGAGGTTGGGTGGCATACAATCTTGTTTATCCATAGGAATGCAGCAGTGGCTTTGGAATAATGTTTAAGGTCCTTGTCATGGTAAAAAGTAACGACAGCCCAGGGTGGGGAGAGAAAGTTGCAGCGTTTTCTTTTAAGATTTTGCTGAACATCTGCGAATTCATGATGCCATTGATGAAGTACAATTCCCTCATACCTTCAACACTCATAAATTCCCATTTAATAACTTTACCACCATTGTACATCACTGTGGGTACCATGCACTGTACTCCCATGTGACGCCATGCATTTTGGATTCCATCAGATCCCAAAAAAATATATAAAAAACTCACATTGTTTCAAAGCAGCTTTATAGAAGATCAGGAATTAACTGAAGATAAAACTGTAATGTCTATAATGTCTATGAGTCATCATTGTGTAATTACTTAAAATACGATAGTGAAATGTGTTTAAAAATAAGTAATTCAATAATAATTGTATTTATAACCCCAGTGAGCAAGCCGAAGGCGACTGTGGCAAGGAACTCCAATAGATGTTGGTTAATGGGAGAAAAATAACCTTGGGAAAAACCAGACTCACTGTGGGGGCCAGTTCCCCTCTGGCTAACATCATGAATATAATGCCAATATTACTTGTGTATAGTGCAAGGCATGGTTTAAAATGATTAAACTAAGTGTTAAGGGACAGTGTTTAAACATAGATTGTGTATGAAATGTAAGATTAATGACTAATGTATTTGAATTCTATCCTGGATTAACTGCAGAAGTTCATATAGATGCATTGTCCTTGTTAATTAGCTGATGAAGGCTTTTTTTGGCAATTGATAGACTATGTATTCCATTTCAAAAGTGTAGTCCATCAATAGACAGAGGTGATGCTGGCAGAGATCAGTGAGGTGCATCGCTGTTCAACCTCGTCAGTAATTTCGTTGTGGTCCATCCTAAATCCGATGTTCAGACAATGGTATATGAAGTATCCCATATCTTATGGTTGTAGTTGGCATCAGTTCATCCTCTGAAGTCCATCATAATAGACTGAAGTGATGTTTAGCTAGTACGGCTGCATTTAGTCATCACACAGCGACACATAGCAGTGGAGACCAACACGAAGCAGGAATGGAGCTGGATCTAGCCGCTTCTGGTGACCTCAGAATAGGAGTCCCGAGGTTGAGACAGGGAAACAAATAAAATAATATTAGAGGGCTCATGATAGCAGCTTATAGATTCTTAAAGGTCTGCACCTTTATCAATATGGGCCTTGGTAAAGGCTAAACAAGTTTTTTATGCTTTAGCTTCAGCAGTGCCTACATGCATGGATGAAAATCATGCATTCTACTTCTTTGCAGAGTGTGTCTTACTGTGTGAGATGAAACATCACTCCAGTTTGGCTTCCTATAGATTTTGCCAGCTCTGAGGCACATGCTTGCCGATTCTTAGCAAAAAATAACTCTGTGACGGTCTGAACATTTCAGGAAGCTTGTCACAAGTCCATGCTTTTTTAATTTCTGTGTCCCTTTTGCCACTGTGTTTTGACTCAATAACAGTGACTTGCTAATACTGTTGTACAATTGTTGCCTTTTGTGCAATTAAATAATTGTCTGTCTTCATTTACTTGACAATTCTCAACTATGTGGTGCATTTGTTGTCAGCATCGAGTCTGAGAGTGATTCAATGGGTTAAGTAACACTTTTACACTTAAACAAATTGTCTATTTGAGTGTGTTAGTTCAGAAGAATAATCTGCTGATCAGTGTCCCTCAACTAGCACCAGAAAACATTTGAAGTTTTATTAACTTTCAGGAGGTTGTACTCATTTTTGCAACATGGCCTTTTATCATTTTGATAGTCATTTATTTTTTTGTTTAGTATTGCATGTTTTATTAGTATCTGATAAATCAGAGTTGCTTGAACATTACATCATACACCAAACATTGCATGAACACCAAATGTGTCTTATTTGTAAAGAAATAGAGCTGAATGTGTTAGGTTTCAGAGGGGGTGTATTCGTTTATGCTGTCTACTGTAGGAGTAATAAGTGGGTAATGGAGAGCCAGTGGAATCCTGTCATTTAAAGGGAAGGATGCAGACTCCTGGAGAATAATGTGCCTGCCTTTTGCCACATGCTCAAGGTAATCTGTGCTATTTTTGGAGGCAGAGTATGGTATCCCTCTAAACAGACACACTCACACATACTTTTCCCAGAGTTATTTTCGACTCTTGTGTTTGTTTTATTTGTTGTGACATTAGCAGTTTGTATTGTTCTGTATGTTTATGGATTGTGATACATCTAGAGTTTTCGTTTTGACAGTGGCAAATCACTGTGTATATTACTTGAATGGAGTGTCTATGAAAACATTGTCCAACTTTTAGATTGGAAAGAATGACAGCACAGCAGTGTGTAAGTGTATTTTAAAAAGACAAATAATTCTAAGGTAAATACTAAAAGGTGTGTGTGTTAGGGCTACAACTAATTATTTTGATTATAAGAACCATTATTCTGCTATTCGCTGATTTTTACAATGATTAATCATTAGCTCTTAACTGATTATTCAGCTTGTCCCCTGACTTAACAGGTTGTATTAAACATGCTTACTAACAATAAAGAGGACAAACTCATCTTTTAAAAATACCTCTAAACAGTGGCCAATTCTCAGGGCCAGCAAAGCCTTCTCTGCTGGCCTAACATGCCAAATAAATATTTTTCACCCTTTCATTCTCAATCACCTTTTTGCCTTTGTTTTTAATCTCTTTCCACTTCTTTTTTCCACTGTTTATTGTCATTTTCTTGTTTTATAAAATCAGATCAAAGAAACATATGGTAACAATACAACAGTTTAGGAACTGAAACAAGTGCATTACACAAATACACATCCCCATACACACACTCAAATTGCATAGATAAAAACATTTCCCTACATTATTTACAATTTCTTTTCAGGTAAAACCTACATTTTCATTTTTTTTTCATCATAGAATTTTTATTGTTGCAAACTGCATTTTTATATATTATACCACCCCTTCCACCATATACAACCCTAGCCAACCCCAACAGAACAATCCCCAATCAGAACAACAGGATTTACATATATATATATATATATATATATATATATATATATATATATACAAACACACAAAAAAAATTATAAATTGTTGCCATTTTTCAAAGAAATATTCTCCCCTACCTCTAATATTGTACTTAATTTTTTCAAGGTTTATAAAAAAAGGCCCAATCTTTGAGCCAAACTGAAATCGAAGGGGGTTGTGGGGAAGTCCAAGATAACAGTATTCTGCTCCTAGCGAGAAGAGATGCAAAAGCCATGACGTCAGCCTGTCTACAGCATAAAGGCTGAGACCGAGATGAAACACCAAAGACTGCAATCAAAGGGCTAACAACTAACTTAACCCTAGGACATAAGAAACTATTGTAAAGAAAGAATTCCAAAAGTTTTGCAATTTGGGACAAAGTACCAAATCGTATGTCTAAGATTAAATGGTGAAAGTTTACAAAAGTTTTGCAATTTGGGACAAAGTACCAAATCGTATGTCTAAGTATGTCTCGTATGTTTAATTACATTTATCACAAATCTGAAACATTGAGATATATTTTAGCAAGTTTGTCTTTGAGAGATGAACTATGTAAATCGTTTTAAATTGTATAAAGCTAAGTCTAGCACACAAAGTGGTGGTACGTACATTGTCTAATACTCTACTTCAGTAGTCATCCTCAAACTCTAAGTCAAGTTCCTCTTCCCAAGCCCTGATAGTTTTAATAATGTGAGAATTATCCTTTGACAAGTTAACTGCATATATCTTTGAGATAATCCACCCATATGAGGATTCAGTTTAAATGCCTCTTCCCATGTAGACTTTGTAGGCAGTGAGGGAAACCGGAGAACAGAGAGGAGGTACAGTGCCTAATTTGAAAATAGCTAAATAGGTGAGAGGGAAACAGATTAAATGATGAGGATAATTCAGAAAAACTTGCAAACACATTGTTAATGAAAAGATCTTCAAAGCATTTCAGACCAGAAAGAGAATACAGACTCTGAAAAGGGAGGAGGAAAAAGATTATTATTACGTATAGTTGATGGGCATGGTTGATGCTGAGGTAAATTTAAAATGATGCCAAAATTGGAACAATATTTTAAAATAAGAGCATGCTATTGGGTTATCCATGTAATGTGAAAGGGACAAGGTGAGAGAAGAGAACACCATAGCAGGGAAAGATGTTGAAATACAACCCTTAGCTTCTAAGTGGCACCATGGCAAAGAGGAGGCCTGTACCCAGAACACCAATTTCTGAATAATAATAATACATTAAGTTGGGCAAGGAAAGCCCTCCACTTAGTTGAGTTTTTTGGAGCAAAATTTTGGAAACTCTAGGAGGTTTTCCTTCCCATATAAAAGAGGAGATTAATTGGTCTATGTTCTACAGAAAGATTTGTGTAGAAATGGAGGAATAGCTTGAAAGAGGTAAAGAAATTTGGGGAGAATGTTCATTTTTATAGCGTTATCCTACCTAATGGAGATAATGGAAGAGCTGCCCATCTTAAAAAAGCTGACTTCATGTATGAAACTAAAGGTGTAAAATTTGGTGCCTTTAAGGCAGAATAAGAAAGGGTAACATTAACACCAAGATACTTGAATTTAGAGCTCTCCAAGTGGAAAAGTATGTCATTCTGTTTTAGTATTTCAGGAATAGTTGCAATTGGATTGGTAACGTAGAGTAATAAGTCATCAGCGTATAAGGCTAATTTATGTTCAATTCCCTTACGGATTATACCCTGAAATACAGGAAGTGTTCTAAGCATTATTGAAAGGGGCTCAATAGCTATGGAAAAAGTAATGGGGATAGGGGCATCCCTGGCGCTTAACCCGTGATAAATTAAAATATTCAGATTTAACATTGTTAGTATAAACTGAAGCTTGAGGGTCAGCATATATATAAGCATACCCATGAAATCAATCCCTCCCCAAAACCAAACTCCTCCAGTACCCTAAAAAGATAAACCCATTCTATACTATCAAATGCCTTTTCGGCGATAACCTCAGAGGAGCTACTGTTTTGTCTTGAGTATAAAATATACAAAATTGTACGGATATTAGAAAATGAATACCGTCCTTTTATAAATCCGGTTTGTTCCTCTGAGGTAATACTAGGAAGTACTGAGTAAACGTTTTTAAGAATCGATTAATCTCCACAGGATCTGAGGTTAGTGCACCACCTGGCTGCGCAATTTGAGTAATAAAACGTGAAGCCGCTCAGCTGCACAGCTGGTGGGCCAGGAGTCAACCGACCATATCCCCATATTCATAATAATTGCCATGCATGTGTAACAAAAGTTACACAGATTGAATTCTGCCTGCAAATTAAGTCTTTATGTAGCTCAAGAGTCGGGCTATGAGCATATTGGACATCTAGAGCTTGAATATTATCAGATAACTTTTTTAATCCTATTCCTCTGTTCTTTATTAACATAAGCAGAGTAAGATATTATCTGTCCTCTTAAAAAAGCCTTCAAAGTTTCCCCAAAGTAAGGAATAAGAGATTGAATCGGTCTGATTAGTAAAGAGAAAATCATCTATTGAATTAGAAATATATTCACAAAATGCTGAATCAGATAGAAGCAAGGAATTGAACCTCCAGGGTGGTCGAGAAGTATGATATGATATGTTATGATAATAAAAGAATGTCAAGACTTAGAGGAGCTCTCAATTAACAATGGGCAGATATTCAGAGTTTACAACTTGAGGAATTAGATAACTATTGATAAAAAAAAAAATCTATACGAGAGAAAGACTGATTGTTATACGAATAGAATGGGGGATTAAGTGTCTCCATGGGTCAATGTAACCATTCTGAACCATAAACTCAGAAAATATCTTTGACTATTTTGACCATTAAACCATTTATATTCACATCTATGTCGAATGAAGTCACTCACAAACATATGGAGTAACATAGAGAACATTCAATTCAGGCGACATGAAAACATATATTTGTCAAAACACCCTTGGTTAATAGTTATCATTTATACGAGTACAATTACTTATAAAATTATGTCCTTTTCATAATTAACTCTACAGGATAGCTAGGATGTTGAATACCGTTCGTTAAACCATCGCAAGGAATTGAACCTCCAGGGTGGTCGAGAAGTATGATATGATAATAAAAGAATGTCAAGACTTAGAGGGGCATGGTCTCAATTAACAATGGTCAGATATTCAGAGTTTACAACTTGAGGAATTAGATAACTATTGATAAAAAATGGTTATACAAATAGAATGGGGGATTACGAGTACAATTACTTATAAAATTATGTCCTTTGCATAATTAACTCTACAGGATAGCTAGGATGTTGAATACCGTTCGTTAAACCATTGCTGTGCTGCTTTGGGGCAGTCGAAATGAATCTTCTCATTGCCGAGGTCAACCAGAAGGTGAGCGGGGAATCTAAGAGAGAACCACACATTCTTCTCACTCAGGCTGTTTCTCACAGCTGTAAATGCCACCCTCTTTTTAGCAACACTGGAGTTGAAGTCAGGGAAAATGAAGACCTTACGGCTCTGAAAGAAGAGTTGGTTCCTATTCAAACACCGAACAGCCTTCTGCAATCACCTGTTGCCACACCCAATCAGAGATGCTGTCAGCTTTCTCGGTGGTAAAATAGCCATCCAAGCTGGGGTATTCCTCTCTATTTCGCTGCAGCTGGTGCACAAGAGACATCCCTATAGAAACCGCAATGTCCTCTGCCTTTTTAAAAAGTATGTACCCAATGTGGAAACTCTGGTAAAAGGTAAGCACCTTGAGTTCTGTAATCAGTCAGTCAGTTGTGTCTCTCTCAGCTGTGATGAGCCTTAATGCTGAAGTTGTTCGTTTAAATACATTTAAAGCTATTTTCTAGCTTTAGTAATGTAGTAGTAATACGAGCGATCTCGGAGCTCTGTTCTATGTAAACAATGACTAACGGATTCACTTCACATCACCAACTGGCTCATATTACACACAAAAATTATCTTTTGCCACCTCCTGCTGGCTAACATATGTAATGTAGAAAAAAATTATGTAAAAAGAGACACGTAGCCTACATTAGCTTTTAACACACATGTACTGCTCTTACACTTTAGTTTAGGATGATGAACACCAGCGGAGTGATGCATACTGTGAAGCGTCTGAGTGCTGATGGTGTCTCATCCAATCAGATTCGAGGACCGGAACTAACTGTTGTTTATAACATTATAATCTCTTTTGATAATCTTACACCTGTAGCACAAATGCTAGCGCTGCATCATTGTTTATCAGTTGGGTTGCTAGGAGACATCTCTAATGAAAGTCAAGCCTCCACAGGAAACTGACTAACACCGGCATTACCACTGGTTGGACGCTAGGTGGTACTATGGGGTAATTTTTGTTAAGCAGGGTTATAGTTAAGCCTAAACAATAAAGCAAGGCACCTTGATTTCAAACTTTGAACTTTATTTTTTATTTATTTTAACTAAAAGTTCAAATGAAACTGGAAAAAAATAAGTGCATTTAAAATGTGTGATGTTCAACTATTCAAACTATTTTACTTTACAACAGTTGACAACATCTGTCTGGCAAAGAACTTCATCTCTGCATTCTCTACCAGTCGGGTATTTCATTGTCTGGGAAAATACATCATGTGTGTGAATAAATTCACTTTGTTCACCTTCAGGATATATATATAACCACCTTTCCATTTACCGTCAGGCAAGTATCCATCTATACATGCAGGCAAATGAAGACAAAAACAATTATAAATGTAAAAATAATCATTATAATGATAATAATATTCACTGAAATATAAGTCATGGTTCGAGGTGAATGTGTTTTTGTATTATTTTATATATTTTGTATTTTGCAGGCTGCAGAGTTGCATTCACAATGAGTGGAAATAATGTGTTGAAATAAAGTGAACTTTAAAGCAACTCCTGAGCTGAGATGTCTGAGGTCATTTGAAGCACTCATAGATGATACTGTCCTTGCAAAAAAAATAAACAATCGTAAGACGCATGTTCCACAAGACTGCGCGGTATCAGCGCATCATACTTGCATAGATGCTTTTCTGTCATCTGTTCTTAATAATATAAAAAAGCGTGTTTCTTCTAGCGCGTGTCTGTGTGTCTACGGGCAAATTATTTGATATTAATTTGATAATAATTGTAATACAAATGACTTAATACATTAATGGGAAAACGAGCTAAATATCGTCTTGACATTGTCTAAGACATCAGATTTTGGTGATCTCTCAAGATCATCATCTGTCAGAACAACCATAATGTGTATTTCTCTCTATAAATTAACAAAATGATATTTTTGTACGTGGTTTTTTTTTTTTGTTTCCTTGCTGGTTTTCCCGACACATTCAGAATCATTACTGTTTTTGCCTGTGTAGCTGTGGCTCGCTTCGTGTGCACTTGTAAAATGAAACTTTACGGTTCATTATTACAGTTTAATATTTCTCTATAATGTAGAACAGTGTTAGCAATGTTAACATTCTTTCTCGGCCCTGGAGCTCAAACCATGTTCTGATGCCCCCCAAAATATATATGTGATTACATAAACGTGCAACGACTAGTCGACTAATGGCTTAAATTAAGGCCTACTAGTCGACTAGGAAAATCTTTGGTTGGGGCAGCCATACTGTTCAGGAGATGTTCATTTCACAAAACAATCATGCTGCTGTTAAAATTAGGCTTGCTTGAGTATTAAGTGTCATTTCAAGTTCTGGCTTTCATGCGTGGATGCGTTTTTTTTTTATAATGTCATTTGGTATTACTAGTTAGCTGCGATATAATGTATGATGCCCAAAGGCATAGGATGTCTTATTCATTGTGAAACTGTGTTTTCTTAATGGCATGAATCACACTGAAGGCCTAGACTTAAAATGCATGGCCCGCTACGGGAAAAATACTTTTTTTTTTTTTTAAGTTTAATTCAGTAAAGAAATTCACTGCAAAAAGAAATCCTATCATTATCAAGTGTTTTTGTCTTATTTTCCATTTAAAATTGTCTTAATCCTTAAAACAAGATACATTTACTTGAGAAGCAACGTATAAGATATTTAGACTTGCTTTAATAGAATGTATCTTAAATATAAGTGTATTTTGTATTAATTATACTTCTGCGAGTACAGTAAAGACAAAATATACTTATTTTCAAGATCTATTCTCTAAAAGCAAGTCTAATATGCTGCTTCTCAGGTGAATGCATCTTTTTTAAAATAATTTTTTGATATTTTTAAATATTTGTATTTTTAATATTATTTTCAACATTCTCAGATAACTAGTTTTTCTTCTGCAGTATAGCTGCTAAAGAAAATGTATGTTGTTTTAATGTAGTTTTAGATATTTATATTGGTAAACAAGCCAAAACAAATAAAAAAAAATACATTTTGCTGCGGTGTGTAATTGGGCGAAGTCTTCCTCTCTCACCTCTCTGTTCACTTCAATCCGTCTTTAACTCACAAAAAAACAAACTCTCTCATATTAATAAAGCTGCTTATTGCCAATTTTCTTCACGATGACGCATATATTATGATTCAATAAGTTCCACTTATTCCACAATGAGAGTGCTTCTGTATTTACTTATTTTGTATTTTTGCATTATTATTCAGTACTTTGCAATCTACATCACCTGAAGCTGTTTAGAAAGTTTAGAGTGCATCTGGACTGTGAGCTGTGTAATTCTTCCTCTCCTCTGTCAAGCACGAACTGCAGTGCTGCTCTCACACTTCATCGTTAGAGTTTAATGTAATTGTTACGTTAAATGAGATCAAACGACTATTCGACATTGAAACATTTTGTTGTATTGAAACATTTTGTTGACAATTTTTTTTATTGTTGACGTTGAGAGAAAGCCATAGCAAATATTTATTAATTAAACGAGCAGAGCGAGAAGACGTTTTGTGACAGTAGCTTCCTGGCAGTTGATGAAATTAATTCTTCTGATTATCACAGGCGTGCGTGCATGTTAATGTGCGTGCGTGTGCGTGTGTGTGTGTGTGTGTGTGTGTGTGTGTGTGTGGATCTCTAAGGAGATTGATTTTATGCACCTGTTATTAATGGTATAGCTTACAATAGCTAATTAGAAAGGGGTGTCCACATACATTTAGTGAAACATATAGTGTAACAAACTCTATAGAATGAACACATATACAGCTGATAGACAGATGTGTGGAGAGGGGGATGAATAAATGTATGAACATATTAGTAAATGTGTGTATTGACTATAATGGAGATCAGTTGATGATGAAGTGCAATGGGTTATTGTTTTATATTTTAAGGGTTGGAAATTTTATGTGCTAATTTCTGCAATTAATATTTTTGTTTAACTCATGAATTTATTTTTCGCAATTAATGTAGTATCCGCATTTCTTTTCTTTTTTTTTTACTTTCTGGGCGTTCAAGTGATAGAAAGGGTTGGGTCCCAAGTTGTACCAAACCCAGGCACATTTGTTCAGTGAGCAGACCTTCAATGTTGTTTTTTTCTCAACTTTCTGTGGCTAAAATACATTTTCATGAGGTACACAATCGACTTGACTGAACATGCTAACACAGAAACTAAACTGTGGAGCAGAACACGTTACGAACTGCGCATGTCCCTGCGGATTTACTGTATGAAGAATGGAGACTTCAAGTGTGTCTGCTGTATTTCTTCGCATCACCTGTAAATGTGCAACTACTATATATAAATGGCTAAAAACTGTAACAGAATTTTTCAGTACAACTGTGGAAGATGTAGCCAAGAAAAAAACACTGATAGCACAGTGTCATGGGTATGTAAGTATTTTGGATTGAAAGCCATGCTTGACGATTGTAGACATGACAAATTATCACTGTAGTGTTTACCTCATTCCACAAGACATTGAGCTGTCATCAAACAATTGATGATCTCTTGTATGCGATCGTATAACTTTATTTTTAGAATATACATATTTCTTTGTGCCCAAAAGCAACGTTGTTGCCAGAGATGTCTGGTAAGGACCTGCCTTACAACAGGCCTACAAACCCTCAGTCCATCCTCTCTCAGCCTATTGCGGACAGTTTGAGCACTGCTGGAGGGATTGTGCATCCCTGGTGTAACTCGGTCAGTTGTTGTTGCCATCCTCTACCTGTCGCATAGGTGTGATATTCGGATGTACCGATCCTGTGCAGGTGTTGTTACACATGGTCTGTCACTGCGAGGACAATCAGTTGTCCTTCCTGTCTCCCTGTAGCGCAGTCTTAGGCATCTCACAGTACGGACATTGCAATTTATTGCCCTGGCCACATCTGCAGTCCTTATGCCTCCATGCTGCATGCCTAAGGCACGTCCACACAAATAAGCAGGGACACTTGGTATCTTTCTTTTGGCGTTTTTCAGAGTCAGTAGAAAGGTCTCTTTAGTGTCCTAAGTTTTTATAACTGTGACCTTAATAGCCTACTGTCTGTAAGCTGTTAGTTTCTTAATGACCGTTCCACAGGTGTATATGTGTGTGTATATGTATATATATATATACACACATATACAGTATATATATATATATATACTGTATATATGTGTGTGTGTGTGTATGTATATATGTATATGTATATATGTGTGTGTGTGTGTGTGTGCATATATGTTTATGTATGTATATGTTTATGTATATGTGTGTATGTGTATATACACTCACCTAAAGGATTATTAGGAACACCATACTAATACTGTGTTTGACCCCCTTTCGCCTTCAGAACTGCCTTAATTCTACGTGGCATTGATTCAACAAGGTGCTGAAAGCATTCTTTAGAAATGTTGGCCCATATTGATAGGATAGCATCTTGCAGTTGATGGAGATTTGTGGGATGCACATCCAGGGCACGAAGCTCCCGTTCCACCACATCCCAAAGATGCTCTATTGGGTTGAGATCTGGTGACTGTGGGGGCCATTTTAGTACAGTGAACTCATTGTCATGTTCAAGAAACCAATTTGAAATGATTCGAGCTTTGTGACATGGTGCATTATCCTGCTGGAAGTAGCCATCAGAGGATGGGTACATGGTGGCCATAAAGGGATGGACATGGTCAGAAACAATGCTCAGGTAGGCCGTGGCATTTAAACGATGCCCAATTGGCACTAAGGGGCCTAAAGTGTGCCAAGAAAACATCCCCCACACCATTACACCACCACCATCAGCCAGGCATGATGGATCCATGTTCTCATTCTGTTTACGCCAAATTCTGAGTCTACCATCTGAATGTCTCAACAGAAATCGAGACTCATCAGACCAGGCAACATTTTTCCAGTCTTCAACTGTCCAATTTTGGTGAGCTCTTGCAAATTGTAGCCTCTTTTTCCTATTTGTAGTGGAAATGAGTGGTACCCGGTGGGGTCTTCTGCTGTTGTAGCCCATCCGCCTCAAGGTTGTGCGTGTTGTGGCTTCACAAATGCTTTGCTGCATACCTCGGTTGTAACGAGTGGTTATTTCAGTCAAAGTTGCTCTTCTATCAGCTTGAATCAGTCTGCCCATTCTCCTCTGACCTCTAGCATCAACAAGGCATTTTCGCCCACAGGACTGCCGCATACTGGATGTTTCTCCCTTTTCACACTATTCTTTGTAAACCCTAGAAATGGTTGTGCGTGAAAATCCCAGTAACTGAGCAGATTGTGAAATACTCAGACCGGCCCGTCTGGCACCAACAACCATGCCACGCTCAAAATTGCTTAAATCACCTTTCTTTCCAATTCTGACATTCAGTTTGGAGTTCAGGAGATTGTCTTGACCAGGACCACACCCCTAAATGCATTGAAGCAACTGCCATGTGATTGGTTGATTAGATAATTGCATTAATGAGAAATTGAACAGGTGTTCCTAATAATCCTTTAGGTGAGTATGTGTGTGTGTGTCGATTGCTTGGTTTATGCTGCAGAAATAGAAATTGTATATATATACACAGACACATATATGTATGTATGTGTGTGTGTGTGTGTATATATATATATACACACACACACACACATATATATATATATATGTGTGTGTGTGTGTGTGTGTGTGTGTGTATACAATTTCAATTTCTCAAAATATTGTGTCACTCATTGCTTGTCACAGTCTGGGTTGATTAGAACAGTCTGATTGTCATGGAAGAGATACACTTAATTGTTTGACACTTTGTGTTGCATCTGGACTCTGTATCTGTAAGAAGTTGGAACAGGGCCTGTTGAGTTAAGAGTTTAGAAACGGAGTATCGGGGCATTAGCAGGCCATATTCGAGCGTTTTCAAGAGAACAACTGCTTTTACATGTCATGAGCTTGTGCACTTCCCACTGTTCCATGGCTCTGACAGTCTCAGTAGTTTAATGTTTTTATTTGCTAAGAGACGGTGCATCAATCAACATGTTTTTCCTGTCTTCATTGGGTGGCTTGTGACACATTGACCTCACCAGCTGACCTGTCCACTCTTCCCTCATTACACATTTTTTTTTTCTTTTTCTTCTAGAGGAAGTATCTCTCGCGGAGCAGGTAAGGAGGATAAAGGACATTGAGGCCATCGAGAGTGACTCTTTTGTTCCTCAGGCTTTCAAATCATCTCGGGATACCACAAAGGTGCGTCTCTCGCTGTCTCCCTCTCTACTATTTTTAACTCATGTCTTCCTTCATAATTGTTTTTAATTTAATTTCCTTCCACTGGGTTATGTTCCATTTGTCTGCAAATGAAATGATTCCCATTCAATGTTGTTTGCTCTATGTACCTGTCCATTTGTGCTTGGGCTCTTGAAAAAAGCATGGACAGACACAGGGCCCTGTTCACTTTCTCCATGGTGAGCATTATTGAAACCGATCACGTAAGGTCTTTGCTGACCAAATTAGATTACTTACAAATGCTCACTGATCTCTGTGGCCTGGGACAAAAGGTGACAGTTGAAATAGGCCTGTGTGATAGATTACAGTGCAGCAGGGCCAAACAGCTCTCATGGACTGATCTTAGATCTGTCTGTACTGACTTCAGTGCTCCACTGAGAAGAATTGAACTGATGCTAGACCAGCACTTAGTCACTGTACCTACAACTCATTGCATTGATTGATGCATCAACAGCTCTGTAGATGCAGCAATAAAAGTATGCATAGAGAATGTTCTTTCGACAAACACAAAAACAAACATTTGTTTCCTTTAATAATATTAATTCCATATAATTAAATGCTATGAAAATCTGGTTACAATATGTCCTCTTGGGTGTAATTCAGTGACATCTGCTCAGACATGCTTTTGCACTATTTTATACCTGAGACAAAATAAAGCTTGCAGCTAACTCTGATTTAACAAACATTATAGGTGTTGCTTATTTTGAACTCTGGTGAGCCCATTCTGTATACCGACATTGTAAAGGAATGGGCAGCAACTTATCTTCAAGTGTGAGGACTGTTAACATTATAATGAGACTCCCATCATGTTTTCATACATATTGAACTGCACTTAGTACAGTCCAACTGGACTAACCTGGGGATAAGTGTTTTGCTCAGTGGTACTGTGGTGATAGCTCAATAATCACCTATTATAGGGACTGAACCTACAGCCTTTTGAATACCTGCTCAGAACTTTAAGCATTAGGCTGCAGCACCCACTAATTCCAGTTAAATGGTTCATATAAGGAATACATTTTTCCTCAATCTTTTAAGATAAAATAGCTTGATATGCTTTAAAACATACAGGCTACAGCTACATTCGGTTGGCAATTCACCTTTTAGTGCTTAATCCTGTTCTGTATACACAGTTCTATAAAATGCAGGTGTGACAACCACATTCTACAATCGAATTAACTCAGAATTTCAGGAAAAATTCAGGTAGTCACAACAGCATTTTCAAAAAATCCAGGCAGTTTGTATGGAACCGAACTGGACAGCTACTGTAGTTGTTAATAATGTGATTAATGGTGTGTGTGATTAATGGTGCTAACCTGCTTGTGACCAAGGCAGATTTGCAGTGCACCTTGGAAAAGTTGGATGACCTTGAGAAACATAATTGGTGAAACAACGTCCATATTGTTGGAATTCCTGAGAATAAAGAAGGTCGCGATATGGTGAAATTCCAAGACAGGCTCTTCCTAAGTCTGCTTGACATAACAGGCCATAATCTGGAAATCAAGGGAGCTCACAGAGTCCCAGCTCAGAGACCCGCTGAAGAAGACAGGCCATGATTAATTCTGGCCAAATTTCTGAGATCATCCGATAAAGATCTCATGTTATGCGAGGAGTAAAGGAAGGCTTTCTTGGAAGAACCACAACATTTTCTTGTTCCCAGACTTTGTGAATTCGACGAGAGAAATGTGATAGATTCAAGGAATGCAAGAAACTCTCACATCAACAGAAGATCGCTTTTGCACTGATGATTCCGGCCAAACTATGAATAGATTAAGGATGGCCACAAAGTATTTACATGTCCCCAGCAAGCATTGTCCTTCATAAAGTCATTGGAATGAGTAAGCTGTGGTGTGATTCTCACGTTGCTCCCAACTGAGCTTGACTCACTGAACATTCACTTGACTGTCCGAAGAAGCTAGGCACCTTTCTTGTTTTTTTTCGTGATGGTTATGCTTAGCAGCTGGAGTTTGTTTTTTTGGAAATTGTTCCAAGAAACTTTTGCATTGTCCAAGGGTCGCTTTTACACTGAAGTTCCCGACCAGATGGAGAATAGATGCTAAGGATGACCACAAAGTATTTACTTGTCCCACATAAGCATTGTCTTTTTAAAGTAAAGGGAATGAGTAAGTAATTGTGTGGTGCTCGCTTTGCAGCCAAGTGGACCTGACTCAATGAATATTCACTTGACTCTCTGAGGAAACTGGGCACCGCCTAGTGGCTGGAGTTTGTTTTGTGGAATAACACTTCTTCGGGACAGTTTTGGATGAATCTGCTCATTCTTTGTGCTTATGCATCCTATTGGATTGAGTTTTTGTGGAATGTTTTTTGCAGGACATTGGATGGATTAGGTCATCTGCTGCACTTATGAAACAGCTGGCTCACTGAACCTTCATGTATCTGCCTGAGAAAACTAAAATGTTTAATTATTTATTTGTTTTGTGTTGGTTCCTCTAGAGGTAATTGTTTAGGGGAGGAACACACCTTCGAGTCTACACGGTTTTTGTGTTTATTCTGTCTATTGGCTGGAATATGTTTTATAGATTTTCTTCTGTTATGTAATTCTGTCTCTCAAAATATATATAGAAGTACCGGATTTGAGCAATCCGATGGCAATGTTTTCGCAGGGTCTCTCTTAGGCATACATGGACTGTTTGAGATTAGAGGGATGGACACCGGTTGGTGCTGTCATGCGTAGGGTTAATGCGCACTTTTTTCTGTTTGTTTGGTTCGGGGGGAAGTTCGGTGTTTGACTGTTGCACTAATGTTGGAATGTGGTCTTTATAATCTTGTTTTTGACACTATTTTTTTCTAATATGTAAAAATGTCAAATGTGAGTGGATTGTCTCTCTCCACGTGGAATGTGAATGGGTTGGGGCACCCCATAAAAAGAAGGAAGGTTATTTCTCTTCTTAAACAAAAGAAATATGATATAGTGTTTCTTCAAGAAACACATCTATCCCAAATTTGGGAAGATATGGGGTGGACATGTTTTCTTTAGTGCTGGCTCAAGTAAGAGCAGGGTCACAATTACACTAATAAGTAAGCATCTACAATTCAAATATTTAAAAAAGATTAAAGATAAATTAGGAAGAATCATTATTGTTTTAGCAGAAATTCTGGTGCAAAGGTTGATTTTGGCTAATATTTAAGGCTACTATTTATGTGTCTAAAGCTGATGATCAGGGCTTTTTTTTATAGATCTTTAAGCTATATAATCTTTTTTTAGCTACCAAGCTGCTAGCAACCCTCATGATATAATATTGGGGGGAGACATTAATATTTTGATGGACTCGGTCATTGATCATAGTGAAGCAAAAGTGTGCAAGCCGCCTAGAGCATCATTGACGCATCACAGGATGTGTAAAAAATCTTGGTCTTACAGATATTTGGAGACTTTTGAACCCATCTGGTAGGGACTATACAGTTTTTCATAAGTACATAAGATTTATTATAGAATAGATTTTTTTATATATATATTTTTATCTAAATCCCTAATTTCATCTGTTGTTAATTGCTCAATTGGAAACATCTTAGTCTCAGATCACGCCCTGTTGAGTTTAGAGGTGTTGCCACATATGGAGAAAAATAAACAGTCCTCAGTATCCTCTGTGGACGTGGCTTGGGAGGCACTTAAGGTGATTCTTAGGGGTCGGATCATGCAGTATTCCTCATTCATCAAAAATACAAAGCACCAGAACTCGTGGAGTTGGAAGGGAATTTTAAAAGTGCCGAGGCAGAGCTGAAGCACCGAATGTCGTGCGATGCCCTCAGAGAATTGACCCGATTGAAATACAGATATAATACTATTTTGTAGCAGAAGTTGGAGTTTTGGTTATTCAGTGCAAGACAGTCATACTTTGAGCCGGGGGACAAAGCAGGGAATTTTTGTTTAGATATAAAAAGAGAGAATTTTTTTCTACCATTCCCACAGTGAAATCTGCTGCTCGGCCATGATATTAATAATGCTTTAAAAAAATTATATCTTGATCTCTATAGTTCCACGTATTGGTCTACTGATGATGATATTAGAAACTTTGAGGAACCATTAGAACTACCTAAACTGACGACTGAGCAAAAAAATTCTATTGATTCTGAGATAATCTTGGAGGAATTTGGCGGGGTAATTAAGGCTTTGCCTACAGGCAATGCTCCAGGGCCAGATGGCTTTGCCGCTGATTATTTTAGATCTTATGCTACAGATCTGGCTCCACTTTTGCTAGAAGTTTATACGGAATCAATAAAGAATGGAAAGCTTCCGCCAACCATGACACAAGACTGGATCAGTCTGATTCTTAAAAAGTACAAGGATCCAGGAGTTTAAGATTTACTGTCCAATTTTCCTGATCTAGCTAGATGTTAAAATGTTGTCAAATATTTTGGCTAACCGATTAAGTAAAGTTATGACATTTCTTATGCATATACAGTAATGTGCAAAAGTTTTAGGCAATTGTGAAAAATGTTGCATAGAGAGGATGTCTTAAACAATTATGATTAATATCATACAAAGTTCAGTAAACATAAAAAAGCTAAATCAATATTTTGTGTGGCCACCTTTGCCTTTTAAACAGCCCCAATTCTTCTAGTATAATTATAATAATCATAGATAATTAAAACTGTACTTCTCTCTCCACATCCCCTCCCTGAGAGTCCCCCCAAAACTCTAAATAACTGCCCCATTTCCTATCAGACAAATTCCAAAGCCCCAGCCTTCTACATGGCACCTCCTCGAAAGCTGCCACCCTCTCCATCTCTGCACACCACTCCGGAAATAACGGCATTCCAGCCAACTTTCATCACTGTGTTTATCCCCCATATTGATGACCATCCCATCGCCCAAAATGCAGATTCTGGGGCAAAAATTAAATTTGTGTGCCCAATACGTCACACATTAACTCTGAACCTTCAACCAAAATTCTTGGATCTTAACACACCACCAAAAAACATGGGTTGTGTCAGAAAGGGTACTCACTAATACATCATTTGGGGTTCAACCATATGCTCGAAGCAACATTTAAATAAATGTCTGAATTAAACACTGGACACTTTTGTCCATACCGAGTGCAAATGCGAGATAACAGGGTGTAACTTAACTTCTCCGATTAGTTTGATATAAAGGCTTTGCAATGGAAAAATAGGGGAAAGAACTTCCTGTTCAATACAAAACCAGGAAGGGGCTCTTTCAGGTGGAAGTGTCCAATGAGCCAAATGTCTGAGACAGAATGCATAATAATAAAACAAAATCTTGGGTAGGCCTAGCCCACCTTTGTCAATTGGCCTATGAAACTAATTGAAATATAATCTAGGACGCTTACCATTCCAAATGAAAGACGTTTGCTATGCTATCAAATTGCTTGAAATAAGAGAGGAGGACATCTACATGGAGAGATTTTAGCAGGTAGATACATTTTGGAATACATTTAATTTTAATAACATTAACCTTCCCAATCATAGATAAATGTAATGAAGCCCACCTGCCCACATCAAAATTAAAACACATTTGCTGGGATTAAAATGCCCAAATACTGTTTGAGCCACTGGAAGTCTCTCAGCTTCGGAGAGCCAAAGCAGAGCCAAAGCTTCGGATTTAGACCAATTGACTCTGCCTTGCCTCCACAGAATTATTAATTATAAGTTCTCAGGATACATAGATCTATTTGGTTCGGAGATGATTAATAAAATGTAATCTGCATAAAGCAAAAGCTTACGTGCCACACCTCCCACCACCACCCCTAGAAAATAATTATCCTTTATCGCAGCTGCTAATGGTTCTAGGGCAAGACAGAACAATAATGGGGAAAGAGGGCAACCCTGCTGGGTGCCCCTATAAAATGACCTGAAATTAATCCATTTGTTTTTACCGCTGTGACCGGGTGTCTATAAAGTAACTGACTCCAACCAATAAAAATATTCCCAAATCGTACTTTTCCAAAATCTTATAAAGATCCCAGTCTACCATATCAAGCACCTTTTCGGCATTCAAGTGAGATGGCAGCAACCGGAGACTGATCATTTGACCACATGCCAGTGACCACATGATATTGATGAAACGCCTAATATTAGCAGAAGAGCTGCAGTCCCGAATATTCCTCACCTGATCTATATGTATAATAGATGTCATAGCTTAATCAGTTAGCTAAAATTTTGGACAACATTTTTACATCTAACTGGATCAGGGAAATTGGACTTACGCTCTTGGATCTTTGTCCTTTTTAAGAATCAAAATGATCCAGGCTTGTGTCATGGTTGGGGGAAGCTTTCCATTCTGTAATGATTTCTGTATAAACTTCTAACAATAGTAGAGCCAATTCTGTAGCATAAGATCTAAAAAATTCAGCGGCAAAACCATCTGGCCCCAGAGCCTTGCCTGTAGGTAATGCTTAATTACCTCGTCAAGCTCGTGCAAGGTTATCTCAGAATCAAGAGATTTTTTTTATCATCAGTAGACGAAGACATGGAACTATAGAGATCAAGATTAATTATTAATTTATCATTATTAATATCAATGGATGAGGTAAAAATATTACCACCTGCAGATTTCACTGAGGGAATGGTAGAAAAAGACTCTCTCTGCTTTATGTATCTAGCCAAAAGCTTCCCTGCTTTGTCCCTGACTCATTATGTCTTACCCTGAATAACCAAAACTCAAACAAAAAGTATTATATCTGTATTTCAATCGGGTCAATTCTAGAACCGCCTTAAGTGCCTCCCGACAAGTGTTCACAGAAGATACTGAGGACCAGTTGGTCTATATAAAAACATTGATTTCAGTCTTCAACAATTTCTTTGTTGGAAATCAAGATTTTCCAACAGTGATACATTAAAGCACCAACTATATGATTTATTTTTCTCCATATATGGCAACATCTCAAAATTCACAAGGGCGTGATCTGAGACTGTGTCCAATTGAGCTGTCAACAACAGATGAAATGAGGGACTTGGATATAAAAAAAAATGTATTCTAGAATAAATCTTATGGACTGATTAAAAAAAATTATTGTCCCTACCAGATATCTGCAAGACCAAGATTTTTACACATCCTGTGAAGCGTCATTGTTGAAAAACACACTTTTGCTTCACTATGATCAAGGACTGAGTCCATAAAAATATTAAAGTCTCTTCCTAATATTATATCATGAGGGGTGCCTGCATCTTGCAACATCTCTTCAAGATCAACAAAAAAGCCCTGATTATCAACGTTAGACACGTAAATATTAAACAATAATGATTCTCCCTAATTAATCTTTAATCTGTTTGAGATTTGAATAGTAGATGTTTACTTATCAATGTAATGACTCCCCTACTCTTACTTGAGCCAGCACTAAAGAAAACATGCCTACCCCATATCTTCCCAATTTTTTCCGTTTTCTGCAGGGAATTATGCATTTCTTGAAGAAACGCTTTCACAAAATAAATTGTGTGAAAAACAAGATTACACAGACCACATTCCAACATTAGTGCAACAATCAAACACTAACCCCCCCCCCCCCCCCATGCATGACAGCACCAAATTGCGTCAATCTCTCAAAACACAAAAGGTCCATATACGTATACGAGAGCCCCCCCAAAAACTTTTCCCTCGGATTTTTCAAGTCTGGTGCTTCTGCACAAACTTTGTAGGCAAAATGACATAATAGAAAATACTTTGTAAAACAAACACCAGCCAATAGGCAGAATAAACTCAAAGAACATGTAGATTCATTCACAGAACTGTCTCAAAGGTGTGTTCCTTCACAAAACATATTCCAACCGATATAAAGCTGTTTAGCTTCCTCAGACAGACAAACAAGTGTTCAATGTTTATTCTCTGTTTATGAGTGCAGCAGATGACATAATCAATGTCAATCAACCAATGTCCCTCAAAATTATTTAATTACAAAATTATTTTCAATTATTAAATACAGGAGGTATATCTGCAACGAACAGATTTATCCACAACTGTCCCGAAGCAGTGTTATTCCACAAAACAAACTTCAGACGCTAGGCGGAACCAGCACAAAAAGAAACGTAACATGCATCCCCGTTCCTTGGATGGTCAAGATTCAAATTCACTTGGAGTCCACATGAAAAAACACACCATTACTTACTCAGTGCGTCAACTTTATAAAAGACATCATTTGTGTGGGCATGTAGATATTTTGTAGCCATCCCCAGCACCCACTCTCAATCTGTCCGTGAAGCCCAGTGTAAAAGCGATCCTCCGTCAGTGCAAAAGTTTCTTGAAGGAGAAGTGTTATTCTACAAAACAGGCTCTAGCCACTAGGCGGAACCAACACAAACCGAAACAAAAATTGCGCCCTTCTTCCTCAGACAATCAAGTTTATGTTCAGCGAGTCAATCCACTCACATAAGAAGCACCAAATGGCTTACTCCAATGTATGTATGATGTGCAGTGCTTGTTTGGGACGTGTAAATACTTTCCAGCCATCCTTCGTTTCCATTCTCAGTTTGGCCGGAAACATCAGTGCAAAAGCGATCTTCCATTAATGCAAGAGATTCTTACACTCGTTGAATTGATCGCGTTTATCTCTTGTCGAATTCACAAAATCCGGGAACAAGAAAATATTGTGATTCTTCCAAGAAAGCTTTCCTTTGCTCCTTGCGCAACACAAGATCTTTATCGGATAATCTCAGAAATCTGGCCAGAATTGATCAGGGCCTGCTTCCCACAGCAGATCAGCAAGCCGGGATTCTGTGAGCTAATTCAATTTCCAGCTTATGGCTTGTTATGTCAAGCAGACTCTGGAAGAGCTCGTCTATGAATTTCACCATATCTCTGCCTTCTTCATACTCAGGAATTCCAACAATCCGTATATTATTTCTTCTGCTCCTATTTTCAAGATTTCAAAAATGTTTCCCACATCAATTTTGGTCGCGAGCGGATTAGCAGATAATGCCCTTTCCGATGACTCCAGATAATCGATCCGTTTCTCAATATCTGCCACTCTTGTAACCAACTCCATCGCCGTAATCGATCGACAGCATGTATTACAGCGAGATCCTCTAAGTCAGCAGCAACCTTCATCAGCATCACAAACATTTTGGACATTTGGTGTTGAATCTCTCCCACCGCACCATCCAAATCGAGTCCCCATTCTGCAGGTCCTTCAGAGGTTTCAGCTTGAGCACATAAGTGTCTTTTAATGTCTCCAGCGCCCGAGGATTTTGAATTCTTTGCCATGTTTACCTCAAAGAACAAATATGTAACTAGGTGTATCAAATCTCACTGGATTATAACATGAAAATAATAAAAAAAACTAGCAAAGTGCACAGAGCTCGTTGCTCACATGTCTGCTCCTCGCATGGCATCACGTGAACCTCAAGAGTGGAGTGTTAAGATCCTTTGAAAATATGGTTAAACATTTTTGGGATTCGCAAACATCCTCCAAAGACAGAGAAGCAACACAGATGTTCTTTTGAAAGAGACCTTTGAACTCTCCCACAGACACAGTGTTAGACAACTGTGCATTTGAAGAGATTTAGAAAAGAAAAAACAATTATAACAAAAATTTACAAATTCATCTTACACAAATGATACACACTGAAAATATGTTATGAAATGTAATCACACATAACTAACAAGTTGAAGATTGTGATCTTTAATCTTGTAGTATTGTATTTAATATTTAGTAAACAAACCATAGCAAATACCATGTGTCTGTGATGTAAAAGTTTGTCTATTTATGTGAAGAATGTTGATGTTAAGTAATTTTGTGTCACTTGCATCATATTCATGATAAAAGATAATGATTAAAATATTCCCTTTATCGAGAGGCAAATTGGGAGAGCATATGATGAAGAAACAATATGTTAATTACCTTGAGGGGAAGAGAGAGGTGATCGCATGTCATCCACCTCTTAGAGGGTGTGGCAAACCCAACTCCATGAAACTCCATGCCTTGACGAATTAAGTTGAGTTCCGGAGTATTAATCGAGTCACCCGTTTTCTGGGATTTCCTGAATTCTCCCCTTGTAGGAGTTTTTGTTTTCTTAAGTCCTCGAAATTTAAAGATGTAGAAGTTATAAGCTTTCTTCTGCAGCCACTTCCATGGCTTCACCCGGTCATTACATCAATCATCCAGCAAACACAGTCGATTTCTGCCTAAATTGATTCCAACTTCATCAGAACTCCAGACCATCGATCCTGCACAGACAAAGACTTTTCTATGGACCAAGCTAAAGAATTTCCTATGCCAACGCTAAAGCAACTCACAAGTAGTCAATTCAAGTGGTTTTTATTGTCGTTCAATCATATACAGTTAGTAAAGTACACAGTGAAACAAGACAACATTCCTCCAGGACCATAGTGCTACATAAAACAACATAGGACAAACACAGAACCACATGAGACTACACAGACTAAATAACATACCTATATAAATTGCACGTGCAAACGTGGGCAAAAAGTAGGGGACAGTACAATAAATTACTAAAAATTAACAAGACAATAGGCACAGTAATAGAGAGTGCAGTGCCGACCAGTACACAGTAGTGCAAAAAGATGACAGTTTCTAAAAATGCCAAATGTAAACAACATACTATGAGATGAGTGTTCTATGCACATAGCAGTTATTGAGGTAGCAGCCAGGTATAAAGTGACAATAATTAAAGTACAACTCAGGACACGTGTGTGTGTGTGTGTGTGTGTGTGTGTGTGTGTGTGTGTGTGTGTGTGTGTGTGTGTGTCAGTCCAGTCTCTGAGTATTGAGGAGTCTGATGACTTGGGGGAAGAAGCTGTTACACAGTCTGGCCGTGAGGGCAAGAGTTTGTGTGAGGGGTGTGTGGGGTCATCTACAATGCTGGTTGCTTTGCGGATGCAGTGTTTTTTGTAAATGTCTTTGATGGAGGGAAGAGAGACCCCGATGATCTTCTCAGATGTCCTCACTATCCTCTGCAGGGCATTGTGTTCCGAAATGGTGCAAGTCCCAAACCAGGCAGTGATGCAGCTGCTCAGGATGCTCTCAATAGTCCCTCTATAGAATGTAGTGAGGATGGGGGGTGGGAGATGTACTTTCCTCAGCCTTCGAAGAAAGTAGAGATGCTGCTGGGCTTTCTTGGTAATGGAGCTGGTGTTGAGGGACCAGGTGAGGTTCTCCACCAGGTGAACACTAAGGAATTTGGTGCTCTTGACGATCTCCACAGAGGAGCTGTCGATGTTCCAAATCGAGTCCCCATTCTGCAGGCCCTTCAGAGGTTTCAGCTTGAGCACATGTGTCTTTTAATGTCTCCAGAGCCCGAGGATTTTGAATTCTTTGCCATGTTTACCTCAAAGAACAAATATGTAACTAGGTGTATCAAATCTCACTGGATTATAACATGAAAATACTAAAAAAAAAATCTAGCAAAGTCCACAGAGCTCATTGCTCACATGTCTGCTCTTCGCATGGCATCACGCGACCCTCAAGAGTGGAGTGTTGAGATCCTTTGAAAATATGGTTAAACATTTTTGGGATTTGCAAACATCCTCCAAAGACAGAGTGACATCCTCCCTCTGTGCTCTCCTAAAGTCAACAACCATCTCTTTTGTTTTTTCCGCATTCAGAGACAGGTTGTTGGCTCTACACCAGTCCGTTAGCTGCTGCACCTCCTCTCTGTATGCTGACTCGTAGTTCTTGCTGATGAGATCCACCATGGTCACGTCATCAGCGAACTTAATGATGTGGTTCGAGCTGTGCATTACTGCACAGTCGTGAGTCAGCAGAGTGAACAGCAGTGGACTGAGCGCACAGCCCTGGGGGGCCCCAGTGCTCAGTGTGGTGGTGGTGGAGTTGCTGTTCCCGATCTGGGCTGACTGAGGTCTCCCAGTCAGGAAGTCCAGGATCCAGTTGTAGAGGGGAGGTGTCCAGGCCCAGCTGGTTCAGCTTTCCAATCAGGTGCTGAGGAATTATTGTGTTGAATGCTGAGCTGAAGTCTATGAACAGCATTCGAACGTATGAGTCCTTTTTATCTAGGTGGGTGAGGGCCAGATGGAGGGTGGTGGCGATGGTGTCGTCTGTTGAATGGTTTGGGCGATACGCGAACTGCAGTGGGTCTAGTGAGGGGGGGGGGCAGCTGGGTCTTAATGTGCCTCATGAAAAGCATCTCGATGCACTTCATGATGTGATGGGTGTGCGTGCAACGGGACGGTAGTCGTTGAGGCAGGACACTGAAGACTTCTTTGGCTTGGGGACGATAGTGGTGGCCTTGAAGCACGTTGGAACGACGGCACTGCTCAGAGAGATGTTGAAGATGTCGGTAAGAACATCTGCCAGCTGGTCTGCACATCCTCTCAGCACTCTGCCAGGAATGTTGTCTGGTCCAGCAGCCTTCCGTGGGTTGACTCTATGTAGAGTTTTCCTCACATCAGCCGTGGTAAGACAGACCACCTGGTCATTGGGAGGAGGGGTGGTCTTCCTCGCCACCACGTCGTTCAGCGCATCTGGAAGGGAGGCATCTTTGTCACAGGCAACTAATGTTGTCCTGTAGTTGGTGATGGCCTGGATGCCCTGCCGCATGCACCGCACATGCATGAATTCTCTGGGCGTGAACGCACTTTGCCTCTCTGATGGCCCGGGATAGTTTGGCCCTCGCTGTTCTTAGGGCAGCCTTATCGCCTGCTCTGAAGGCAGAATCTCAGGTCCTCAGCAGCGCACGCACCTCCGCAGTCATCCACTGGTTTGAGCGTGTGGTGATGGTCTTGGAGAAGGTGACATCATCAATGCACTTACTGATGTAGCTGGTCAGTGATGCTGTGTATTCCTCCAAGTTGGTAGAGTCGCCATATGTTGCTGCCTCCCTGAACATGTGCTAGTCAGTACACTCAAAACAGTCCTGAAGAGCAGAGATGGCTCCTGATGGCCAGGTATTCACCTGCTTCTGGAGTGGTTTTGTGCATCTGTATTCTGGAATTAGCATAACAGAGATGTGGTCTGAGTAGCCGAGGTGGGGGCGGGGCTCCGCCCAGTACGCAGCTGGGATGTTTGTGTAAACAAGATCGAGCGTGTTCGCCCCTCTCTTTGCAAAGTCCACATATTGATGGAATTTAGGGAGCACTGTCTTGAGATTTGCATAGTTGAAATCTCCGGCGACAATAAACAGTCCGTCAGGGTGAACGTTCTGCAGTTCGCTCATAGCCCCATACAGTTCACAGAGCGCTTCCTTGGTGTTAGCACTGGGGGGAATGTAAACTCCGGTTATAATAACAGTGGTGAATTCCTGTGGTAAATAAAAAGGTCTGCATCTAACAGTCACAAGCAATGAGCAGTAACTAGAGACTAGCATAGTTATTGCACCATTCCGTGTTAATGTAAACACACAAGCCACCACCAGGAGTCTTACCGCACAGAGCTGCATTTCTGTTGGCACGAAACGAGGCGAGCCCGTCTAGCTGAATGGCGGCGTCCAGAACTCTGTCGCTGAGCCATGTCTCCATGAAAACAAAGACGCAGCAGTCTCTAAGCTCATGCGGCGTAGTCTGCTGGAGTCAGATGTAGTCCAGTTTATTGTTCAGGGAGCAAACATTTGAGAGCAGGATAGACGGGAGAGTCGGCCGGCTAGGGTTTGTTTTTAGCCTAGCATGGACCCTCGCCCTCTTGCCACGCTTTCACTTCCTCGCACACCGCCTGCGACGTCCCCTCCCCCGGGCACCGGCATCATGCGACGCCGAGGACTGGAGGCCTGGTCTCCGCAGCAAGCAGAGTTCGCGTAGCAACTCCTGCAGATCATCATGGAGCTTGGTTGTTGCATGAATCTTATATTTTAACAGTGTCTGGCGATGGTAGACACGAACACCGGTTGCTCCGATGTCCATGTGCCGTAAAAGTTGGTCTAAGTGACAAAAATAGCACTTTGGATCCGGAATGGCCGTTGCATGCTACCGCGCCACCATCTTGGATCAACTCAAAGTCCAAACTTTTGTGAAAAACTGGCAGCCATGTTTCGCTCACCACACACCAGCTGTTGATGGAGAGGGGAGAGTAGATTTGTAGAGCCAATTCATAGAAGTGATTATTTAGAGGCCATGATTGATTATTGCCAATAAGGGGGAATTTGGTCAGGACACTGGGGTTACAATCCTACTCTGTACAAAATGTGTCCTCTGATTTTTAATAACCACAGAGAGCCAGGACGTCTCATCCAAAGGACGGTGCCTTTCTACAGTGTAGTTTTAGTCCATCACTATTAGGGCTGCAACTAACAATTATTTTGATAAACGATTATTCAGCGATTATTGCAACGATTAATCATTAACTCTCAACCGATTATTCAGCTTGTGCCCCGACTTAAAAGGTTGTATTACACATGCTTACTAACAATAAAAAAGGACATTTAGATGTATTTTCTTTGAAAAAAAAAAAAAAAACTCTAAATGACATTCAGTGAATTAAAGGGAAAAAATTATTTTTATTAAGTTTAAGTAAAGAAATTCACTGCAACAAAAAAACTATTATCAAGTGTTTTTGTCTTGTTTCCCCATTAAAGTTTCCATTTAAAACAAGATCAATTTACTTGAGAAGCAACATATAAGATATTTAGACTTGCTTTAAGAGAATGTATCTTAAATATAAGTGTATTTTGTATACAAGTGTATTTTTTACTTGGTTATACTTCTGCGAGTGCAGTAAAGACAAAATATACTTATATTCAAGTCTAAATATCTTATATGCTGCTTCTCAGGTGAATGTATCTTTTTTTTTTTTTTAAAGATTTTTAGATATTTAAAAATACTTTTATTTTTAATATTGTATTCAATATTCTCAGATAACAATTTTTTCTTTTGCAGTATAGTTCCTAAAGTAAATGTACATTGTTATAAATGAGTTTTAGATATTTTTATTTGAAAACAAGCCAAAACAAATCATAAACGTATTTTGTTGCAGTGTATAATGGGGCGAAGACTTCATCTCTCACCTTTCTGTTCTCTTCAATTCATCTTTAACTCAAACTCTCTATTAGTAAAGCTGCATATTGCCAATTTTCTTCACAATAAGAAATGCACTAGAAATGCAACTAGTAAGAATTCTGGCTCTCACAGACCTGTTAGTTTTTCTTTAAGAAGCCCTCCTGTTCTCCACTCATTACCTGTATTAACTGCACCTGTTTGAACTCGTTACCTATATAAAAGACACCTGTCCACACACTCAATCAAACAGACTCCAACCTCTCCACAATGGCCAAGACCAGAGAGCTGTGTAAGGACATCAGGGATAAAATTGTAGACCTGCACAAGGCTGGGATGGGCTACAGGACAATATGCAAGCAGCTTGGTGAGAAGGCAACAACTGTTGGCGCAATTATTAGAAAATGGAAGAAGTTCAAGATGACGGTCAGTCTCCCTCGGTCTGGGGCCCCATGCAAGGTCTCACCTCGTGGGGCATCAATGATCATGAGGAAGGTGAGGGATCAGCCCAGAACTACACAGCAGGACCTGGTCAATGACCTGAAGAGAGCTGGGACCACAGTCTCTAAGAAAGCCATTAGTAACACACTACGCCGTCATGGATTAAAATACTGCAGCGCACGCAAGGTCCCCCTGCTCAAGCCAGCGCATGTCCAGGCCCATCTGAAGTTTGCCAATAACCATCTGGATGATCCAGAGGAGGAATGGGAGAAGGTCATATGGTCTGATGAGACAAAAATAGAGCTTTTTGGTCTAAACTCCACTCGCCGTGTTTGGAGGAAGAAGAAGGATGAGTAACAACCCCAAGAACACCATCCCAACCGTGTAGCATGGAGTTGGAAACATCATTCTTTGGGGATGCTTTTCTGCAAAGGGGACAGGACGACTGCATTGTATTGAGGGGAGGATGGATGGGGCCATATATCGCGAGATCTTGGCCAACAACCTCCTTCCCTCAGTAAGAGCATTGAAGATGGGTCGTGGCTGGGTCTTCCAGCATGACAACGACCCGAAACACACAGCTAGGGGAACTAAGGAGTGGCTCCGTAAGAAGCATATCAAGGTCCTGGAGTGGCCTAGACAATCTCCAGACCTGAACCCAATAGAAAATCTTTGGAGGGAGCTGAAAGTCCGTATTGCCCAGCAACAGCCCCGAAACCTGAGGGATCTGGAGAAGGTCTGTATGGAGGAGTGGGCCAAAATCCCTGCTGCAGTGTGTGCAAACCTGGTCAAGATCTACAGGAAACGTATAATCTCTGTAATTGCAAACAAAGGTTTCTGTACCAAATATTAAGTTCTGCTTTTCTGATGTATCAAATACTTATGTCATGCAATAAAATGCAAATTAATTATTTAAAAATCATACAATGTGAATTTCTGGATTTTTGTTTTAGATTCTGTCTCTCACAGTTGAAGTGTACATATGATAAAAGTTATAGACCTCTACATGCTTTGTAAGTAGGAAAACCTGCAAAATCAGCAGTGTATCAAATACTTGTTCTCCCCACTGTATATTATGATTCAATAAGTCACAAGCCATCGCATTATAATCTAGCTGCATTAAGTTTGCGCGCTCGAGGGATGAGCGTCCCCGCAACAGAGTGTGCATCAGCCGAGTGCAGTTTCAGTTTCTCCCCCTTAGATCGGGACATTCGCGCAACTCATAGAAGAGGCACTGACCGCACAGAGAAATGCCAGTTTCTGAGTTTGTAGTCAATTAACTACAATGACCTGCTTCCGTATTAATTGAACTTTAATAAAGCTATAACGCATTAAATATAACTGCATTTAAGATGTAACACCGGGGTGTTTCCTTTAAAGAGCTCCGGCTCAGCTTATTCCACAACGAGAGTGCTTCTGTATTTACTTATTTATTTTTGTATAATTCCTTTGTACTTTGCGATCTACATAAGATGAGGCTGTTTGGAAGGTTTAGAGTGCATCTGTACTGTGATCTGTGTAATTCTTCCTCTCCTCAGGTGCGAGCTGCATTGCTGCTCTCACGAGTCATCAGTACAGTTTAATGTGATTTCATGTTACGTTAAATGACATCAAACAACTATTCAACAATGACATTTTTTGTTGACAATTTTTTATTGTCGACGTTGTCTAATTGTTTCAGACCTAATCACTATACTGGGGCATTAGGACCCACATAGCCGTCAGGGTGAGCACCCACTGCTGGCCTCACTAGTACCTTTTCCAGCAGAAAACTTAGTTTTGCCCAGTAGTTCTCCCATCCAGCTACTGACCAGACTCAACTCTGCTTAGCTTCAGTGGGTTACCAGTGTAGAGCTACAGCTTGATATGGCTGCTGACACAGTCTAGGTGATATGGCTGTTTTATAATAGAATTTGGGTAACCCAATATCAAATCGAGTCATGTTACATGTTTTGATGGTTTGTTTAAAGGCATGGTCTGTAGACTCCATATAAGGAAAACAATTTTATAAGTTAATTTTGCTACAGTCCAGGTGTCTTGAAATAGTATCATTCTCATTCATTTTCCATTGAATCTTATTCACTTACCAGTGTTTATATTTGTCTGTTTGTGTTAGTTTAGTTTTACGTTTAAGTTGTATTCAAAGAGAAGGTATATTTAATTTACAAGTTTCGTCTATTAAAACCTGTCAATCCTTAGTTAACTGTAGTCATAAACAGTTTGCTTTTTATATATATATATATATATATATATATATATATATATATATTTGTAATATTTTCAATAGCCAAAGAGTAATATTGCTCCAAGAATTAACAAGTATTTTCATATCAACTCATTGCTGGCTGACGTAACCATTCATTCTTTTAATATTCCCTTAAATGATTATTATTCCTTTCTTGAGCTAAATTCCTTACACGGATAACAATAATTTGTCTATTGGAGATTAAATGTTCCCCTCTTCAACATTTAATTTTGGTGATGCGCAAGGATCACTGTTAGCAATATTGTTTTCACTATGTAAGCCACTTCGTTTTGATATGAAAAACAAAATACATTTTCATTTCTAAGCAGATGACCTGCAGTTGTATTTGTCATTGAATCACAATGATCTGACTAATTTAAATGTCAAGCTTGTGTATCAGAATTAAAAAAAATGGATGGCATGCATTCAATTTGTTATAATTGGTCATAATAAAAAGAAAGTCAGATTAAATCAGCATAAGTCAGCAGGTAGTACAAAATGTGGCCATCTATTTTTATATAAATTAAAATATTCAATATCAGGTTGGAAAGTTTTGTTTTTATAAGTTTAGGAACATTTCTAACATTTTCCAAAATACCTGTATTCAACCTTAATTCAACACGCATGCATGGCTACAATCAATGCAAAATGCTGCAGCTAGACATTTGACACAAACTAGGTCTTTAAATCATATTACTCCAGTTTAAGCTTCTTTGCATTGGTTACCAGTTCATTTTAAAGTAGATTATAAAATTTTAGTAACCACATACAGTATAAGGCATTACATGGCTTGGTGCCAGAATATTAAGCATAACTTTTAAGACCTTACAGAACAGTTAGACCTGTTAGATCTTCTTGTTGTGAACTGTTGGCAGTTCCAAGATCCAGATGCAAAAGGTGATAGAGCTTTTGTAATGAAGGGCTCACGATTATGGGACACCCTGCCCTTGGATAATAGATCTCCAAATTTTTTAGTCTTGCTTTTATTACTTTGTGAATGTGTTGTGTTTTACTGATTGTGTTTTGATTTTGTTTTGTGAAGCACTTTTTGCTAAATTACTAAAAGGTGTTATAAAGTGATTATTATTATTTTATGCAACATCCCTTGCAAAGTGGGAGTGGATTTGAATATAATGAATGATTTGAATCAGGGCAACATGATTGCTCTGAGTGATTTCTTGAGGTTATTGTAAAAATCATAACTGTTTATTCCGTAGGTGATTGGACCTTCGGAGATCCAGAGAGAATCAGACACGGCTACTGTGAAGGAGGAAGTGACCTCTCTGCCCACCTCAATCACGTACAATGACAGTAACATCCTGGCTCACCCTAATGTAAGTTTGTGTGTAATTGTAATTTGTGTGTTTTGAGTAGGTATTGCATCTGGACTTACACTTAAACTTCCTTAAAGGCCTACAATCAATAGTTCTCTTTCTCCAAGACTTATTTCCTCAACCTTTTAAAAATTGCCCATTTTTAAAGCTCCTCTTCCTGACAACCCACTCAGGGCCCTTCTTATGCACCCTCAGTAATATTGGCAGACAGAATTTCCTATGAAAGCGCACTCCATCTCTCTCGCTTCACAAACTGGGTTATGTGTGACGGATGCAGATGAGCTCGAAATGCTGATCTATGGCAGCAATATGCCCAAGGCGAGAGAGCCCTGATCACCAGTAATGATTCAATCATTTAGCCACCACCGCTTACTGTATCTACTGTAATTTCAAACGCATTAGCTGTGCCTGTTTATGCACGTTAGGCGTCAGAGGTGGCTCATTGTTTTATTTTGTGGAATCACCTACACAGAGATAATGCACAAGGAACCAGACGACATCCACAGTCTATTAAAACTACATGTGCTTGTGTTTCCCAGTCAAACAGAGACCCTACAGCGAACGCTACAGGCAGAGCTTAACCCAATGTAAATGATACACTTATCTCCCCTTAAGATGCACACGTGCATGCGGCAGGATGGAAGTGATCAGTCTTTCACAAGAGCAGATTTGATTTCATGCCTCTCGTGTTGTTTGGATGAGTGATGAGTGTGGGAGAACAATCCGGAACTTCCAAACTTAAGGAACTCATAAGCACAACTAATGTGGGAATTACTCAAATTCTCCCTTCATGCTGACATCCAAATCAGCCTCATGTATTACCCTGTCTGATGTGTTTGTGATGCAATACCATTTACACTTTCTCCCAATCTAATCACAGCTATGATTGTATGATATTAAGCCAACTGAGACAATTAGAGACCAGGATTGGAATCCATTAGAAGCCAATAGGAAAGATTTGTTTCAATAGGGTTGCTTATATTTCAGATAGCGTCAGGGTGTTAGTAGACCTTGGCCAAATCCTGAATGTGCTTGACTGTGAGTGGAGTAAAAATTTAATGAATTTGGCAATGCATACATGCAGGAAATAAAATGCAAATAAAGTTAATAAAAATCGTTGCATCAAATGTAGTGTCAAACTCTCCCTTGCAACATTCATTGTTTTTTGTTTTGTTTTTTCAGTTTTTTTCTAATAGTTCTGAGTTATTTGATATGTTAAAACTCTCCCCTAGACTAAACTATGCGTTTGTTAGCTGTACTCCAGGAACAAAGGGTTCCCATTCCCAAGGCACCCAAATGCATTTTCCAGAGTCTGGATTGTGATGTATTCAGTATGCCCACTGCTTTCAAGAAGAAACCTTTGGCATCAGTTGACTGATGCAAAGGGCATTACATTTTAGCATCATGAAATTATATGTTGGGGTATAATTTTCTCATCATGACATTATATTTTGGGGTATAATTTTTTATTTGAACTCGGCAACATTTATTAGTTCCATTAATACTCTCTTGACTGAAATGAGTACATTAGTTATGTATTAATGAGTACCTCAGTTATTTATTGATGTGTTTGAAAAATTAATGCAAATAGCAGCCACAGTTGACCATCAGTCATGTCTTTAAATTTCTCATCCTTTTTCAGCCTCTACACTGAAATGTAAGTATACAAAAGTGTATATATAGTATATCACATCATGATTCTTAATGGTAAAATATTGCATTAAAATAGGCTACCCTTTCCTGCGCTGTATTCATCCAACCAGTAAATCTTTTGTAACATATTGCTAGCACAGTGTTTATTATAATATTTTACTCAATATATTATGTTTCTTATCCAAAATACAATTATTGACCAATTTTCATTTGTAAGAAAATTACTAAATCCGCAAAATACTTCAATTGTCACTCCATTCACATTTGTGTCTTCAGCATATTTTTGTACCAAATAATTTTATTAAATAAAGACCACATTTCAGATTTCGTAATGCATTGCATAATTTAGTAAAGAATAAATCGAGATTGAATCAGATAGCTTTTTTTTTTTTTTTTTTTTTTTAATATTTACACTCCTATTAGCCAGCCATCCCTACAATAGCACTGCCACACCTTATTGCCTCTGTTTCACACTTACATAGTGTGCCTAACTGAATGAGCACACCATCAAACAAAATCAGTTTCTCAGATGTTATCACCGGTGTGTGTGTGTGTATCTTCATTGTTCTTTCATGTGGGTGTATTTGACCAAATACATCAAAATTATCCATTGCCAAGGAAAAAATTATTTAAAATGAGTCAGATTATCTGGAGAATAATTTTGTTATATTTAATTGTGATAAAGGATACAAGAGCAATGTTGGTATATTTTCATAATAGCTAAATAAAAAAAATACACATTTTCTCTGAAGTTACCACAAGATTGATTTATTTTTTTCCTGAATTTGATGTAGTTTTTATTTCTCACCTCTATTAAAATGATTCAGGGTGTAGTATTGTTTAGGTTGTTAAACCTGTAGTGATGATCTGTGATGCACACTATAGTAAAGTCTTATGGAAATAAATAGTCTAAATTAACTGAACTTAACTGGCTTTCTAACTCTCTTGCAGTTATTTGTGGAAAAAGAGGAGGCAGAGATGTTGTGGCTGAACAGACTGATTTCTCTGCGTCAGGAGAGACTCATGGGTAGTCCAGTACCCTGATGACACCCAATACTGCATGAGACCGTAAAAAACGCTGCTAATATGGACTGCTTGCATATTAGCCTCTGTAATTCCATTAGACAACAATAAACCCAGCCATTTTATTAATCCATTCATGAAAGGTTCACACCCAACATTTTCAACCATATTCCTTGACTGGCAGTTGATTTGTGACCCTACCTTGTTCAGGTTGCTTTAAAATTTGTTTATTTTCAAATACTAGTATTCAAATCCTTTGTGAAGTGTAGTAACAGAGTGGTTGAACAGCACAGGGGGGAAAAGGTGCGAGAGCACCACCTAGTGGTTTCAATGGGAAATTTGTACAGAATCTGAATTCAAGCATATTAATGTTTGTTTATCGATCTCAATTAATTGTAACAACTGTGGGATATGTTATTGTATCCAGATTTGATTAGGTTAAAACCTAATGATTTAAAAAAAGAATAATAATAATAATAATTTTACCTTATACTAACAAACAATTGTGATAGTATTAACCTGGAGTTATTTACTGGTCTTTTTTAATTAATTTCTTATGGACCTTTTTTAATATATACTCTGTTTATAAGCCAGTTTTGAGCAAAGACATCCCTCTTCCCATCAACATGATTGTATGACAATTGTATTTAGTATGTATTGGGATTTGTTTTTTCCTTTTTCTAAATAAACCTTGTTTTAATTTTTAAATAGAACTTTTACTTATGTCATGGTACTACAGAGTTTATTATATGACCCCGATCAAAGTGCAGCCACTGATCAACTCTTAATATTGTGTGAATGCCAGGGGTTAAATTGGGGTAGAATGGTCCAGAACCACATTCTTTTACCTCCAATTCAAGAAAGGTGTTAGGGCTCCCCCACCTCAAAAATCACTATTTAACCCCTGGCAATGGCTACATTAAAACCTCTAAAGGAACCTATGTAGGGTGTCTGACTTTGAGCTTTACTTCCAACTGGTGCCTTAAGTTGCCCAAGTGTAGGGCTGCACAATTAATTAGTAGTTTTATCACAATCATGACTTCTGCGTCTCACGGTTGATTAAGTATAACTGTCTGCGATATTAGTGAGCTAGCAGACTGAAATGATCAGCCAGGTAAAGTTGCCAATTGTTGTTAATTTTCATCATATGCTGTGTCTACAAATGATTACAAGCTCTTTCATATTCCATTTTCACCTCACTTAACCAATCACAGAAATTCTTCAGAAATTCGCCACTGGCCAATCACTGTTTCACTTTGGAGCACGCACTGAAAAACACTGCGTGTGCAGTTATTAGGCAAGTGAGTATTCTGATCTTATCATTATTTCCATGCACATTTTTCAACTCAACCTTATAAACTTGAATGCTTATTGGATTCAATCATTTTCAGGTGATATGTATTTGTGTAATGAAGGGAGGGTGTGGCAAAATTGATTAACATCTCATATCAAGGTGTGCATAATTATTAGACAGCTTCATTTTCTCAGGTAAAATGTGCTAAAAAAACTAGATTTAACTGACACTGAAATGTAAAACATTTTAAAATGCCTCTCTGATGGATGCAACACTCTTGAAATAGCTAAACTATTGAAGCGTGACCACCGGACAATCAAATGTTTTGTTGCGAATAGTCAACTAGGTGGTAAAAAATGCATGGAGAAGAAAAGGCGCAAATTAACTGCAAAAGACTGGAGGAGAATTAAACGTGAAACTACCAGGAACACGTTATCCTCCAGTGCCACCATATTCCAGAACTGCAACCTACCTGGAGTGTCCAAAAGTGCAAGGTGTCAAGTGCTCAGAGACATGGCCAAGGTCAAGAAGGCTGAAACACAACCACCACGGAATAAAATTCACAAGCTGAAGCATCAAGATTGGGCAAATAATTATTTTTCGAAAGGTTTTTTGGACAGATGAAATTGAGAGTGACTCTTGATGGACCAGATGGATGGGCCCATGGCTGGATCACTAATGGGCACAGGGCACCACTTCGAGTCAGGCACCAGCAAGGTCAAGGAGGGGTATTGGTATGGGCTGCTATTATTAAGGATGAGGTAGTTGGACCTTTTCGAGTTGATAATGGACTGAAACTCAACTCCCAAACCTACTGCCAGTTTCTGGACAGTACTTTCCTCAAGCAGTGGTACAGGAAGAAGTCCTCAGCATTCAAGAAGGCCATGATCTTTATGCAGGACAATGCTCCATCACATGCATCCAAGTACTCCTCTGCTAGGATAGCCAGCAAGGGCCTCAAATATGCCCAAATAATGACCTGGTCCCATCCTCACCTGACTTAAATCCTACTGAGAACCTGTGGGCCCTTCTCAAATGTGAGATTTACAGTGGGGAAAGACAATACACCTCTTTGAACAGCATTTGGGAGACTGTGGTTGCTGCTTCAGCTAAAGTTGATTGTGAACAGATCAAGAAACTGACAGACTCAATGGATGGAAGGCTTATGGCAGTTTTTGAAAAGAAGGGTGGCTATATTGGTCACTGAATATTTTTTAAAGCCCAAAAAAAAAATATTTAATTGTCATTTTGTGTTACTTATTTTGTTGCACTTTCTCTAAAAATTTTGAATTAACAATTGAGTTGGGAGAAATTATTTTTGTAATTTAGTTGCCTTATAATTGTGCACACTTATATATCCCCCTGAGAAAGACAAAACTCACTTTTCCTTTGTTAAACATTCAGGTTTGAGGTTCAATAACATTTTTAATTGACTGAGAGCATTGTGTTTGTTCAACAATAAAATTAATCCTGAGGAATACAGTTGACCTAATAATTGTGCACGCAGTGTACAGAACCGCAGATGTTTACGATTATCTTGCGCGCCATCATTATCAATGATAATTCTAAGACATTATAGATATTACAGTTTTATCATCTGTTAATGCCTGATCTTCTGTAAAGCTGCTTTGAAATGATGTGTGTTGTGAAAGGCGCTATACAAATAAAAATGACTTGATCTGTAATATGACACTCAGAGACCACACAAGATGTCATGGTCTGCATTCCGGATGGAATGTGTTTGTCAAAACTGTTTAATGCAGAGTTAGTTCCAGTCAGTTTTAGTCATCATTCTATATTAATGCACCATTAATGCAGTTGAAAATTATTATGCTAATTCTTATGGGTCATTTATGTAGGATCTCATGGAAAAATCTTTAATTTCAATGCTCACAGGCCCCTAGAATTTCCTCAAAAGCCATAAACTAATAAACTGTCAAAATGGCTCCTTAAAGTCTGGCATGACCCAGCTAAATGAGATAAGTATGGCCATCTGCATAACTTAATCATCTTGAGAAAAATGGCCAGATCTGTCCGAACACACACTTGGAAAACCTGCACCACTGGTAAACAAATTCCAAGAGAGAGATTAAGAACCTCTATTCTGGACAATTAATAATTTGACACTTTAAATGAGACATTTCCTGGGGAATGCCTGACCATCATATGCTAAAACTCACCCAAGACAAAAAGAGCTTGATGACTCGAAGAAAGCAGGCTTTCTTTGAAAGGATTCCTTGGTATTATCTTTAGCAGAATAAAATAATGCTCATAACTTCACATGTAAAAATAAACTTCAAGTGTTTACAAGTGTATCTCAGGACAAACAAGATATTTTCTTAATCTAGGAACTGAGAGACAATTGCAAATTTACTGTAATTTTATCCTGCACACAAGTGCCTACAATGCTCATTCAAGGTTTAAGCTTATCATAATCATGACAATTATGTTTTTCATAATGTGTAATGTATTATTCATGTTTAAACTAATTAGTAGGAAGTTTTATCATGCATTATAACTGAATTTTAACCAAGTACTTTATAAGTTAATAAGACTGTACAAGTGTTTGGTATCTAATTCGTTGTCTCTTAAATTCCAGAATTATGGTGTGAAGTATTTTTGGGTTATTTGCAGTGATATTTTTCTTATGAAATCCAAGATTAAAATGTTCAGTTATTGAGCGGGAATTTTAAGAATCCTTTACAGGGGCCTGGGAAGCTCAGCGAGTATTTACTCTAACTACAACCTCTGAAGTCGCGAGTTTGAATCCAGGTTGTGCTGATTGACTCCAGCCAGGTCTCATATGCAACCAAATTGGCCCTGTTGCTAGAAAGGGTTTAACCACCTTGTGGTCGCGATTAGCATTCTCTCTCTCTCAATGGGGTGAGTGGAAATTTGTGCATGGATTTCAGAGTAGCATGAGCCTCCACATGCAGAGGCTCCATGTGTCATGCACAACGTGCCACATGATAAGATGTGTGGATTGATGGTCTCAGAAGCGGATGCAACTTAGACTTGTCCTCCGCCACCCAGATTGAGGTGAGAACCGCGCCACCACGAGGACCTACTAAGTAGTGGGAATTCGGCATTCTAAATTAAAGGGGGATTCAAAAAGTAATCCTTTACACAAAGGATTGTAAATCAACTGTAAAAAGTACAGAAAAGAATGCAAAGTCCTGAGGAAGCCTCTCACTGTTTGCTCTACGGTTCACACACGTGACGGGAGTTGAGTCTTCCTTGCAGAAGGCCTCACTTCGCTTGGATTAGTTTTTATGTCTAGGTTAGCAATAAAGTTTCATTCGTATTCAAAGATAATTTGACTGTGGTATATTTTGATAAATAATCTCATCTCTTGATTTTAAAAGATCTTGCTTCAAAGCTCATACCTAAAATATTTGTGTAATATTATTTTCAATAAGCCTTGAGAATGACGAGTTACGTGATGCCATGCAAGGATCGGACGTGTGAAAGAGCTCTGCGCACTTTGTTAGTTTTAACTTTTTTAATGAAAAAAAAAACAGTGAGATTCGATTCGCACTGTTTCATAGCTGTTCTATGAGGACAATATGTCAAAGAATTCAAAAGGGAGTCGATTTGGTCATGAAATGCAGCGAGAGTTGCTGGGCATGTCACCAGTGCTGATAAAGGTAGTTGCTGACTTGGAGGATCTTCCTGTGATACATCGATCGATCACTGCCATGGAGGTGAAGTTCTCTGTGATGGTTACAAGAGTGGGAATGTCAGGAAACGGATCAATTCTCTTGAGTCATCGGAGAGGGAATTATCTGCTAATCCACTCACAACCAAGGTGGATTTGGAGTGTGTCTTGGAGAAGTTGGAGGACATGCAGAACCGTAGCCTGTGAAATAATATCCGTATTGTCAGAATTCCTGAGCCCGGAGAGGGTCGGGATGTGGTGAAATTCCTGGATGGGCTCCTTCTGAATCTGCTCAACATAACAGGCCATAAGCTGGAAATCGAGCATGCTCACAGGGTTCTGAGTGGAGATCCGTGGAGGGAGACAGGCCCTGATCAATTCTGGCCATATTTCGGAGATCATCTGTTAATGATCTTGTGTTATGCAAGGAGTAAAGGAAGGCTTTCTTGGAAGAACCACATTATTTTCTTGTTCCCAGACTTTGCGAATTCAAAAAGAGATAAACATGATCAGTTCAAGGAATGCAAGAATCTCTTACATCAACAGAAGATCGCTTTTGCACTGATGTTTCCAGCCAAATTGAGAATAGATACTAAGGAAGCCCACATCAAGCATTGTCTTTCATAGAGACAATGGGGTGAGTAAGCCATTTGGTGATTTTCATATTGCCCCCAAGTGAGTGTGACTGACTGAACATTCACTTGACTGTCTGAGGAAGCTGGGCGCCTTTTTTGTTTGGCTGGAGTTTGTTTTGTGTAGTAACACTCCTTCAAGAAACTCTTGCATCGACGGAGGGAACTGGCACTGATGTTCAAAATATTTACATACCCACAACAAGAAATGTTTTTCATAAATCAATGGACTGAGGAATTCATGGTGTGTTTCTCACATTGCTCTCAAGTGTCCCCAAGCTTGACTCACTGAAAATTCACTTGACTACGAGGAAGCTTGGCACTTTTTTTGTTTCTTTTTGTGCTGGCTCCACTTAGTGGCTGGAGTTTTGTGGAATAACACTCCTTTGGGACAGTTGTGGATGAATCTGCATGTTTTTTGTTTATTTTGCCTATTGACTGGAGTTTGTTCTATTTTCTGTTTGTCATTCTGTCTCACAGAAGTTGCATAGAAGCACCAGACTTGAGCAATCCGATGGCAAAGTTGTTGCGTGGGATCTCGTAAGCATACATGGACTGAGTTTAGAGGGATGGACGCTGGTGCTGTCATGTGCAGGCACGTTTTTATTTTTTCTGTTTGTTTGGTTCGGGGGAAGTTCGGGGTTTAACTGTTGCACAAATGCTGAAATGTGGTCTTTATAAAAAAAATTGACACAATTTATTTTTCTATTATATCAAAATGTCAGATGTTAATAAGAGTGGATTGTCTCTCTCCACATGGAATGTGAATAGGTTGGGGCACCCCATAAAAAGAAGAAAGGTTATTTCTTAAACATAAGAAATATGATATAGTGTTTCTTCAAGAAATGCACGCATCTATCCCTGCAGGAAGCTGAAAATTTGGGGAAGATATGGGGTGGACGTGTTTTCTTTAGTGCTGGCTCAAATAAGAGCAGGGGAGTCATTACATTGATAAGTAAACATCTACAATTCAAATGTCTCAAACAGATTAAATATAAATTAGGAAGAGTCATCATTGTTTTAGCAAACATTCAGGGGCAAAGTTGATTTTGGCTAATATTTACACTCCTAACACTGATGATCAGGGCTTTCTATTGCTCTTGAAGGGATGTTGCAAGCCGCTGGCACGCCTCATGATATAATATTGGGAGGAGACTTTAATCTATTGATGGATTCAGTCCTTGATCATAGTGAAGCAAAAGTGTGTAAGCCCCCTAGAGTAACATTGACATTTCACAGGATGTGTAAAAATCCTGGTCTGACAGATATTTGGAGACTATTAACTCCATCTGGTGGAGAGTAAATTTTTTTCATCAGTTCATAACATTTATTCTAGAATAGATTTAAGTCCCTCATTTCATCTGTTTTTAAATGCTCATTTGGAAATATCTTAGTCTCAGATCATGCCCTGGTGAGTTTAGAGGTGTTGCCACATACAGGGAAAAAGAAATCAGATAGTTGGTGCTTTATTGTATCCCTTTTGCAAAATCCTGATTTCCAACAAATGTTAAAGGCTGAAATCAAGGTTTCTATGGAGACCAACTGGTCCTCAGTGCCCATTGTGGGCGTGGCTTGGGAGACACTTAAGGTGGTTCTTAGGGGTCAGATCTTACAGTATGCCTCATTCAGAAAAAATCCAAAGCGCGAGAAGTTGGAAGGGAGTATTGAAAGTGCTGAGTGCCAAATGTCATCTGATGGCCTCAGAGAATTGACCGATTGAAATAAAGATATAATTTTATTTTGTTGCAAGGTGAAGTTTTAGCTATTCAGATAGCTTTTGGCTAGATATATAAAGCAGAGAGTCTTTTTCTACCATTCCCTCAGTGAATACTGCTGGTGGTGAAATTTTTGCCTCGGCCATTGATATTAATAATGCTTTTAAAGAATTCTATCTTGATCATCTTTGTCTACTGATGAAGATATTAGAAACTTTGTGGAACCATTAGAACTCCCTAAACTGACGACTGAGCAAAACATTTCTCTCGATTCTGAGATAACTTTGGAGGAGCTGGCAAGGTAATTAAGGCCATGCCTACAGTCAAGGCTCCGGGGCCAGATGGCTTTGCCGCTGAGTTTTTTAGATCTTATGCTACAGAACTGGCTCCACATTTGTTAGATGTTTATAACGAATCAATAAAGAATCGACAGCTTCCTCCATCCATGACACAAGCCCGGATCAGTCGGATTCTTAAAATAAAGATCCAAGTGAGTGTAAGAGTTACCTTCCAATTTCCCTGATCCAGCTAGACATAAAATGTTGTCAAAAATTTTGGCTAACTGATAAGTAACGTTATGACATCTCATCTACATATAGATTAGGTGGGGTTTGTTCGGGGCCATAGCTTTTCTGATAATATTAGGCGTCTTATAAATATTATGATTTTAGAATAAATTTTTTAGGGAATACTTTTATTGGATGGATTAAGTTACTTTATAGACGCCCGGTCTATAAAGGGTAGGGGCACCCGGCAGGGTTGCCTTCATTCACCATTATTGTTCTATCTTGCCCTGGAATTATTAGCAGCCACGATAAGAAGGGAATATGATTTTCCAGGGGTGGTGACAGGAGGTGTGGCGCATAAGTTTTTGCTTTACGCGGATGATATTTTATTATTCATCTCTGACCCCACTAGATCTATGCCTTGCCTCCACAGAATTATTCATTCCTTTTCTAAGGATACAGAGTTAATTGGTCAAAATCTGCTAAAATTTCTCCCTGTAGATGTCCCCCTCTCTTATTTCAAGCAATTTGATTGCATAGCTAAGACATTCATTTTGAATGGTAAGCGTCCTAGATTACATTTCAGTAAGTTACACAGGCCGATTGTGGGCTAGGCCTACCCAAGATTTTGTTTTATTATTATGCATCCGGTCTTAGACATTTGGCTCGCTTCCACCTGAAATTTTGAATTGCATAAAACGTACCCTTTGCATCACTAGATGTAGACTTTACGTTTTTAAGAATTCTAGCCCACACTCCCTACTCCAATACCAAGTTGAAATCTTTCTCCCACACTCTCTAGAGAGAACTTAAAGCTCCATCCCCCAGAAACTGAATTAACAGGGACTAATACACTGATGCCTCATGACCTTTTCCAAAAGCAGTAAGTGTGTGTGTGTGGGGGGGGGGTGTTACTCCCAAAAACAGTATCAAGTGGTGCCGTTGTAAATACCTATAAAACAGATCTGTGGATCCCAGAATGTTGAACCAAATTTTTCAAACGATCTCAACACTCCACTCTCATATAGGTCATAGAGTATAGCAACCCCCCCCCCCCCCCCCCCCCCAATCCACTCCGACCAGCAGAAAGGTGACTTACCAATACACAATGTTGGGTCCTGCCATATGCTCGATGCAACATTTAAACAAATGTCCGATTTAAACATTCTGGACACTTTTGTAAAATAACGGGGTGTAACTTAACTTCTCCGATTAGATTGATAGAGAGGTTTTGCAATGGCGAAATAGGGGCAAGAAATTCCTCTTCAATAACAAACCAGGGAGGAGCTCTCTCAGGTGGAAGTGACCAATGAGCCAAATGTCTGAGACTGAGCGCATTGAAATAAAAATAAAAAATTCCTTTGTAGGCCTAGCCCACCTTTGTCTATCAGCCTATGTAACGTATTGAAATGCAATCTGGGACACTTACCATTCCAAATTAAAGACTTCGCTAAGCTATTAAATTGCTTGAAATAATAGAGGGGGACATCTACAGGGAGAGATTGTAGCAGGTAGATCTATTTTGGAATACATTTAATTTTAATAACATCAATCCTTGATAAATGGAATGAAGCCCACCTGCCCACATCACTCAAAACTTTTTATTAAAGGGTCAAAATTAATTCTAACTAAATCAGACAAATTTGCTGGGAATAAAATCCCCAAATACTTAATTCCCTGTTTGGGCCACAGAAAGGCACCCGGCTTGAAAGCCGTTACCGGACAGTATGCTGTCAGAGCCAAAGCTTCGGATTTAGACCAATTGACTTTGTATCCAGAGAACTTGGAAAAGGAATTAATAATTCTGTGGAGGCAAGGCATGGATCAGTAGGTTCAGAGATAACTAATAAAATATAATCTGCATAAAGCAGAATCTTATGTGCCACACCTCCGGCCATCATTCCTGTAAAATCATCCTCCTTTTTTATCACGGCTGCTAATGGTTCCAGGGCAAGACAGAACAAAAATGGGGAAAGCGGGCAACCCTGAATAGAGTCCCCCTATTCAGAGTAAAATAATCTTAAATTAATCCATTTGTTTGTACCGCTGCTACAGGGTGTCTATAAAGTAACTTAATCCAACCGATAAATGTACTCCCGAAACCATACATATCCAAAATCTTTAAAAATATAATTCCATTTTACCAGATCAAACGCCATTTGGGTGTCAAGTGATACAGCAGCGACCAGAGACTGATTGTTTGCCACTGACCGCGTGATATTGATGAAACCCTGATGTTATCAGAAGAGCCACAGCCCAAAAAAATTGGACGGTAACTTTTACACTCGCTTGGATCTATGTCCTTTTTAGGAATTAGACTGATCCAATCTTGTGTCATGGTTGGGGGAAGCTTTCCATTCTTTAATGATTACGTATAAACATCTAACAAAAGTTGAGCCAATTCTGTAGCATAAGATCTAAAAAATGAAGTGGCAAAACCATCTGGCCCCGGAGCCTTGCCTGTAGGTAAGGACGTAATAACCTTGTCAAGCTCTTCCAAGTTTATCTCAGAATCAAGATAATTTTTTGCTCAGTCTTCAGTTTAGGGAGCTCTAATGGTTCCACAAAGTTTCTAATATCTTCATCAGTAGACGAAGGCGTGGACCTATAAAGATCAAGATAGAATTCTTTAAAGCATTTTTAATTTCAATGGGCGAGTTAAAAATTTCACCCCCAGCAGATTTCACTGATGGGACTGGTAGAAAAAGACACTCTCTGATTTATATATCTAGCTAAAAGCGACCATGCTTTGTCTCTTGCCCTGAATAACCAAAACTCCTCTTTTAGTGACAAAATAGTATTATAACTGTATTTCAATTGGGTCAATTCTCTGAGGCCATCTGATGACATTCAGTGATTCAGCTCTGCATCTGTACTTTTAATATTCCCTTCCAACTCCATGAGTTCTCGTACCTTCGATCTCTTGATGAATGAGGCATACTTTATGATCCGGCCCATAAAAACTGCCTTAATTTCCTCCCAAGCCACACCCACCGAAGATACTGAAGATCAGCTGGTCTCCATATAAACATTTATTTAATTCTTTATATCATTAATATTTGTTGGAAATTAAGACTTTGCTAAAGGAATACATAAAAGCGCCAACTATATGATTTATTTTTCTCCGTGTGTGGCAATATCTCTCACCAGGGCGTGATCTGAGACTAAGATGTTTCCGATTGAGCAATCAACAACAGATGAAATGAGGGACTTGGATATCAAAATAAAAAAAATCTATTCTATAATAAATCTTATGGACTGATGAAAAAATATTATAGTCCCTGACAGTTGTGTTTAAAAGTCTTCAAGATTTTTACACATCCTGTGAAGTGTCAATGTTTCTCTAGGGGGTTGCACACTTTTGCTTCACTATGATCAAGGACTGAGTCCATCATTAGAGTCTCCTCCCAATATTATAGCATAAGGAATGCCAGTGGCTTGCAACATCCCTTTGAGATCAATAGAAAAGCCCTGATCATCAACATTAGGTGCCAAAACCAAACTTTGCCCCTGAATTTCTGCTAAAACAATAATGAATCTCCCTAATTTATATTTAATCTGTTTGAGACATTTGAATTGTAGATGTTTATTTATCAGTATAATGACTCCCCTGCTCTTACTTGAGCCAGCACTAAAGAAAATATGTCCACCGCATATCTTCCCAAATTTTTCAGCTTCCTGTGGGGAATGATGTGTTTCTTGAAGAGAAACACATCTGTACTTTTCTTACACTTAAGAAGTGTACTTTTCTTACACTTAAGAAAAGTAATAACCTTCCTTTCTTTTTATGGGGTGCGCCAACCCATTCACATTCCACATGGAGAAAGATAACCCACTCATATTAACATTTGACATTTTTATATAATGGATAAAATCAATTGTGTCAAAAATAAGATTATACAGACCACATTCCAGCATTACTGCAACAACCAAATGAACAGAAAAAAGAAATGCATGCACATTAACCCTGTGCACAACAGCGCCAATCGACGTCAATCCCTCTAAACTCAATTTCCATGTATGCCTATGAGAACTTTGCCATTGGATTGCTCAAGTCCGGTGCTTCTGCACAAATTTTGCAAGGCAAAACTACATAGCAGAAAATAAAGTAAACACAAAGTAAATTTGAGTAAACACAAAGAATGTCTAGATTCATTCACAGAACTGTCGATGTGATCCTACACATAACTGATATAAAGCCGTTCAGTTTCCTCGGACAAACAAATGTTCAGTGAGTCAGCTGTTTATGAGTGCAGCAGATGACATAATCATTACAATGTCCCACAAAAATATTCCACAAAAACAAACTCCTGCCAACAGAAGGCATATTCATAAAGAATGAACAGATTCATCTACGACTGTCCTGAAGCAGTGCCATTCCACAAATCAAACTCCAGTTGCTAGGCGGAACCAGCACAAAAAGAAACAAAACAGGCATTCCAGTTCCTCGGATGGTCAAGAGTCAAATTCACTCTGGGGCTTCATAAAAATATACACCATGACTTACTCAGTCTGTCAACTTTATAAAAGACATAATTTGTGTGGTTATGTAGATATTTTGCGGCCATCCACAGAATCCTTTCTCAGTCTGGCCAGGAACCCCAGTGCAATAGCTATCCTCCGTTAATGCAAACGTTTCTTGAAGGAGAAGTGTTATTCCACAAAACAAACTCCTGCCACTATGCGGAACCAACACAAACGGAAACAAAAATTATGCCCAGCTTCCTCAGACATTTGAGTGTATGTTCAGCAAGTCAAATGGCTTACTTCAATGTATTTATGAAGGACAGTGCTTGTTTGGGACACGTAAATACTTTGCGGCCATCCTTCATTTCTATTCTCAGTTTCGCCGGAAACATCAGAGCAAAAACAATCTTCCGTTGATGTAAGAGTTTCTTACACTCCTTGAATCGATAGTGTTTCTCTTTTGACGAATTCACAAAGTCTGAGAACAAGAAAATATTGTGATTCTTTCAAGAAAGCTTTCCTTTGCTCCTTGCCTCACACAACAAGATCTTTATCAGATGATCTCCAGAATTGATCGGGGCCTGTCTCCCTCAGCAGATCTGCAAGACGGGACTCTGTGAGCTCACTTGATTCCAGTTTATGGTTTGTTATGTTGAGCAGACTCGGGAAAAGCATGAAGAAGGAATTCCACCAATCCGTACGTTGTTCCTTCGGCTTGAATTTTTGAGATCTTCCAGTTTTTCCAAAATGTTTCCCAGGTCTATTTTGGTCACGAGTGGATTAGCGGATAATTCCCTTTCCGATGACTCCAGATAATCAATCCATTTCTCAACATCTGCCACTTTTGTAACCAACTCAGAGAATTTTGTTTCCATTGCCGTAATCGATTAACGTATTACAGTGAGATCCTCCAAGTCACCAACAAACAAGTTGGACAGTTGTCACTGAATTTCCCCGGCCGCACCATCTAAATCAAGTCCCCGGTCTGCAGGCCCATCAGAGGTTTCAGCTTGAGCACGTAAGTGTCTCTATATGTCTCCAGAGTCCGAGGATTTTGACTTTGCCATGTTTACCTCAAAGAACAATATGTAACTGGGTGTATCGAATCTCACTGGATTATAACATGAAAATACAAAAAAAAAACGAACAAAGTGTGCAGAGCTCATCGCTCACATGTCCGCTCCTCACATGGCATCACGTCAAGTGTCCAGAGGGTTTAATTTGGATATTTATTTTAATGCTGCCTCAAGCATATGGCTGAACTCAAAATTCAGAAGTCCCCTTTCTTCTGGTCAGAGTGGATTGTGAGGGGGGTTACTACACTCGTTGACCTATATGAGAGTGGATTGTTGATCTTTTGAAAATTTGGTTCAACATTTTGGTATTACCAGAACTTAGTACTATAGGTATTTACAGCTGCGCCACATGGACTGTATTGTGGCAGATATTTTTGGAGAGGCGATTACTGCTTTTGGAAAAGGCCATGAGGCATCAGTGTATACTCCCTGTTAATTCCAGAGTATGAGGGATGGAGCTCTAACTTCTGTCAAGAGATTATGGTAGAAAGATTTAAACTTGGTATTGGAGGAGGGAGTGTGGGCTAGGATTTAAAAAAAAATGTAAGTCTGTATCTAGAGATGCAAGGGTTTGAGATTTTACATAGATTGTTTTGGTTAAATGTTAAATGTTGATTTCATGTTTTCTCTGGGAATCAATAAAAATATTAATCACAAAAAATTTCAAAATGCATCATTGCAACATGTTTTCAGACATGCTATGATAGAAACAGTCGATTTAATGAAGAAATCTGAATTTACAGAACTGTGCAAACTTCATAAAACAGCTCAAAAAGGCCCTAACACAACATTTTAAGCTCAGAAAGCTTGTTTGGAGTCATTTCTCATTAGAATTCTCTTCTGTTCCAATGAAGCATGACTTCTCACTAATGTCACTTCTATGTAGCTATCCACTATAATAGAGAGCATTACATGTAAAAATGCATAATTACAACTTGTTTTCAGACATTTTATGATACAAACAGGCAATTTAATTAAGAAATTTGAAGGTCCATACAGGAACTGTGCATACTTAATTGTATGTAACATACAGTTGAATGACATGTTTAAAATAAAGTAAAACAACATTTTACGCATGGCTATTTGGAGTCATTTCTCATCCAAAATATGGCATCCATTATCCAATTAATAATCAGATGCTTTTAGACAAGGTTAGCAATGGCCGATCCAAATTAAACTTAATGGGATTATTCGACTCTGGGTCACAGATATCTGTATGAAATTTTAAAAAAATCGGCCACTGGGAGGCACTATCACATTTTTCAAGCACAGAAAGGGCTGTTTGTCTTGCAGTGTTTAACAAATACACTAGTAATTCACGTAGCTATATAGGTCTCCTCACCCAGAACAACTTTGTCAATCAAATCGTTTTAGCATCAACAATAATTTGAAAAACCTACTGTTGCGAACAAGTCTTTGGATTTTCATCTGATCAAAATAGAACCAGTTTAAAAAGATTATTTGAAGTACCCACATCAATAATTATCAAAAACATGTTGAACTTAAAATAAACCAATTAAATATTGTTGGTGTAGCCTAAAACACGGTTGCGCTATAATAATACAAATTCTACAAAAGGCTCTAACTATGGTCCGTATGACTTGAAATTTTGCATGCTGTGTGTTTGTCCAATTTGGACTATGAGGAAATCTGCATATCTTTAAAAAAAAAAAACAACATGGCCAATCCACTTTTACCAGCTATCTGAACTAGTCCTAGGCCGTTCACCTGATCGGAACCAAATCAGTGCAGAAAGGTTCTCTGGAGTCCCAATCACAATAATTCTAAAAAAATAAAGGGAACTTTCAATGCACTGTTGCAACAGTATGCCGAAATGTACAAAGTGGGGATGGCCACTTTTTCTTAAATTGTTAAAACTTTTAAATGGAATGATACATCTTCACCAAATTTAAAATACTCACGTAGGAGGTCAATCTGAGCACACTTGAAAAACATTGGGTACCTCTACCTCTTGGTGGCACTATAACGGAAAATTAAGGCAATTTATCAATGTTTTATTTGCTAACAGATTCTAATTAATACTTAATATCTGTTAAAAATGTACTTAAAGGACCTTAAAGGCTTTAACCCCGCTAATTGCTGCTTGCAGCTATATTTAGGGGGCTAAGCAGCAAAGCTACTGGAACCCTATTGTAATTGTACTGATTTTCTTTTTCTTATTCTTAATTTTTCTGCCCTAAGAGAGTCTGGGCATCAGAGACTGTAAATCGTGGAGACACCAAACTTGGCAAGATTATCCCAAATCCCCCTCACTACTCAGGCACACAATCGCACACCCATCTGACCCTAGGTGGTGCTATAATAAACACTTTTATGTTTTGGCTCAAACCTCTGCAACCATAAAGGCTAGAATCGAATTTTTTTTTTTTTTTCTCGGATTCCTTGAGTCAAGCCCTACAAAATGTATATCTCCGATCCTAAATTCAAAATATCTGCCATTTAGAACTTTTTGTAAAAACAACTTTTTCAAACTCCTCCTAGACTGTTAGTCCAATCAGCACATAATTTGGTTTACATCATCTACAGACCCCACTGGCAAAACAGTTTCAAAAGAAAAACAATAAAATTCCTTCGGTTTAACATAACTTGATTAATTGATCAATATCTACTCATCGCAAACTCAAAGTAACCATAGTCACACATTGAGTTGCACATAGTCAACAGGTGTTTAAAAGACGTCTGCAAAGTTTCATAAAGTTTCACCCCTAGGAGGCGCTACAACAACAATTTTGATATTTTTAATAATTCCAGATTTTTCGGGCATGGCCTATTATGACTAATTAGCCTGTCTATTGTAAGCAAAATTTTTGAACTTGGCAAACTTAAAGAAAACAATGAAAAAGGAACATTCTGAGGTCACAATTTAGCAGCTCTATAACAGAAGAAATTGCTATTTTTACAACTGCATTTTTAAGCAGTTAGATATATGGAAATAAACACTGTTTTACTTTTTGTCCACCAGAGGGAATCACATAACAAGAAATGTCTTCAAATAATAATAATATTTACTTTTTGACATCAGCCATTCCTTGTAATTAGTTAAATACATTATTAAATTAACAGAAATACATGTTAAATAAACATTAAAATAAGAGTGCATAACCTGTTGATACGCTATTCCCCCGCACGCGGTAGTGACGTCACTCTTCTTACATTTAATATATAATTTACCGTCTATAAATCTAATTAATGTTCACAAATTATTCATAGTTTCAAAGGTCTAAGGGTTCAACATTGATTTTAAAGAGAAAAATGCTTGCAGGAACCTAATTTTTTGTTAGATCATCAAATTTGAAACTTCTTTAGACATGGCTTTGAGAACTTGTTTTTATTTATGGGTTGTCTTGGTACTTTTGTTATTGCTTTTTTAGATTATAAAAACATGTTCAGTACAAAATATTTCCATTGCTATAAACTTCAGCTTCTCTAACTTTAAAAAATAACATATTAATTCTGAAACTTCGGAAATACATATTTTATAAGATGCTACAACTGTGTCCATGCACCAAAGGGTCCAGTAAATACAACCGTTTAAGTTCAGATATGTCATTTTCATGGTTTGTGATCAAAAAGGGTAAGCTGTTGAATATAAACAAGAGGAGGGACCATGTGTTTGCAGCATTTCCACTCCGTTTCATTTGGTGGTGAATGGGACCGCACCCCTGTTGGTCATTTGGTTAATGTGCTCAAAGTTATGAAGCCGGTATGTTTTCGGGGGGGAGATTTGTGTTTGGTATTGTTGAGCTCCAAACCTAACGCTGTCGTGCTGGGACGTGGGTAGGCCTACTTTATTGTCGTATTGCGCGTGCGTTTAAGTAAATTGGGAGGGACAATTTGATGTCGGAGTAACTGATTCGAAGTGGGTGCGGCCGCGGGCCGTCCTTGATGTTTCTCCGAGCAAGGTACCCACGTCCGGTAGCAGGTAAGGAGGCCAGCAGTCCGGATTTAAGGTATTTTAAATATATGAATTAAGTTTTGACTTGTTGGGGTTTCTTTTTGCCGGGGTACGTACAGGGTCTAATTGTGAGTATTAATAGACCAGTGGCCCCCGGCGCATGTAATTTGTGTGTGCGTGTGATTCAGTGGGGGTATGAGGGCAGGTTATTTTCCTCATTTCCATGCTTTTGCTACAGTAGCTAATCGACGGCAGTTATGTATTTAGCTTGATTGGTATCAATGGTATGTACTTTTGATATTTTGGTGTGGTGTGTATTTATTGTGAGGTATTTATGAATGTGTGTGTGTGTTGGATATGTACTGAATTGCTGTGTATTGGGGGTTCACATGAGTCATTAATCCATGCGGGACAAAATGGCTTTGAAACCTTTGCTGAATATTAATCGGTGTGTTGATGTGCATTCAGTTTAAAAGCTTGTATATTTATTGTTGAACATCTAAATGTAAACAAGGCTCTTAATATCTCATGCATGTATTAGGCTATGATGGTTCTCAACCTGCTGCTCCCTAGAGTTTTTTAAATTTAAGACCATTTGTATAAATAAAATTGTTATAACTGAACCAAGCATGGGGCGGTGAAGCATTTTTCTTGGTTACTGATGCCCACGCAAAATTAATGGTCCAGTAAAGTAAGTCTTATTCTCTGACTTTTGTCTTGTTACAGGTGCGTAGCAACAGATTAAGATAAATACTTATGGACTTTAAAAAAAATGTAAACTCTAAAAAGTTCACATTTGTTTGAAAATGAGCTATGAGATCCTATGACATAAATATGCATTGCTATAATAAACCTGTCTGGGTCTCTAACTTATCAGCTATGTGTGTTTTCGTGAACTGTTGTGTATAAACTCTAATGTGCAACGTTTTTTTTTTTTTTTTTAGAACCGAAGCTATCCCATGCAAACACGATAACAAATAAATTATCAGCTTAACTGGGTAAGCAGATTTTGTGTTTTTGTACACTGATAACATGAAACTGCTTACTGGTGTACGCCAAAATGTACAAAGGGGGTGGCCACTTGATACATTGTTTAATAGCTTGTAAATCAGCAGTTTCCAGCAATGTTGGTTACCAAGACGGCAGAAAATGTTAAACGCTTTATGCTGCGGAGTTCACTCAACGTAGCCTACGTACCTAAGATTCCGAGTTGGTGGCTCTGCTTCATTATTCAAAACAGTTTGCATCTATATTACCAAAGTAAGTTCATAGTTGTTGTTTCTCCGAATACAATTTAATGTAATTTTTTTTATACTTTTTTTTATTATTTCTCCATAAAACAGTTTAACCACAAACTGAAATGAGCTTAAATTTGATTGGTGGGCAGACGATTGCTGTCAACGAATTGCTGTCGTTAATTCTACACAATATAGTGAATATACTTTTTCTGATTGTTCTGAAGGGAACTAACCAGTTAATTACAGTCACCTGACACGCGGCAGCCGTAAAACATTTTAACTTTTGCAGTGTGTGCCGCAATCAGTCCTGCATGAAAATGCAATCGAATAATGCAATACAATTCTCCTGATTGAGCATGACTAAAAGTGGTAGGCTACCTCAGAATGGCATATTTTACCACCTTTACACACTACTAGATTGTTTTTCGTTCTATGTCCCTGATCGATTTAAACATGTATCTTATTTGCCATGCGAAAATGACATTTCATGTAATTGTTGGGTTAATAAATATTAACGTTATATGATATGCAAATCTATTACCGTTATTTATTTGATCGCGTAGATTTTTCAAGCACGAGTATTTATCAAAACAGAACATTCAAAATATGATTTACTGTGCGACATACTGAAAGGCGAGCACAGAAACGAAAACGTAATACTGCAACATTACGTCTCGTTATCAGACATTTTATGATAGAAAGTAAAATTAATGAAGAAATCTGAATGTCCACACAAATATCTGTGCATAATACATAAACCAGCTCTCAAAGGTCCTAAAACAAAGTTTTAATCTCTGAAAAACTGTTTGGAGTCATTTTCAAGTCATTCTCATCAGAATTCACTTATTTTGTAGTGAAACGGGATCCTGCACATTAGTCACAGACATTGATAAAGACAGCACTACAAGTAAAAGTGTATAATTACAACTTGCTTTCAGACATTTTATTATAGAAACAGTCAAATTGAAGAAATCTGAATGTCCACACAGAACTCTGCAAACTTTATAAACCAGTTCACAAAGGCCCTAATACTATATTTACACTTGGAATGCTATATTGAGTTATATTCTCATTAGAATTCACTTTTTCAGTGAAATATGACTTTTCAACAATGACACTCCTATGCAAGCTCTGCATTGAAAAAGAGAGCATTACATGTACTACTGCATCATTAAATCTTGTTATCAGACATTTTCTAATAAAAACAGTAAATATAATGAAGAAATCAATGTCCGCACAGAACTCTGCAAACTTAATAAACCAGCTAACAAAGGCCCTAAAACACAGTTTTAAGCTCTGAAAGATTTTGGAATCATTTTTCAAGTAATTTCTCATCAGAATTCACTTCTTTTGTATTGATTTTGCACTAATGTCACTGACATTTGATAAAGACAGCAATACATGTAAAAATGCATAATTATGACTTGTTTTCAGACAATTTCTGATAAAAACAAGTCAAGTCAAGTCAATTTTATTTGTATAGCGCCTTTCACAACACACATCGTTTCAAAGCAGCTTTACAGAAGTTCAGCATTAACAGACGATAAAAATGTAATGTCTATAAAGTCGATAAATCATCATCCTTGTGCAGGGCTCCAAACTGCGACTAAAAATGGTCGCATTTGTGACCAAATAAATTTATTTGTGAGTGTAATTTCTGTCAAGGTCGCCATTGGCGACAGTAAAAGTTTACTCCCTTTGATTTTAAAATTTGCATTACATTTCCCGAGATACATTACAAAAGTTTATATCAAAGGAATAGCGGGGAAAACGGAGTTCATTGCAGGAACTAACCATTTCAAAAAATAGACTGTGAGAAAACAGGTGACAGTAACAAGCATAAAAAATGGACGTGATCACATAATTGCGAAGAATGCTCCACAGACTACACTGTTAGCGAGCTGCGGGACGAAAAGGAATGGAAGGAGTTAAAAATGGGAAAAAAAAAAAATTAAAAAAATAAATAAATAAATAAATTTGGCGCCTGTTTTTTTCCCCCTATAGGAGCCAATCGCTCCTTAATTGATTTTTTTTTTTGTTTGGAGCCCTGTTGTGGAATTAGATAAGATATGATTCTTTATCGTGTTTAAAAATAATCAAATAATAATTGTATTAACCCCAATGAGCAAGCCGAAGGCGACTGTGGCAAGGAACACAAAACTCCAAAAGATGATGGTTAATGGAGAAAAATAACCTTGGGAGAAACCAGACTCACTGTGGGGGCCAGTTCCCCTCTGGCTAACATCATGAATAATGTAAATAAGAATTATTTATAGTTAAAAAACATGATTTAAAAAATTATTAAACTTATTAAGTGCTAAGGGTCAGTATTTAGACAGTGATTGTGTTTGAACTGCAAGATTAGTGACCAGTGTCTTTGAAGTCCATCCTTGATTAAATTCCAGAAGTTCACTTAGATGCAATTGTCCTTGTTTGGCTGATGAAGGCTTTTGTTGGCAATAGTTAGTCTATGTATCCCATTTCAAGATCGTAGTCCATGGTGATGGGGCATCTGAAGTCTCTGTGAGAGGCTGGATACAAACTGGAGCTGACGAACGCTATTTACCTCGGGACTGGTGTCCCGAGATAACAGCAGAAAAGCAGATGGGAAATAATTAGCATAGCTGATGTTCATAATATTAATGCATTATAACTGATTCAGCAGTAGTATAAAAAGTAAGCATTATGTGAATGCTTGGTTAAAGAGATGCGTCTTTAATCTAGTTTTAAACTGGGACAGCGAGTCTGAGCCTCGAACAATATCAGGAAGGCTATTCCAGAGTTTAGGAGCTAAATGTGAGAACGCCCTCCCTCCATTAGTGGACTTAGATATCCTAGGTATGACCAGAAGCCTCGAATTTAGTGATCTTAAAGAGCGCGATGGATTGTATGGCGATAGAAGATCCGTTAAATACACCGGAGATAAACCATTTAGGGCTTTATAGGTCAGTAGTAATAATACTTTGTAATTGATACGGAACTTAATTGGTAGCCAGTGTAGAGATGATAAAATCGGTGTTATATGATCATATTTTCTTGACCTAGTAAGAACTCTAGCGGCTGCATTTTGGACTAACTGTAGCTTGTTTATTGAGGATGCAGGGCAACCAGCTAATAAAGCATTACAGTAATCTAGTCTCGAGGTCATGAATGCATGAACTAACTTTTCTGCATCAGAAACAGATAGCATTTTACGTAGCTTAGCAATGTTTCTAAGATGGAAAAAGGCTGTTTTCGTAACAGATGAAATATGATTTTCGAAAGTCAAGTTGCGGTCTAGTATAACACCCAGGTCTTTTACTGTAGTGGATAATGTAACAGGACATCCTTCTAAATTAAAGTTGTATTGTAAGGGATTTTGTGGGTAGTTTTTTGGACCAATAAGTAATACCTCCGTTTTATCGGAATTTAATAACAGGAAATTACACGTCATCCAGCATTTTATATCTTTAAGACACTCTGTCAAGTTAGATAAGTTAGTGTTTTCATCTGGTCGTGATGAGATATATAATTGAGTGTCATCAGCATAACAGTGGAAATTAATTCCATGTTTTCTTATAATTTTACCAAGTGGCAGCATATATATTGAGAATAATAGAGGGCCTAACACAGATCCTTGTGGCACTCCATAGTCTATTGACGTTATTTTTGATTTTTCCCCATTTAAACAGACAAAATGGTACGGTCTGATAAGTACGATCTAAACCAGCTTAATGTCTGTCCCTGAACACCAGTGTAGTTTTGTAGTCGATCCAAGAGTATTTTATGATCTATAGTGTCGAACGCAGCGCTAAGATCGAGTAGAACTAATATTGAGATGCAGCCTTGGTCAGAAGCCAAAAGTAAATCATTTGTAATTTTAACTAGCGCAGTTTCTGTGCTATGATGCGGTCTGAATCCTGACTGAAATTTTTCATAGATATCATTTTCTTGCAAGAAAGAGCACAATTGAGCGGACACAACTTTTTCTAATATTTTAGACATAAATGGAAGATTTGAGATGGGTCTGTAATTTGCTAGGTTATTTGGATCTAATTGTGGTTTCTTAATGAGAGGTTTTATAACTGCCAGCTTAAATATTCTTGGAACATGACCTAAAAATAAAGATGAGTTAATAATATTGAGAAGAGGCTCTTCCACTACAGGTAACACATCTTTCAGTAGTTTAGTGGGTACTGGATCTAGTAAACATGTTGTTGGTTTAGATGCAATGATAAGTTTATTTAGCTCTTCCTGTCCTATAGTTGTAAAGCGGTGTAGTTGTTCTTGAGGGGCGATAGTCAATTTAACAGTCAATTTAATGACGATATCTGAGTGTTCACGCAACTCAAAACGGCTCACAAAGGCCCTAAAACAAAATGTTACTCTCAGGAAGTTATTTGGAGTAATTTCTCATCAGTTTTAAACATTGAAACTTTACAATGCTCAATATATGATATTGAAAAATAAAACATTATATAATTTTTTTTATTAATTTAATATGAATCAATTTTAGCTTGTATTTTATTACTACCAGTTCTTTAACTCATGTATATATAATTTATTTTTAATTTAACCCTTGTACAACCTTTTTTTATTTTATTCGATCATTTTGGCTGTTAATGACAATGGCATATATTTTGCCACATGTGTGTATTTTGGGGGGAATTTTGATACTTCAACCTCAGTTCCTATAATACATCTATAATACACTGTGTACACACAATAGATACACTCAGGACCTTCAGGACAAAAATGGCCCCATTAAAACTGTAATACTTGATCCCAGTGCCATTAAAGCATAAAATCATGAATTCTGTTATGCTCTCCTTCCGGATCCCTGGCTTCAAAATTAAAATTCTTAATATTTTCCACCAGATGGCATTATTTCTCATGTTTAGCCTATGGAGCAAATACAATCTTTTCCCCTATTCTCTGTTTGCTGTATTATAGAGCCCTTCAGGCCAATTGAATAAATGATGCAGCTAAAATTGTGTGGGTATGAATATCAGAGTGTTTTGTATGTGTGTATTGAGAAATGTGTGTATGTGTGTGTAAAAAAACAACAGTGGCATTAAATAAACAATCTGGCATTTAAATGGTTAAAATCCTGAAAATTAATACATATTTGTTAGTTATGGTCAGAATTGATGTTGAAGTCAGTGAAAGTGGAAAATAATATTAATATATAATATTATTATGGCAGTTGTGACGCTGACATTTTTGTCCTCTAAGGACCTCTTTTTTTATATTGACGCACAAGGGTTAAAATGTTGACCTTAAATGGTAGCTTGTGGAAAATTGCATTATATTGTCTGTTGCTATGTTGTACATTTGACAAATAAATATATTTACTTATTTTTTAATAAATTCTAATATGAATAAATATAACATTTACCGAAATTGTCCTTGTATTTTACTGAAACCTGTTCTTTCACTTGCGTTTCAACTCAAATTCATTATATTCTTTATTTTAATTAAAAGTTTACCTTAAATGATAGGTTGTGGAAAATACATTTCATTGTCAAAAAATAATGCTGTTGCTATGTCATAAATTTGACCAATCAATCTTTGTTGTGTTATATGTGTGTTATAACCCTATAAATACTCAGATACTTCCTCTCCTTCAAGTTGTTCTTCCACAAAAGTCTGACCAGCAGAACCAAAAGTCTTATCCTGAAACATTAAGACACAATTACAGCAACAAATGCACCATTTATGGGTAACACAGTAAATTCCTGTCTTTCATTTGTATAATTAATAAAGAACATACTGTATTTAGAGTAAATATCACTGATGGCAGAAAGCTCCATCGTGTCCAGATCCGCCTGACAAGTCTAGTCTTTATCCTGAGCAACGACAACACCTTTACGTATGGCCAGAACACTCGCTTTCACCACCAGAGCTGAAAAATCAGACCTGAACAAACAGAATCACATTCATCTCATCTGCAATGAACAGACACTACACTTTTAAAAGTTCCAGAAGATGCCTTGGAGCAGACACTTTATCCAAAGCAACTTACAAATGAGGAAAAGAAATTGATCATACAAGGACCAATAATATGAGCGCATCTTTAAACTGACTGTATTAATTTGGTTAATCAGGTTTACTTCTGATGTTTGAGGTGCATCTCTGCTGACCTCTAGTGGAATCAGTTCAGTTATGAGGTATACAGTTTACTGAATAATCACATCAAACAAGATTATGATCTGAAGATATTACAATCTACATTATTTACCTTTATTAATATGAATACTTCAACAGATTAACTGTATACACATCAGGACACGAGTGTAGTGTGTGACCCTCAGTGTATGTTGTAGAAATTTACCCTCGAATGTATCTGCAGGCATTGTGTGGATCAGTGAAGGAGCTCCTGCGAGACGTCAGCATACCGTGATGATTCATGAAAGACTTTGAGAAACTCTTGCTGACCTCCATCCATTTATCAAACAAAATGCAACCATTGCATCGCAGTTTGGCACTCTGTGTTAACTTGCTTTCACGCATCTGGCATCTTTAAGATGAAGTAAATGTTTGCTGAAAAACTTAATGTGCTGCGGCTTAACATACAATTGTTGTTATTTGCAAGCCTCTTCAGCGGTTGCTATAAAACTATACTTACTTTCAAAAGAGTTGTGCTGTTGTCATTTGTGTGATCCGTCTCAATCTGCAATGCACAAGTTCGTCTGACTGAGAACATTGCGCATGCGCACAGCAAGTCATTATTATGAGAAAGTTTCTCATTATTATGAGATAGTATCTCGTCAGTTAACCAACAAGTGCATGACGTCAGTTGACGAGACAGCGGTGCATAGAGTTTAAAACTCTTCCGGGAGGCCAAGATGGCGTTCATCGGTGCAGACACGTTTTGAGCGTGTCGTCAGGCAACTAAGAGATTAACATGAAACTACTTCTGAAAACCCCGATAAATTTGATCGATTATTAGTTTAGTTATTCTTCTTCTACTGTGTGGTTTGTCAGGCCCATATGGGTAAGAAAAGAAACAGAGATAAGACTCAGGTTAATACAGACATGGCGACTGACAAATGCAAAAGTGTCGACGAGATGGACACAGAAGAAGAATTTGCAACATCTTTTCCATGCACTCCGAGTAAAAGTCCACCGGGAAAAAAGGGGAAATTAAAGATGAACATTGATGAGAAAATTGATTCACTCATTAATGCTGTCGCTGAACTTACATCGAAGTGTGACGGCACATTTCAGAGAGTTAAGTCCATGGAGAAGGTCTTGGAAAGTACGGCGGCTTCTATTACCTGTCTTTCTGCCAACGTAAGTGATCTGTTACGTGAGAGCATGTCCCACAAAGAGAAGATTCTGAAACTCGAAAAAAATGTTGCTGCGTTGCAGCAAGAAAATAAGCAACTGAAGGAGGTGTGTATGGGGATGCAGAACTACAAAAGAAGATGGGATCTTAGGATTTACGGGTTAAAGGAAAGTAATCCGGACAAGGAGAGTAACACACGAGATATTGTTATCAAGATCCTCTCCAAAGTGTCTCCAAAGATTGCGCACAAACTTCCAGATGTCGTGGATTCGGTTCATAGACTGGGACAGGGAAGAGGTGATGGTCACCCCAGAGTGATAATTATTCAGTTCGCTATGCGTTTTTATCGAGATACAGTGTGGAGAGATGCCAAAGACAACCACTATCTGAAGGAAAACGGGCTACACATCAAAGAAGATCTGTCTTCGGAAGAACGAGCCGCAAGAAAACGTGCGAGTGAAACGTGCAAGAAACGTGCGAGAGAAGAGGGTAAGAAGGCCGGCTTTCGAGGAGGATTTGCCTACATTGAAGGGGTGCGCATTAGTGTTCCTGACATTACCTGAGCGGATGGTGCCCGTCAGCAGTTATGGATACATATCGGGGTCAACGCAAGTGTTGTGATTTATGTAATGGTTCATGCTTTCTCAATTTTCACTTTCTCCAAAGGTACTTGTTCTATACTGGTTAATTAGTTAATTTTTGTAACGGCTGACTTCAAGTTTGGTACGTTCAAATTAATTTCTTTAAATGTTCAAGGCATTCGTGATGCTGTTAAAAGAAAAGCTATATTTCTTTTTGGAAGACATACAGAAGCTCAAATACTTTTTTTTCAAGAGACTCATTCTTGTTACTCTGATTCGAATTTTTGGAAAACCCAATGGGGAGATTATGCATCTTTTAGTCATGGATCCAATCACTCAGCAGGTGTCGCAATTTTCTTTAACAAATTCAAAGGCAATGTTTTGGAGTCTATTCGTTCAGATAATGGAAGATGGATTATACTAACTGTTAAACTGGACAATTCCACTTTAATAGTTTGCAATGTCTATGGATTTAATACTCGAGTACACAATTTAGAAATGTTTAAGAAGATTTGTGATACAATAATAGGTTTAAAGAAGAAGTATAAGGATGGATATGTAATTATTGGTGGTGATTTCAACGATGCTCCAGACGATTCTATTGACCGCTTTCCACCCAAACATAGTTCAAGAATTTCAGATTTATTTGATTTTATAACTGACATATTACAAGTTTCTGATGTGTGGAGATATTTGAATCCAAATTGCTGTGACTATACTTGGAATAATAGCACTTTTTCTTTAAAATCAAGAATAGATTACTGGTTGATTTCTTATGACTTAATCAACTATGTTTCAGAAACAAAAATTACTTGTGCCCCTCTATCAGATCACAAATTGATATCAATCTTTTTTGATGGGTGTAAGAGTAGTACTATTCGTGGATACTGGAAATTTAACAACAGTCTACTTTCTGACAATTGTTTTGTGGAACAAGTTAAATTGATAGCAAATATTTTTGAAAATAATAATTTAAATTTTGTCCAAAAGTGGGCGTTATTTAAGTTTAAAGTCAGGGTAATTGCTATGAGAAGAGGTAAAGAATTAAAGGAAAATAAACGTAGGAAGATAACAGAGCAACTTAATACTTTAATTAAACAAAATACTCTATCCGAAGATGACAAGTCTAAATTATATCTTCTTAATTTAGAAATAGATAATCTATATATAGAATTAACTAAGGGTGCTTATGTGAGATCAAGAGCCAAATGGTTTAAGGAAGGGGAAAGAAATACTAGTTATTTCTTTTCTCTTGAAAAAAGAAATTATACAAGAAACTCCATTTCATCTTTGACTATAAATGAAAGAATCTCTAATAATCCTTCAGATATAGCATCTTTTGTATATTCCTTTTATGAAAACTTTATACTTCCCATTCTGACAATGAAAAAATAAGCACTTATATACAAACAGTTAAACATTTTGTTCCAACAGTTTCTAATGATTATAGTGAATATTGTGAAGATATTTCCAAAGCTGAGATCTCTAAAGCTCTTTTTTTCAATGAAGAAAGGAAAATCCCCTGGATCAGACGGGTTAACTGTTGAATTTTATTGTGCCTTTTGGGATCTGATAGAAAACCCTTTATCTAGCATGTATAAAGAATGTTTAGAACAGAAAGAAATGAGCACAACAATGAAACAAGGTATTATCAGTTTAATTCCAAACCAGATAAAGACCTCTTGATCATTGACAACTGGAGACCAATAACTTTATTAAACATTGATTACAAAATTTTAGCCTTAGTTTATGCTACTAGATTAAAGAGTGGTTTAAATAAGATAATTGGAGAATCTCAAACTGGTTTTATGGCTAAGCGTCATATTAGTTCAAATATTAGGCTTATATTGGACCTGTTAGATTATAACCAATTTGTTAATTCAGATGCACTCATTTTATTCCTTGACTTTTACAAGGCGTTTGACACAATTGATCACCAATTTGTATTACAGAGTTTACATGCATTTGGTTTTGGAAATAAATTCATTAAAATGTTTTACAAAGGCATTAATAGTTCTGTTATATTACAGAACAATACTTCTAGAAGATTCTCTATCAACAGAGGAGTAAGGCAGGGTTGCCCAATTTCCCCATTTTTGTTTTTAATTGTTGTGGAACTATTAGCGATTAGTATAATTAAAAATCCAAATTTAAATGGTATAACATTATTTAATAGAGAAATAAAAATATCACAATTGGCTGATGATACAACTTTATTTCTAAAAGATAAGAATCAAATTAAGAATGCAATCGAATTAGTTCAAACTTTTTCTGATGCCTCGGGTCTCCAGTTACATATTAGAAAGTGTGAAATTCTCCCAGTGCATGATTCTTCTGAACATTCAATGTTTAACATTCCAGTGATAGAATATGTTAAATATTTAGGAATTTATATATCAAAAAATTTGACAATTAGACAGCATCTCAATTTTAATAACAAGATTAAAAAAGCAAAAATGATTTTTGACAATTGGTTAAGAAGGGATTTATCTATTTTAGGCAGAATCTTATTGACAAAAGTAGAAGGTTTATCCAGATTCATTTTTCCTGGGCTGTCTTTATTTGTTCAAGATTCTACTGGTAAAGAAATTAATAGATTATTAGATTTTTGCTGGAAAAATAAGCACCATCATCTTAAAAAATCTTTATTAGTTGGAAAGAATTCTGAAGGAGGTTTTGAAATGCTGGATTATGTAGACATGAACAATACTTTTAAGATTAATTGGATCAAAAGGTGTGTTATTGATACTGATTCAATTTGGTCTTTTATTCCACATAATATTTTTAAGAGGGTCGGTGGTCTTAAATTTCTTTTAACTTGCAATTTTGTACCATCTAAATTACCTATAAAACTGTCTAAATTCCATGAGCAAGCACTCTTGGCTTGGAAATTGTGCTTTGTGCATAATTTTTCTCCTCACAGAATGAAAATATGGAACAACGAATTGATTACAGTTAAAGGCAAGAGTTTATTTTTTGAGAAATGGTTGGATCACGGGTTAATGTATTTAAGTGATTTATTTGATTCATCTTTAAAAATTCACTCATGATTCTTTTTTGTCTAAATTAAATTTTCCTATAAAATTTAAAGAATTTTCTGTAGTAATTAAAGCTATTCCCTCTGGGCTTATTAATTTAATGTGTAGCCACCTGACTTATTATAAAGTTGAAAATAAAGATTACGATCTCCTTATAAATGGTAAATATATTTTTGATAAAAAATGTACTAACAAAGATATAAGACAAGTATTTAACGAACAAAAGAGAGTTACTCCAAGAGGGAAATTTTACTGGAATTCCATTTTAAGAGATGTTAATTGGAGGAAAGCATGGCTGCTCCCTTACAAATTTTGTATTTCTAACAAAGTAAGATAAATTCACCTGAAGATCTTACACAAAATATATCCAACTAATATGTGGCTTTCTAATTTTATGGATATTGGGAAAGAATGTTCCTTTTGTAACAACTGTGAGGAGTCTTTAAATCATCTGTTTGTTGATTGCCAGAGTGTAAAGTCATTTTGGAAAGATTGTTTTTTTACTTTTTCAGTTAAAATTAATCTAAAGATAACACTGAATGTGAAAGAAATTATTTGCTACTTTGAGAATGATGATAAAAATATTCACAATTTTGTAAATTTTATCATCTTGAATGGCAAATTTTTCATTCATAAATGTAGATTGTCAAAATCTCCTTTATACAAGGTTTTCTCTAACGAACTCACTCTGTTAATGAAGTCTCTTAAAATTGTAAAAAATTCAAAAGCTATGTCTATTGTAAGATATTATGAATCTGTATTTGGCGTCTTGTGAATGCCTATTTTATTTATTATTTTTATTTTTATTTAATCGTCTTTGGAGTGTATGTTACTCATGCCTGTTTTTTTTTTTTTTTCTCTGTAATGTTATTTACATGTTCTAAATAAAAAAAATAAAATAAATAAGTTACTTGTATGAATGAATGTAATTAATATATGTTTCTATACTCATAAATAACAACCTCAAACCAAAAAAAAAATTAAAAAAAAAAAAAAAAAAAAAAGTTTAAAACTCTTCCGTCTACAAAGCCGTTTATAATCAATCTTTTCCACAAAATTAACGGCAAGGCAACGTAGGAATGAAGATCATGAAAGTGTGAATTAAAAAAAACATTAAGTATATTAATTTGGATAAAGTAACAACGGAAGCTGAAACTGAGCAGAGGCTTCGACAGTGCAAGCATTACAGGACAGTTTGTGCACTTCTCTTTGATTTGGTCTTTTGCCAAACTCAATGTGTTTTACATTTCCATGTAATGTAACTTAAATGTCCAGCTGCCTCAGCTTGTAATGTTTGATGTGTAGAAGTACAACTTATGTTGCTAGTGTTGCAGTTGTGAATAATCTGTTTGTGTAATGTGCATTTTTATGTTTATTATGTCAAATGTGTACATTATGCTAAATAGTGCAATATGTATATATGTGTAAGAGGACTGCACTTTGGTGGAACAAGCATTCAAAGAATTCCACTCCTTTCACAGATAAAACAAAGTAGAATTGAACTGCATTGACAATCTATTCATTTAGTTTATGGTGTTATTCTTGTAATTTTTATGTCATATTGACAATATTAACTCTTATCATTGGACCTAAATATGAATATCATAAAAATGTATATAAATGATTCTGTATCATTATGGTTTACACACAAAATTTCAATAAACATACTAAAGTACATTGATAAAATGTATGTATATACAAGAGACTGTAAATAAGAGAATAAGTAACGTAGGCTATTGTTAGATAGTAAGGCACACAAATCTGTTGTTCCATTGACAAATCTGACAAAGGAAGTGAATACATGAGGGTAAGTTAAACAAGTGAGCCAATATGTTTGTGGATAGCATACTCACATTTTCACCAAAGGGGGATGGTAGATCCCAAAATTGCTAAAGGATTTAAAGATTTTACATTGTAATATAATTAAACATTTATTCCCACAGTATTATTGCTCATATACTGCAACAAGCACATTTCTGCTTATTTTTGTATAAAGATTAATCTGATCTGTAATAATATCCTTTGGCTATAAGCATATCAATTGTAATATCCATTATCCATAACAACATGGGTTTACCTGTGGGCAGAATAATTTCGACAATGTCATCTGAACACCTGCTAAAATTATATTGCTCTCCCTCAACTCAGCATTTTGAGGTTATATCACATTTATGCTGGTGACATATCTTCCTATGGAGGCTGTGTCCTCAAAACCATTTGACTGTTAGCTTTAATAAAATGGGTTTACCAGGGGGGATTATCATTTTGGCAATGTTATTATTACACCTGCCAAAATTGGAGTGCCCTCCCAATCTCAGGATTACAATGTCACAGAGACATCACATTATGCAAGGAAGATGACGGCGCGGTAGCACGTAGCGGCCACTCCGGATCCAAAATGGTGCTATTTTTGTCACTTAGCCCGACTTTTACGGCACATGGACATTGGAGAAACTGTTGTTCATGTCTACCATCGCCAGACACTGCTAAAATATAAGATTCATGCAACAACCAAGCTGTATGATGATCTGCAGGAGAAGCTACGCAAACTCTGCTTGCTGCGGAGACCTGGCCTCCAGTCCTCGGCGTCGCCTGATGCTGGTAGCCAAGCGCGGCAAGAGGCTCTCTCATGAAATGAAATCCCATCTCAAATGTTTGCTCCCTGGACTATAAACTGGACTACATCTGACTCCAGCAGACTACGCAGCGTGAGCTTAGAGACTGCTGCGTCTTTGTTTTCACAGAGACGTGGCTCAGCGACCGAGTTCCGGATGCCGCCATTCAGCTAGACGGGCTCACCTTGTTTTGTGCCGACAGAAATGCAGCTACGAATCACGGTGGTGGCTTGTGTGTTTACATCAACACGGAATGGTGCAATAACTCAATGCTAGTCTCTAGTTACTGCTCGTCACTGGTGAAGCTTGTGACTGTTAGATGCAGAATTTTTATTTACCACTGGAATTCACCACTGTTATTATAACTGTTTACATTCCCCACAGTGCTAATGCTAAGGAAGCGCTCTGTGAACTTTATGGGGCTATCAGTGAACTGCAGAATGCGCACCCTGACAGACTGTTTATTATCGCTGGACATTTCAACCATGCAAATTTCAAGACGGTGCTCCCTAAATTCCATCAGTATGTGGACTTTGCAATGAGAGGGTGAACACGCATGATCTTGTTTACACAAACATCCCAGGTGTGTACCGGGTGGATCCCTGCCCCCACCTCAGCTACTCAGACCACATCTCTGTTGTACTAAGTCCAGCATACAGACCGCTCGTTAGATGCACAAAACGCTCCAGAAGCAGGTCAAAACCTGGCCAGCAGGAGCCATCTCTGCTATTCAGGACTGTTTTGAGTGTACTGACTGGCACATGTTCAGGGAGGCTGCAACATATGGTGACTCTACCAACTTGGAGGAATACACAGCATAAGTGACCAGCTACATCAGCAAGTGCATTGATGATGTCACCTTCTCCAAGACCATCACCACACACTCCAACCAGAAGCCGTGGATGACGTGGAGGTGCATGCGCTGCTGAGGACTCAAGACTCCGACCTTCAGAGCAGGCGACAAGGCTGCCCTAAGAACAGCGAGGGCCAAACTGTCCTGGGCCATCAGAGAGGCAAAGCGCGCACACGCCCAGAGAATCCACAGTCACATCCAGGACAGCGGCGACATGTGGTGCATGTGACCGGGCATCCAGGCCATCACCAACTACAGGACATAAGTTGCCTGTGACAAAGATGCCTCCCTTCCAGATGCGCTGAATGACTTCTATGCTAGGTTTGAAGCACAGAACGACGTGGTGGCAAGGAAGACCACCCCTCCTCCCAACGACCAGGTGCTCTGTCTTAATACGGCTGATGTGAGGAAAACTATATGTAGAGTCAACCCACGAAAGGCTGCTGGACCAGACAACATTCCTGGCAGGGTGCTCAGAGGATGTGCAGACCAGCTGGCAGATGTTCTTAACAACATCTTCAACATCTCTCTGAGCAGCGCCGTCGCTCCAACGTGCTTCAAGGCCACCACCATCGTCCCCATGCCAAAGCAGTCTTCAGTGTCCTGCCTCAACGACTACCGTCCCGTCGCACTTGCACCCATCATCATGAAGTGCTTCGAGAGGCTCGTCATGAGGCACATTAAGACCCAGCTGCCCCCCTCACTTGACCCACTGCAGTTTGCATATCATCCCAACTGTTCAACAGACGACACCACCCTCAATCTGGCCCTCACCCACCTAGATAAAAAGGACTCATGCGTTCGAATGCTGTTCATAGACATTCAACACAATCATTCCTTGGCATGGACACCTCCCTCTGCAACTGGATGCTGGACTTCGTTATTGGGAGACCTCAGTCAGTCCGGATCGGGAACAACATCTCCAACACCACCACACTGAGCACTGGTGCAGCAATGCACAGCTCGAACCACATCATTAAGTTCGCCGATGACACGACCGTGTTGGGTCTCATCAGAAAGAACTACGAGTCAGCATACAGAGAGGAGGTGCAGAGCCAACAAACCTGTCTCTGAATGTGGACAAAACAAAAGAGATGGTTGTTGACTTTAGGAGAGCACAGAATGACCGCTCTCCACTGAACATTGACGGCTCCTCTGTGGAGATTGTCAAGACCACCAAATTCCTTGGTGTTCACCTGGCGGAGAACTTCACCTTGTCCCTCAACATCAGCTCTATTGCCAAGAAAGCCCAGCATCATCTCTACTTCGAAGGCTGAGGAAAGCACATCTCCCACCCCCCATCCTCACTACATTTCTATAGAGGGACTATTGAGAGCATCCTAAGCAGCTGCATCACTGCCAGGTTTGGGACTTGCTGGTTTGGACATTGTCGGGCCATCAGAGCGGACAGCATGCAGACATCACTTTGTATTAGTCCTAGTGGACTATGCAACGCGATATCCAGAAGCAGTGCCTCTAAGCAACATATCCGCACATAGTGTTGTGGAGGCACTCTTCAAAATAATCTCCCGGATGGGGATTCTGAAAGAAATTCTCACCGATCGGGGCACAACTTTCGTCACGGACACTACACGAGCTCTATGAAATATTAGGTATTAAATTGATTCGCACCAGCGTTTACCAACTGCAGACAGATGGCCTGATGGAACAATTTAATAAAACCCCAAAAATATGATTTGTAAGTTTGTGCACAAGGATGCTAGCAATTGGGATAAATGGCTTGACCCCTTGTTGGCAGTACGAGAGGTCCTGCAAGCCTCTACCGGCTTTTCCCCTTTCGAGCTGATGTATGGACGGCGCCCGGGCAGTACGAGAGGTGCCGCAAGCCTCTACCGGCTTTTCCCCTTTCGAGCTGATGTATGGACGGCAGCCGGGTGGGGTGCTTGATGTCATTCACGAAGCTTGGGAGGAGGGACCTTCAGATAGCAAGAATGAAATTCAGTACGTTCTTGATCTTAGAGCATAACTCTACGCCTTGGGGCAACTAACACAGGAGAATTTGCTCCAAGCTCAAGATCGGCAGAGCCGACTCTATAACAGGGGAACTTGACTACGGGAATTTGCACCGGGAGATAAGGTACTCGTATTACTCCCCACATCGAGCTCTAAATTACTCACCGAGTGGCAAGGACCCTTTGAGGTCATACGACTAGTGGGGGAACTCGATTATGTGGTAAAGCGAACCGATAGAGGGGGCGCACGTCAAATATATCACCTCAACCTCCTGAAATTATGGAGGGAGCTGGTCCCTGTGATGTTGGCTACGGTAGTTCCGGAGAGGGTGGAGCTCAGCCCGGAGGTAAACACAAAACCTACTCATATCACCCCGGTCCCTTGTGGAGACCACCTCTCACTGTATCAGCTCGCATGATTGGCCAAGTTGCAATGAGTTTGCAGACATGTTCTCCCCTCTACAGGGTCGTGCGAACCTCATCCAGCACCACATTGTGACCCTATCACTTACCCGAACACAAAAAGAAAATGGCAGAGATTGCGACCTGCCTGAGACCCAAGACCAAAAAGGGGTGAGACAGTTCCGGGGGCTGGCTGGCTATTACAGAAGGTTTGTACCTAATTATTCGGACATCACCAGCCCGCTGATTGATCTCCCTAAAAAGGGGGCTCCAGACCCGGTCCAGTGGACGGAGCAGTGCCAACAGGCGTTCACACAGGTTAAAGCAGCACTTTGTGGGGGGCAGCATTTGCATACACCAAATTTCTCTCTCTCTTTTCTATTGCTGTACATCAACCATAAGCTCTCCCTAAGGGAAACGAAATACAGCACCGTGGAGAAAGTGTCTGGCCATCAAGTGGGCGGTCCTCACCCTCTGCTCTGATCACGACCCACTCCAATGGCTTCACCACATGAAGTATACCACCGGGTGATATACGTTGGTATCTGGCTCTCCAGCCCTTTAAAATTCAAGATGGTCCACAAACCGTGGGCGCAGATGGCTGCCGCCGACTTCCTCTCCAGAAATTTCTGTCGGCTCCAGGAGTTGGTAGGCAGGCCAGATGGCCCACGGACTGAGTCGGGCAGTGGGGGTATGTGGCAGCCGGGGCATGGTCAAGTGCCCGTCCAGAGAGAGAGAAAAAGTGTTAAGAGCACTTACACCTGAGCTAAATTATGTCTAACACCTGTCTCTAATTACAGTGAGCACGGGGAGAGCGGATAAAACCACCCACACCACCAGCAGTCGAGAGAGAGATTCTGGGGCCTGAACAATTATTAATGTGAAGCTATAGAGTTCATATTGTGAAGCTGAAGTGTTTATATTGTGAAGCTGGAAAATTATTATGGTGAAGCTGTGAGCAATGTAGTGTGTCCATTAAAAATCCATACCTGAGAGGAGCAACTCGCCTTTCTTGTCCTCCTTATCATTGTCAACCTTTACAAGAACACGACCTCCATAGGAACATATATCCCCAGCGTAAATGTGATGTCTCTGTGAACTTTTAATCCTGAGATTGGAAGGGTTCCCCAATTTTGGCAGGTGTAATAATAACATTGCCAAAATGATAATCCCCCCCGGTAAACCCTTTTTGATAAAGCTACAGTCAAATTGTTTTGAGGACACAGCCTCCATAGGAAGTTATGTTACCAGTGTAAATGTGATGTCTCTGTAATATTTTAATTCTGAGATTGGGAGGGCACTACAATTTCGGCAGGTGTAATGATAACATTGCCAAATTTATAATCCCCCCCGATAACCCCATTTTATTAAAGCTACAGTCAAAATGCTTTTGAGGACACAGCCTTCATAGGAAGATATGTCACCTTCATAAATGTGATGTGACCTCAAAATGCTGAGTTGAGGGATAGCAATATAATTTTAGCAGGTGTTCAGATGAGATTGTCGAAATTATTCTGCCCACAGGTAAACCCATGTTGTTATGGATAACGGATATTACAATTAATATGCTATAGCCAAAGGATATTATTACAGATCAGATTAATCTTTATACAAAAATAAGCAGAAATTTGCTTGTTGCAGTACGTGAGCAAATAAATACTTGCACTGTGGGAATAAACGTCTAAGTATATTACAAAGTAAAATCTTTAAATCCTTTAGCAATTATGGGATCTACCTTTCCCCCTATGGTGAATATGTGAGTATGCTATCCACAAACAATGGCTCACTTATTAAACTTACCCTCATATATTCACTTCCATTGTCAAATTGGTCTGTGTGCATTACTATCTAACAATATGTTACTTATTCTCTTATTTACAGTCTTGTTTTATATACACACATTTCATCAATGTACTTTAGTATGTTTATTGAAATTTTATGTGTAAACAATTATGATACAGATTAATTAATATAAATTTGTATGTTGTTCATATTTAGGTCCAATGATAAGAGTTCATATAGTCAATATTACATATAAAATGACCAGAATAACACCATAACCTAAATTAATATAATGTCAATGCAGTTCAATTCTATGTTGTTTTATCTATGAAATGAGTGAAATTCCTTGAATGCTTGTTCCACCAATGTGCAGTCCTCTTACACATCATATACATATTACACTATTTTGCATAATGTACACATTTGACATAATAAACATATATTAATGCACATTACACAAACAGATTATTCACAACTGAAACGCTAGCTACATATGGTGTAATGCTTGCACTGTCGAAGCCTCTGCTCAGTTTCAGAATAACAAGCGTAGGCTACATCTCAGCTTCCGTTGAACTTCATCAAAATTAATTTACTTAATGTTTTTTTTAATTCACACTTTCAAGCATTTAAATAATAAAATACTACGTTTCCTTTGGGATAACTGTGTGAAAAAGATTGATTATAAACGCTTTGTAGACGGAAGAGTTTTAAACTCGCTGCACCACTGTCTCATCAACTGACGTCATGCGCGTCCACGCGAGGGCCACTCAGATTCTGGAAGGGATTCCAATTTTGGCACAACACCTGCAACACGACAAATTCTGCTCTTAAATTAACGGAATTCATTTAAGAGCAGAAAGTTGCTCCGTCTTCGACTGCAAGACCATCCTCTCAGCGTCCTTCTGCCACAGAGCATCGTTCAACATGCCCACCACATGAGTCCTCCAAAACTACTGATGAATGCTGCGGCGCTATGACTGGGACTCCGACAGGAAGGTTACCGTTTAGCAAACAAACCAACAAACAAAATCAGCTAACTTGTAGTTGTACATGCATGTGTACGTGTTAAATTAACGTTTCTGTGCGCGGTGACAGAGCTATAAACTAGGACCTATGTAACGTTGGAAATTGTTTGGATGTATGGCTATAGCTAGCTAAATCGATGCTAAAAATGCTTTAAGGTTGACAGTAACTGATCAAGTTTAACGTGAATTGTACTAGTTATCTTGATAACCGTACTTATCCTTAAGGTTGGCTGAATTAACAAGTTTAACTATCTTGTTTTGTAACACTATTCAGCACTATTCAACATGCATATTAAGGTTATTTCACTGTTATTAAACTATTATTGCTTACCTCTTTCTATCTGTGATGTAGATGTGTTGGTCCATTCTTGAGTGTGTGATGGACTCATCAGTAATGTGCAGAAACCATGTGGAGGAAATAAAAACAAAAACCGTTGGAATGAAACAACTCTGGAGTGAGCGGAGCTTAGCGGCCAGATAGTTTTTATTTTAAGTTTTATTTTTATAACAGTACAGGGGATATACAGCAGTACAGCATACAATAAACAAGTGAATATTTATATTTAAAACAAAATTACAAATATAAAACAAAATAAATAAGGTGGCCCGAAAGTTGTCTCTAATTGGTCCGGTCTTTAATATTTTTCCTATTTAATTTCTTTACACTGTATTTTCACTTCTATGTCTATTAAAGTTGGTCAGTGTAGTTATTTTATCACCGCGGGTTCAATGGAGACTACTTTCTAGTCATGTAGCGATTACTACATAAGGTTTTTTATAATATATATACTTTTATAGAGTTTTCATGCGTGTATTTTCATTTGTACCTCAAGAAACATCCATCAGAGTAAAATATTTAAATGATTATACTTTCTAATTTGCAAAGATTTCCAATAAGACAAAAAAACGCGCTGAAATTTGAATGCGGCTCAATAGAGGATTCGGCTGTCTGAGCCATTAAGCGCCACCTGCAGGAATAACTAGTTATTACCGACAAAAATCAATGCATATTAAATCACATTCATGTTTATATACGTTTTATTGTTCATTGGGAATGAAAATATACTTATATGCTTTCTCTATGAAATACGCTTTCTATTTATATTGTCTGTATATAGTTATAATAATGGAAGGTAGTAAATGTGAAACTATGACATACTCTCTCTGCAGTAATGCAAAGTACACCTGAGTTGTTATAAATTCACAAAAACTGCAGATAATACTGATATGTCCCTTTTAAACCCTTCATACACAGCTTGAAAAACATTACCTACAAATTGGGTTGTTGCAACCCAGCAAAAAATTATCACTACCCATAAAATGGTTTAGACAATCAACCCATAGAGTTGGGAATTCTAGAATGGCAAAAAATAGCTTACAGCACATTTAATATTGTTGTATTCATTTATCTACTACTTTTATTTTGGACTTGTTTTTTTTTTATATATACTGCAGTGTGTCAATATCCAATATACCATCCTGTTACCAGGGGTGTGAATCGGAGCCTTCATGACGATTCGATACGATACCGATTTCTTAAGCCAACGATTCGATTATTTTCGATACTTCAGAATTCCCCGCGATACGATTCAATTCGATTCGATACGATTCAATACTAGATATTTTTACATGATATCTATTAAGTTTTCAAATAAATCAACAAAAAATGAATTATTTGCCTTTTATTGAGAATACAGAAACAGTATTGTATTCACAATGTGTATGTTATTTTACACTATAGCAGCTGTGCTCAATGCACTGCAAATAGAACAGCAAATATAAGTTACTGCATCTACAGTTACAATAAAGTGCAATCTTGCACGTTTCTTTTATACAAAATTGGTTACATTTTGAAAATATAATTTGCATCTTATTAAGAGGTAATGGTCACACATCCTCTGCTGTAGATGAACTGCAAATAGAACAGTTACTACACAAAATCAGTTAATAAGCCTGACATAAGCCTACAGCCCATTCACTACAAAATAACAAAAATGCATTTGCATTTTAGAAGAATGAGGTATTTAGAAGCATGGCTCGTGGCTTGAGCTATAGCAGGGGCCTTGCAAATAGAACAGTTACTCAACAAAACAGTTTAAATGCAGTAAGAATCAAAAGTACTCGCTCTGCACTCATAAGACCTTTTGATCACGTACTTTGGTGTAGAAGTTCGGAATATAGGACTCGCTGAAATGTTGACGTGAGGGGATGTTGTACCTCGGCTCAAGAACTTCGAGCAGGTATCTAAAGCCTTCGTTCTCTACGACGCAATAGGGCCTCATGTCTTTGCACATAAAAACGCAATGCCTTTGGTGATGTTTTTTGCTCGTTTTGAAGTGCTCGACAACTTGGAAGGAAAAAATGTTGTCAGTGATTTGGCGGGCGTGGAAGCCTGTGTTCTTTCTTTACACTCGGAGTCGCCATCAATACCATGGCGCCTTTTCAGGTGTGCGGATAGATTCGACGTATTGCCGCAGTATCTTATCTCACACTGACAGTCTTTCTCTTTACAAACGGCAACATCTTTTACCACTGCTCCATCTGTTTTCCTGAAGCCAAAATACTTCCACACCCATGACTTGACGCCGACTGGTGTATGTAACATTTGACTTTCATTGCCAGCTCGTTCTGACGGTTCCATCGCTCTTTCAGACTCAACAATGTGTGTGTGAACATACGTAAGTAACGCGTGTGAAGTAGAAGATAATAATAAGGATAGCGCTACCCACAGCTTAGGAGTAGGTTGTACGCATATGTCGGAGACGGAGTGGTAAACTCCGAGCGAACAGACAGGCGGCAAAATAAACACATTAATCGATACACTTGCGGACGTATCGATGCATTGAATCGTCGGCTGTATAATCGATGCATCGATACAAATCAATTAATATTTACACCCCTACCTGTTACCACCAGGGGACACCAGCCACTGACCCATTTAGACAAGTTCCGCCTCTAAAGTGTGACAGCTCCAAGCCCCACCCTCATAATTAGCTGCAAGCCCCTCTGCCTCTGTCCTGGACCCTGTAAAGTTCTGGCCATCATGAGAACCCAGGAATGTCTAAATTAAAAGGTAGCCGTATTGCTCGCCGCATGATGAAATTACATGTTTTAACTGCTTTTCTTTTATGAATCTCTCTTGTATCTTTAATTCTATTAATAAGTAAAACAGGACTTGAACGCTCGAACCAATGTCATCTGGACACAAGAAAGGAAATTAGTTCTTTAGTTTGTTTGTCAGGCTAAGGATGCATATGCACCATGGGGTTTCCAACCCACCGACACATCAAGCTGTGTATATATACAAAGTATATATTCTAAATATTCATATTTATTAACACAGAACTTTTGTTATGGTCCTAAAAATTTGCTGCAATAATAATGATCTAAAATAAATATATATAGAGAGAGAGATAATGAACTATAATACAAATATAAAATATTCGAAAAACATTACACAGTGCTTTAGTTTACACAGAGGTGGGTAGAGTAGCCAAAAACTGTACTCAAGTAAAAGCACAATTACTAAAAAAAAAAAGTATCCAATTAAAAGTCGCGAGTAAGTTACTTTCACAAATTACATAATGGACGTTAACTCCCTATATTACATTACATTACATATACGACATTGAATATGTATTACAGAATTATAATTTTTATTATTAATGGAAATGTTATTCCAAACCTATATGACTTCCATGCAACCCAATAAGGAGATTTTAGAAAGAATCACTATTTAGAGTTTCTATTTACTTTCAGGGAATGTGTTTTTTTTTTTCTCTATATTTTGAAAGTGAATGGTGACTGAGACTGTCAGTCCCTAACATTTTGTCTAACATATTTTGTGTTCCACAGAATACAATGGGACACATGGGTTTGGAACAACATGAGGATAGGGAAATGATGACGGAATATTAAATTATGGCTGAGCTATCACTTTAAAGGTGTAGTCCAAAAATGAAAATTCTCTCATCATTTACTCATCTTCATGCCATCCCAAATGTGTATGAACTTCCTTTTTCTGCAGAACACAAATTAAGTTTTTAAAAGAATATTTCAGCTCTGTAGGTCCATACAATGCAAGTGAATGGGTGCCAAAATTGTGAAGCTCCAAAAAGCACATTAAGGAATCTTTAAAGTAATCCATGTCTTCAGAAGTAATATGACAGGTGTGGGTGAGAAACGGATCAATATTTAAGCCATTTTCACTTTCACATTCTTCTTCTTTTGTTTTTTTGGTGATTTGCATTCTTGCATATCGCCACCTACTTGGCAGGGAAGATAATTTATAGTAAAAAAGGACTTAAATATAGATCTGTTTCTCACCCACACAGTAGGGGGCAATATGTAGGGAAAAATGTGAATCACCAAAAACACAAGAAGAAGAATATGAAAGTGAAGTTATTGATTTAACCATTGGAGTCTTATGGATTACTTTTATACTGTCTTATATGATTTTTTTTTTAGCTTTAAAATGTTGGCCCCCATTCACTTGCATTATATGGAACAAAACAGTAATGAGAAATTCTTCTAAAATAGAAGGGTGAGTAAATGATGACAGAATAATTTTTTTTTGGGTGAACTACTCCTTTAAGGGCTCTTGACAGACCTGGATGAATTTGGAGCCAGGTTTGGATGATGACATCGCCACTGCATCAGAGAGCATTCAGGCGTCTGACACTGAAGATCTGACCGGACTCTTGTCCTCGGGCCAGCCCGCCCAGTCAGAGTCTGACGCGCAGATGGCCGACATGCTGTCCCGGGCTGCTGTGAACATTGGGCTGGGCTGGAACCCTCCATCCTCCCCCCAACCCTCACGGCTTGATGATTGGTACCTCGCCTCTGGACGCTGCTCTCAGCTGCTTTCAACCCTTGGACAGACCTCTGTTTTCTGCGGACAGGTGTCTCCCTACAACAGGTGTCCAGACGTGTCGTGGTCACCACAGATGCCTCTCAACTGGTTTGGGGTGCCATGTGCTACGGGCTCGCAGCCGCTGGCTCCTGGACTGGGCCCCGCCTGCGTTGGCACATCAACTGCCTTGAGATGTTGGCTGTACTCCTTGCCCTGCGGAGGTTTCTCCAGCTGATTAGGGGCAAGCATGTTTTGATCCGTTCAGACAGCTCCGCCACGGTAGCATACATAAATCGCCCAAAGCGGTGTACGTAATTTCCCTAGCCTATCACACAACACATTGTGTTGTGAGTTTATGGGTGGGACTAGCTTTTTTTTTTATAATTATTTTTTTTTAATAAATAGCATAAAGCTGCTTGGACTTTTCTGCAATTCCACTTGGTGCTGTTAGTGGCCCAGAAATGGCACACTTCAGATTTAAGTTTTTGAATATCTTGTTTTTATCCTGTCTCTCTTAGGAGAATCTGGCTTTAAAGGAGATGTCCCTTCAGGCTGGATGTTCAGTAAACACGACATAACAGCACACAAACACTGTAAATCACATGACCTTCACCATGCGATTAGCGTTCTATCTCATCTGAGCAATTGCACATGTTCCCAGATCAGTAAAAACTGCTTTCCTTAAAAAAGTCACATATCATAGAAATGGTTCTTTAAAAATCTCTTGAAACATCTGTAATTGAAGAAAACAACAGCTTTTGTTTTCCATAAAGTCAGGCATTGTGATTGAACAGAATTCGTACTGAAGCGCACAAGTTAGTTACTCCTGATACAAATATTGTAAGGTGAAAAAAGAGGTTCCCCGTCTGTCGCTCACTTTGACGTTGTGTTGAGTGAAGCGACACTAGGGGACTTTCTTGAAGGCCTCGGTCACCTATGAACTTGACAAAAGGCCAATGAGAATTTGCAGACAGAATTTGCATCAGACATACGGGTATAAAGGGAGGGAATCATCCCTCTGTACATTCAGATTTCTTCTTTGGAGCCGAGCAGTTGTGCGATCAGCGAGCTGGGATCACTTACTGTTCCACTCAGAGCTTATGATGTTGGATCTATGGCACATATCAGCGGCTTTCTCCTTCTCTACACGGCAGTGCAGATTTGCCCCTGGGCGCTTCGACAGCGCTGCTAAAAGAGAGTATCACCACGCATCTTTATAAAGATGCCCTTCTGCCCCTGTGTAGTTCCTGGATGCGGTTGATTTCTCTCCGCTCCTGACAGTTACAGTGTGTCGTGTGTCTGGGCCGCGATCACACTGAGTCAGTGTTTGTGGATGGTTTGTGTTCTCACTGCGAGAACCTTACCATGTCCTCCTTAAAGAGGAATGCCACTCCAGCCACACCCCCATGTCGCTCCATCTTCCCGCAGGATTTGACTTCCATCCGAGCTCGAGGAGAAACCTCCTTCCTCCCCACAGCCTTCACGGCCAAGACGATTGGTTCCTCGAGTCCGGGCTCCGCTCACAGCCATGCCGGCCGGTTCTGACGAGTCCATAGGATGCCTACATGGGACCGCCTCCTCAGTCATTAACCCACCCCGTGTCGGGTGTGTGGAGCAAGGACCAAAGCCTCGGGACGTGCTTCTGCATCCCAACGCCACACTACCACCCCTCTGCGAAGCCTTGCCAGGTACGTCAAAAACGATCATCCCCTTGGACATGTGGCTCTCACTTCGCAACCCGTCGCACTGGCTGGCCAGGACTATCCAACTCAGCTACGCAATTCAGTTCACCAGGCACCCTCCCCCTTTCAGCGTCGTCTACTTTACCTCAGTGCACATGATCCTTCTTGACCCTTTTACTCAGACACAATAGAGCTTGTCCCTCCAGCCAAGATGAAGAAGGGTTTCTACAGCCCTTACTTCATCGTACCCAAGAAAGGTGGTGACTTACGACCGATCTTGGACTTGCAAGTTTTCAACCGGGCCTTGCACAAACTCCCGTTCCAAATGCTCACACAAAGACACATTCTAACTTGCGTCCGGCATCAAGATTGGTTCGCAGCAATAGACCTGAAGGACGTGTACTTCCACGTCTCTATCTTGCCTCGACACCAACCCTTCCTACGGTTCATGTTCGACGGACAGGCGTATCAGTACAATATCCTCCCCTTCGGCATGTCCCTGTCCCCCCACATCTTCACTAAGGTTGCAGAGGCAGCCCTTACCCTGCTAAGGGAAGTGAGCATCTGCATACTCAATTACCTTGATGACTGGCTCATCTTAGTCCACTCTCGAGAGTCACTGTGTGCCCACAGGGTCCAGGTGCAAAGGCACCTCAGTCGTATAAGGCTTCAGGTCAACTGGGAAAAGAGCAAGATCACCCTGGTTCAGAGCATCTCTTTTCTCGATATGGAGTTAGACTCAGTCTCAATGACAGCGCATCTCACTGAGCGTGCTCAGTCGGTGCTGAAATGCCTCACCTTATTCAAGACAGGCACAGCGGTTCCTCTAAAGCAATTCCAGAGGCTCCTGGGGCATATGGCATCCTCCGTGGCAGTCGCGCCACTGGGGTTGATGCATATGAGACCGCTTCATCACTGGCTTCAGACTCCAGTCCTGAGATGGGCATGGCACTGCGGCACGTACCGTGTGTTTATGACACCCGCCTGCCGCCAGACTTTCAACCCCTGGACAGACCTCTGTTTTATGCGGACAGGTGTCCCCCTACAGCAGGTGTCCCGAGGCGTTCTGGTCACCACAGACGCCTTGAAACAGGGTTGCGGCGCCATGTGCAATGGGTACGCAGCCGCTGGCTCCTGGATGGGGCCACAGCTGGGTTGGCACATCAATTGCCTGGAGTTGTTGGCTGTAATCCTTTCCCTGTGGAGGAAGAGAAGTGTGGCATCTTTGTGGGCACTAGCCAACGGCACCTCCCTAGCAGACATATGCAGAGCAGCGGGCTGGGCAACACCCAATACCTTTACAAGATTCCACAATCTCAGGGTTGAGTCGAACTCGTTCTCTCAGGTCCAAGCACGTAGAACTAGGGAATACGGAACGTCAGACCGGGTGTTCCGCTTGCACATAGCGCCTTTCCCCTCCACTGAGGTGATCACGTGTACACTTTTCCCCCAGGAGAGTCCACTAGATTCATGGTCCATGGATGTTCTTCCTCCCTAGCCCTCTGGTCCGCGAATTCAGCGGAGGAATTCCCCGACCAGACCCACTACGGGTACTAAAATTACTCTACTGGAATAGGTGCTCCACAGAATGGGCACTTTCTTCTTTTGAAAGTGCATCAAATGGAAAATATTATTATTGCTAAATGTTGTGATTTTAAGAATTAAGAAATATCTTAGATGTAAAAATGTTTGATAATGCTAAGCAAAAATTGGTAATTGGGGGCAGGTGAAACCCATGGAGAAACGTTAAGATTAAATTGATTATCATAACTTCCTCAATTATGAATGTTAATAACTTAATGCTAAGCAAAAATTGGTAATTGGGGCAGGTGAAACCCATGGAGAAACGTTAAGATTAAATTGACTATCATAACTTCCTCAATCATGAATGTTAATAACTTAATATTCATGCTTCTATTCTGTGTGTCTTTCCCTTTCCTTTGTCATCATTATGTGTATGTTGTTTCACTCATTCTGGAACTAGTTTCTCACCATTGCAGATGGCTGGGCCAGATGATTTATTGAAGTAAATAATACTGCAGGAAGAAATCCGGAGAAAAAAGAAGACTGAAAATGATGTGGGCTATTATCTGAATGATCCTCCCGCTCTCTTTACTGCTGGTAATCATTACTCATTTGCCTTTTCTAATGTGGATTATAGTTTCTCTGGATAAATTGATTTCAGTCTTATAAGACTAACTGGGTTTATGATTTTCTAGAATGCCATCAATGGGGTTCAATACCCATGTCTAAATGGTTCTGAGGGTCTAAATTTATATCCAGCAGCTAACCACTGATTTATTGATTTGAAGAGTAAATATTATAAACTTAATGGCAAAGTTAGAGTTAACTATTGGATTGGTTACTCCCCCAAATTTTCCAGAAAGCACCCTCACTTAAAAAAAAAAAAAAAAAAAAAGGTTAGTGGGTGCTACAAAGAGCTGATTGAGTGTCTATTTCTAATACTACTATTTCCATTTGCCATAGTTAATACGTGAAAGTATCATTTTAGAGATTACAGTTTCTGCACTGTGAATTGTGGTTCTGCTATTTAACTGATACCCTTTACACTTACCCTTCTGTTTTTGTCTGATGTTAGTACCCACCATGATGCAAGATCTTTTGTGACGTTTGCTATAGTAGCAGAAATACAACCTGAATGGAAATGAATGATCTATAAATGGTTGTCTGGTGATATTCCCTGAAAAGGAAATATCTGTTTACTGACCAAATTATTAAGGATTGCTAATAGGACTGAGAGGTATCGAGACCAGTGGCAAGAGGTGATGACACAATGATGGGTAAGACTCTCCAATGGCATAAAAGGGGGGCAACCTAAGGCAGGGCATCACTGCCCTGGAAACCTGCCCAAGAAGGTTTGATATTGATTTAAGGAAGTGGATGAATGCTCTTAGGTCAGAAGCATCAAAAAGGAGCTCTAGAAGAGACCTGCCTGAAAATTGTGAGTTCCACTCAACCTGACTGCATTTTAATAACTGCTTTACTAAAACAACTTATCACAGTGTTAAATACAAAGCATCCTGTCACTATGCCATCAAGGGATCATACCCTGTGTAGAGGATTATTTATAGATTGGTTTTGGGGGTACATTTTTGAGAACCGTTGCAGACAAAGGAGTGCCTGACTTATTAAAGAAGTATTAAACAAAACTGGGAATGTTTGTATGATAATTCATTTAGACTAGAAGATGATTTATTACTTATGCCTTTTTTGAACTCAAGTAGATTTAATAGTAATGAAGAAGAGAAAAAAACATGGTGTGTCTAAAGATTAAGATTGCTTGTTTGTTTGTAACTATTTAATATAATTGTCTAAAAATTGGTTTTGGAAATTGATTTCTCCAATGAAGAGATGAGGAGATGAATATGTTACATATTTAATCATTCTTTAGGGTCTTCACTTAGCCACCCATTCAACTCTTTTATGACCTTAAGTAAAAGTAAAACAGGAATAATTTGCATTGGATACAATAAGCGGGGCAAGACATTCATTTTTATCAAATCAACCCTCCCCAGCCAAGACAGAGGGAGAGCCACCCACCTGTTTAAATTATCACAGTTTTTTTAAGAACTGGTGCAAAATTAGCTTTGTACAACTGCCTGAGTGTACGGGTCACATTAATACTCAGATAGACAAAGCCACCTTAGAGCATTTAAAAGGAAAGTAGGGAGGTTGATTGTGGGATTCTTATTCCCTATAAATAGAGCAACTTATTTAGAGAAATTAATCTTGTACCCAGAAAATTGCCCAAATTCCTGAATGAGGTTTACAATCCTTGGCACAGACCCCTCGGGATATGAGAGAAAGAGCAGCACATCATCCGCATATAAGGAGATTTTGTGCTTTCCTCCTCCCAGAGACACCCCAGACATGGCCACAATCCTCTCTTATCATCTGAGCAAGTGGTTGTATTGCTATTGCAAAAAGCAATGGAGAGAGGGGGCAGCCCTGTCTGGTACCCCGAAATAAAGGAAAATTGTCGGCTCTTACCATTTGTAATGACAGCTACAAGAGGATCCATATAGATTATTCACACCCACTTAATCAAATCAATCAAATCAAATCAAATCACTTTATTGTCACACTACTGTGTACACGAGTGCAACAGTAGGTGAAATTCTTGTGTGCAGTTCCGAGTAACATAGCAGTCATGACAGTGACGAGACATAAACCACTTTACAATAAATAACATATTTACACAAAACAATTTACATAACAAATGTACACAATACACACAATGTAGAATACACATACTCTAGATACGGGTATAAATATATATAAACACTAATTGAATTGGGAGAATATATTGACAGAGTGATGATTAATAAAGTGCAGTGCTGATTGTTGATCGTGAGAGATCATGTGTTCAAAAGTCTTATTGCTTGTGGGAAGAAGCTGTCATGTAGTCGACTGGTGCGGGCCCTGATGCTGCGATACCGCCTGCCTGATGGAAGCAGTGAAAGCAGCCCATGACTCGGGTGACTCTGATGATCCTCCGAGCTTTTTTCACACACCGTCTTTTATATATATATCCTGGAGGGAGGGAAGCTCACCTCCGATGATGTTTCTGGCAGTTCGCACCACCCTTTGCAGGTCTTTGCGGTTGTGGGCGGTGCTATTGCCGTACCATAATGAATTATTCCCCAAGACCAAATTTTTTCTACGGTATAAAATAAATAAGGCCATTGCAAAGCGAGGGGGCAAACAGTCAGTCAAGAACGAATGGTTAAGCATAGCTAAAAGAGGGTCTAGTAGCACATGCTCAAATTCTTTATAGAATTCGCATGCAAGACCATCCGGCCCAGGGGATTTGCCAGATTTTAAGCTATGGTGTGTGGTTACAGCTTCCTCTCTCGAGATGGGAGCATTAAGAAATTTCCTCTGTTCTTCTGAAATAACAGGAAGAGTCAGGCGACCGAAGGATGATACCATAGAACCATGTCTTTGAGGAAAATAAATAGATTGATATAACGCAGAGTAAAATTGTTTAAAAGTGTTATTTATAATATAAGATTCGAAAGATTGCACTCCCTTATCGTCCACTATAGAAGTGATCAATTGTGAATCAATTTTCAACTTTGTCAAGTGGGCTAGATATTTACCAGGTTTATTACCCCATTCGTACCATTTCCGCTTCGAAAATAGAATTTTTGAGTGAGACTGTTGAGTTACCAGCAAGTTTAAAGAAGCCCGCACAGTACCTATTTTTTTTTAAAGACGTTTGAGAGGGGTCATTCAAATAGCTGTTAGTGGCAATACTTAACTCTTACTCTAGGTATCTCTGTTTTTCTAATTGTTTCCTTTTTTGGCAGTGAGATATGATATTATGAGGCCTCTAATATATGCTTTACCGGTCTCCAAGAGGAGTGAGGGTTTATCTGTGGATTCTGAATTAATAGATAAAAATATCTTAAATTTCTCTCATACTTAATTTCAGAGTTTATTATCTTTGAGCAATATAGTATTAATATAGTATCAAACGTCTGGCTGGTCTAAGAAACCCCTTCACACAAACATATAGTTTAACAATAGCATGATCAGAAACAATGATATCTCCTATGGTACAGTGAGAGATCTTATGCATCAGTGTTTTAAGAGCAAGTAAATAATCAGTCCTAGAGTGACAATTGAGGATGTGAGAAAAAAAGTGAATTTATTCTGATAAGGATTAAGAGTGTGACAAACATCTAGATATCCTAATTCATCACACAGTGCAGAGAGAGCTTTAGACTGTTTGGTGAAGAGACAGTTCCTGGGGGGGAATCTGTCCAGTGACAGATTTAGTAAACAGTTAAACTCCCCTCCAATAATAGCTAATCCAGGTGCATAGGCCTACTCTTTAAAATTGAAGAAGGCTTTTGTAAGAAATTCTGAAGAATAATTTGGGGGGCAATATATATTTAGAAGTAAGATCTCCTCTCCATTCAAAGTCCCCTTAATAATAATATATCTGCCATGTTTGTCCTTAACGCTGTCTGTGACCGTAAGAGGTATCCTTTTAAGATAGATTCTCCTCTGCTACTTTTTGTAAAAGATGAGAAGTAAATCTCATCTCATGAAATTACACTCACAAATAAATTTATTTGGTCACAAATGCGACCATTTTTAGTCGCAGTTTGGAGCCCTGCACAAGGATGATGATTTATCGACTTTATAGACATTACATTTTTATCGTCTGTTAATGCTGAACTTCTGTAAAGCTGCTTTGAAACGATGTGTGTTGTGAAAGGCGCTATACAAATAAAATTGACTTGACTTGACTTGACTTAAATCTGACCAATCCATTTGTGTTTTAGATTCAAATGTTCGCTGTCACTCAAATGACTTTCCTGCATCAAATCTTACATCTATATTCTCCCTACAGAGTCACGTGAAAACATTCTGTATTTTTATTCGTCCATGTAAACCCCTTACATTCCATGTACAAAGTATTAAGTTGTTAGTATAGCTGTTACTTAAACCAAATAAAGAATGGATCAGGTGGTGCTCTTCCCCCTGACAAAAATCTCTGTGATCATTACCCTGTCGTTGCGTCCAGAAAACAAATGTGCTTCTCAAGGCATTACAACAAGCTCGGATACAGCATCGTGTAGCGTGCACCCATCTCTCTCCAAGTCGCTGTTTGATTGCGTTGAATTCTTTACACCTCCGTATCACTGAAGCAGAAAAATCTTGGTAGAATGACACCTTGCTGTCCTCGTACCGCAAATCTCCATCCGCCAACAGCCTCCTGCTGGCATCCAGAACTCTCTGCTTGTTTCCGTAGTCATGGAACCAGACAATTAGCGACCACGATCTGTCTTTAGCACCCGGTTTTATAGCCAGCGTATGATGCACCCTTTCAATCTTAATGCAACTGCCCTTAGTATGCAGATTGAGAAATTCAGGGATCCAGGTTTGAAGAATAGTAACAGCATCAGCACCCTCCACATCTTCGCAAACGCCTAAAATTCTCATGATTTTACGCCAGCCTCTGTTCTCCAGATCATCGATGTGTTCAGTAAGCACAGCGACTTGTTTTTCGAGGGTGAATGCCGTGCTTGTGCATTTTCCGAAGATGCCTCCACCACCATGATTCTATGCTCTGTCTCCTCCAGCCGATTATTCACACTCTCCAATTGCGGAGTGTGATTATGCACCGTTTCTGCCAGCGGGGTAAGTTTCTTATCTATTGTATTAGAAATTTTCTCCGTCAGAATTTTAAGTGCTTTTGTAAGGGCCGGGCTGAGTTCAGTCTCACTGTTAGCATCCCCCGAACTCTGTTCAGGCTCTTCAGCCAATGCGTCTGCAGTTGAATCCTTTTTCCCCATTTTCTTAACAGGTCTTGGCATCTTCGGCAGAGATTGCGACCAAAAAGTCTCTAGCGACATACTACAAAAGATTTATTACCAAAATCGATATCTTGCATCCTTCATTTAATGAGTATGAGAGGAAAAATTAGTGAGTGGTACAGGAGCTTCTGAAAACTGCTGCTAGTTCTGAGTTGCCATCTTGCATGCCCCCATTTAATCATTCTTTTATTGATTTAATACTCTGATGCAGTCTGAAACTATGGAAAACTGCTTAGCTTGCAGTTTCTCTCTGTGTCAAGGGAAAATGTATTAATGTGATACAGACAGGGAGAGACCTTGGGAAACAGGAGGAAATGGAATGTATGTGATAAGCGAATGAGTAGGGAGTTTAAAGATAAGGAACACCTGTGGTAGTTCACCTCCTCTGAGGAGAATTAAAGCCTTTCTGTGAATGACCCTTTCTGTGTATGACCCTGAAAAAATGTGTGTATTTATACTAAAGGGATGGTCTAATGTTTTTAATTAGAAAAAAGCCAGGCTCTGCCTGGCACCTGTTTGAAGGAGGCAGAGGACACATGTGCATTAATTAGTGCTAGAAACAAGATTAAACAAATTATGTGCGTGTGCACACATTTCCCATCTTACAAAAATGTGTGTAGCCAATGACTGTAATAAGGAAAATCATTTAATATACTAATCAAATTAATGCAGAAAGTAATGATTGTTAGTTCATATAAAAATGTTAACCATATGAGGTAATTAGTGTGCTTTATGCATAAAAATGAAACAGTCATGCTGTTGCCATCATTGAAGCAAGTTGGGTCAGGATGACCAGCTGAAAGAGAGAAGGTGGAACAGAAACTGTATACATGCGCAACAGCCAGCAGAGATGTAAATAGTATATAGCGATCACATGATGGACACTTGATTGCTCCAACAGCACACCTTACTATTCTAATCTTAAATGCACATGGTTTTGAACATTTGCAACAGCCACATGGTCCCAGGATGCGTGAAAACCAAACTCTAGTTTTTCCAAGGATAAGAACATTTGAGGAACAAACAGTACCCATAGCAGACAATTTTTGGGTTTGTGGTGGAAAACAATTGTGGCCTACATTACCAATGAATATGTACCAGAGTAAGACTAGTGCAAGAAATAACTATGTTGACATGGGACCTAGAAGAATATGAAATTCAGACTGCATCTAGAAAACTGTTTATTGAATTTAAGAAACTGAATTTAAGGCCAGAAATTAAGTAAAATCAGGGTTGAGTCTATATTTGTATGGATACCGGTTAATAAGAATACTGGATGGATTAATTGCATTTACTACAATCAGCAAAGATTCATTAATTAATTAATGATGCATTGAAGGCCTTATGAGAACAACTAGAACCTACAAGTAAAATGGCTTGGCCAAATTGTTTTGACAAACTATTTGGATCCTGGAGAGAATAGCTTACTAAAGTAGGAGTAAAAATAGCCATAGCTGTTGTTATTTTTGTGTTGTTCTTTTGTTGTGTTGTGCCTCTTCTCAGATCAGTGCTAGCCAATGCTGCAGCCAAACAGATTGTCAATGTCACTGTAAAGCCATCTGGAATTGATATAGGGGCCACCATGTGTACCATAGGCCCTAGACTGGATGAGCTGGACAAATTCAAGAAAAAACCCTGGAATTACACAAGAGTGGGAGTGGCCTTTTATTTTGACTCTTTATTTTCACGTTTCTATTGTTTTTGGATAGTAAGGGAGTCAGCATACTCATTGTATTTTCTTTTAGAACAAAATTAGGTAGTATTTTAGATTGAATAGAGTAGGCCAGAAGATAGAGTTATGGTTAACTTCCTGAATGTATTATTTCCTTTAAAATTATTTTTGTTGTCTAATCAAGAAATGAGAATGAAAGGGGATGATGAGGGTCTGAAGCAGATCATCTCAGAAGGTACTATTAACAGAGCAAATTGATGTAGAATGAAACATAGTATGCATTTATAAACTTTAAAAACACTGGAAGTACCACTGGAGGGCCAGAGAGTAAGACATTACAAAATAAAGAAAAGGATTGAAGAGCACCTCAATGCTTAGCAGCAAGAGCAAGACTCTAGTGGTGGTTTAAAATCACGCTGTCTGCTCCAACACCACTAGATAGCACTCCAGGCTACCAGAAATATCTGTGAATTCCTCTGGCACCATAGGACGTATCATATGCTGATTAATTTTCTGATATTGTTTAATCACAGAAGTATATTAATCTAATGAAATAAGTTTAATCACTGATGTACTTTACATAATGCAAGGCTAAATCTGCACACGCTTGTTTTTAAAGATGTTGATTTGTTTTTGATTACTGTTACCCTCCAGAAAGAACTTAGCTTGGGAGATAAGATCATTTTACTTTCTCCTAATCAAAATTGGGGGAGGATTATTGGTCCTATTCTCCTCAGGAGTGCAGTTCTATAAGAGCAGTCATTATTAGATGATGTGTGACTTGCACTTGTCACTTGGTAGGAAGGAAGGAGCCTGGCTTGTGAGGTTGGGTAAGGGCAATAGAGGTGAGACTTTTTACCAGACTCAAAGGAGGGAAAATATAGTATATTTTTCTATATTATAGTATATTGTACCCCGCCTTTCGCCCAATGTTAGCTGGGATAGGCTCCAGCCCCCCGTGACCCTGTACAGGATAAGCGGTTGAAGATGAATGAATGAATAGTATATTGTTATATCAAAGTACTTATATGATTTTAGTCCAGTGAACTCATATAAGTACTTTTGATATAAGCCAGTCTCCTTCCTTCCTACCATGTGACCCATACAAGTCACACATCATCTAATAATGACTGCTCTTATGGAACTGCACTGGAGAACTTCTCTGAATTGGAACTGTGGCCCAGGAGAGAGCATATGAATTTACTAAGTGTTGTTGCTGCAAAAACCACACAGAGCACGCAGCTGTTCAAAATAAGGAGGCTAATGGACTTTCAGATACACAGCTACAGATAAAGAGTAAAAACAACCAGTGGTCAAAGTGACTTATTATGCTCAGACTGTCATGTTAGATTTACAACTTTAATTAAAAAGACAGACTACAGTCAGGTTTCTACCAGTAAAAAGATATCAAAAGGCTCTGTGAGATAATGGTGGCAAACAGTATCCATTGGTTATAAAAATAATGAAGGGGTGTAGACGTGAGGTAATGCCAGATAACAAACTGTATAAAAGATGAGGTTTTGGACCAAGAGAGTCAGATCTCAGCTGACGTCTCAGGTTTGTTGGATTGCTCAATAAACTCTCACCTTTGACATCTGGAAACCCTGACTCTGAGAGATTTCTTGCAAAGAGGGAAAGAATCTTCTACATTTTTCCACAAAATTAGTTAAACTTCAAGCTACTGCATTAAATCTAATACAATGTACAGTAAATTATTATTAGGATCATCTACTTGGGATTAGTCACATTAGTATAAACTCTTTACCACTAGCTCCATTTATTATAAAACATCTAAGCACACAAACAATTCATTTTAATGTGTTAAAACCATTTAAAAATATGTTCTGTTGAATGGACAAAAAATATTAATTACTTTTTCATGGCTAGTATTTTGTAGCAAATGTATCCCCACAAAGTCAATAAACGGGGAAATTATGGTTGCACTTTATTTTACAGTATGTGTAATTGAAGTACTGAGTAATATTGGTTAACTACCTGTACTTAATATAAAACCAGTGGTGGCTCAGCAGTTAAGGCTCTGGGTTACTGACCTAAAGGTCACCGCCAAGATACCACTGTTGGGCCCTTGAGCAAGGCCCTTGACCCTATCTGCTCCAGGGGTGCTGTTTCATGGCTGACCCTGCGCTCTGACCCCAGCTTAATTGGAATATGTGAAAACAACTGCATTTCATTGGCTCTGTACTCTGCACAATGACAATAAAGTTGAATCTTAATGTTAGGTTTAGAGTTAGTACCTATTAATTACTGTAGCTGTTGTATTTATACTATAGTAAGTAAATGTAGAACAGTACTGTAAAATAAAGTGCTACTGAAATAATTAATAATACAATTATTAACAGACATTAACAAGATTGATAATCAATTAAAATAAAAAGATGAGTGGAATGTTTTCTGATGTGGATACCAGTAGTTTTTTTTTTTTTTAATTATGACTTATTTTATATTTGGTTGTTGACATGACAGCAGCATTCAAGAAGTGTCAGCTGTCATACAATACAACTACAATCCAATACACAATACAACTTTAAACAGCATTTTTAAAAAAAAAAAAAAAATTATATTTATGGTACATGCAGTTTTTTTAAACAAATATATGAGAGACTAAATGGAATTGTTGTAATTTGAACTTGTAATTCATCTGTCATACCAAAGGACTATTTACTGTAGATGAACTCCAGAGAACAGTTGATTAAAAATTGTGAAAAACAAAGGAAACGGTTACCAGCACCTACACAATATACTGTATACTTTCCCTTATATTGTACATATATATATTCTTTTTAACCTAAAATCTTAATGTCAGAAAAAAAAGTTAGTGGACACTCTAAATGGGTCATTGTTCATTTGTATTGGCAGATGGTGCCCCCTTTGTGACAGCAGAAATCAACTATAAATCCCAATAAATCGTAAAATAAGTGCACAATTTGTGAAAGCAATCATAAAGGTTGAATTTTGGTTTTAAAATATGTATTTTACGGGGTTTTAGATATATGATATCTCTATGATATCTATCTATTTCTTTGTGATATTTTAAGAAAAAGTCCCACAACTACATGTCGGTGGTGTTACAACAATGGAAACTGCCCTTGTAAGAAAACAAGGAATTCTATTTGGGCTACTTCTTGTGTGTAAATGTCTTTGTATGTGAGAGCATGCCAAGTACATTCTTTCTTATTAATTTTTTATATATTTTGCTAGAGTCTGATAATTTCCTGTGTCACTCTATATTAGAGTCAGTGGTTTCATTATTATAACTATTGTTAAAGTATTAATTAAGCCTTAATTTTAAAAAGCGCATAATTGTGCAAATTTGTCTGTGAGGTTATTAGCTTTCATCATCATCTTAGCAATTTAATTCCTTTTAAAATACAATAAATAAATAAAACTATAAAGTAAAAGCAGCTCATTTGTCATGTCCTTTTACTTTATGTAAAAATATAAAGACATAACAGTTGTCCCTTGACTAAAACAGGATCAACTGCAAAATTCCACTAATTTATTTTTAAAATCTTCAATACATTTTCAATAAAGCAATTACATTAAAATCGTAAAGATTTTTTTTTTTTTTTTTTTTTTTGAATAATTCCCTAAAGCGGCATCTCATTTTAAAATATCCCAGAATTTCACTTAAAATACTGGTAACACCACAGACAAGTGGTTGTGTAATCAGTATTCTTTAAAATGTTATAAAATTACAAATGTCCTTAAAGGGTTAGTTCACCCAAAAATTTAAATTCAGTCATTGTTTACTCACCCCTGTGTTATTATAACCCAATTTGACTTTCTTTATTTTCTTAACACAAAGGAAGAAATTTGTGAGAAATGCTGTGCTCAGTGATGTCATACAATGGCAGTTTTTTTTTTATCACTACTTCAACCTTCAAAAGGATGGACCGTTACTCTCCTCTGCATATTCATGAGACAGTGGTTCATGCAGCCCGCTGGCAAAATGGGGCGTTATAAGCGAAAACATTTTGTTATTCTAAAAACTGGTCCGCCACAGTGATATCACATTAAAGAACATAACACAACACAGCTGCACACAAACCTGAGAACCAAATTTACGAAACAAGTCTGAAGAGATAGTAGTCCAAGAATAGATGCATTTTGACCAGCTTTATTTATTTATTTATTTTAGGCAGAGTACTCGATCAAACTGAGAGAGATAGGCTGCATCTGAAAACATAATCATTTAACAGCTTAAACAACAGCGTTTATGAATAAATGGAACTCTTAAGGGAACTGGTCTCAGGACAGTTCAGCACCTTATTTTCATCCTACCTCTGTATACAGCCTCTGAAGGCAGCGTTTTCCAGTTTTTGGATGCAGCCAGGCTGAAGGCTGCAAGTCACACCGTTTCCTAACCTGAAGTCAAACGACACGCCATAAAAGGTATTTTTTTCTATGTTAATCATCAGTGTTTTGTCGTAACTAGCTATAATGAGAGACAGTACATTCTGTTGTTCGCTCGGTTTCTATTTTCTGCATCATCGCACTGAGTAACCTCACCTGCAGGGAACTTGTCCAAAAACTTTCTCATACCAGTACATTGAAGACAGCATCTCAAGAACTGGTTAAAAACGACTAAATTTTAGCTGAGAATTTCAAACCTACCAAATGTTTCGCTGAGGTATCGCTCTCTTGGAGGTTTAGAATGACAGCCATTCACATCTACTCTATCCCCGTTTGACTGAATACTCTGGTTAAAAAAAAATAAGTCTGGGAATATAAATGCATCTATTCTTGGATTACAAACTCTTCAGACATGTTTTGTAAATTCAGTTCACTGGTTTGTTGCAGCTGTGTTGTGTATCACTGTGGTGGACCTGTTTTTAGATCAACAAAATATGTTTTCATTTGAACGCCCCATTTCACCAGCGGGCTGCGTGAACTACTGGTCTCGGTGCAGTCTCAGGAATTCGCAGAGAAGAGTAACAGTCTGTCAAAAGTTTCACTAAATAATACATTCGATTTTGGTATGTTTCTCACCAAACATTATTTTTATGTTTTCATAACAATCATGAGTCTCATAGAATAATTTTTAGGCTTCTGAATTATACTTTTGCGTCCTTATGAATACATTTTGATGAAGATTGAGCACAACATTTTTTCACAATTTTCCCTTAGTGTTAAGAAAAAGAAAGTCATATTGGGTTATAACAAAACTTGTGTGAGTAAACAATGACTGAATTAAAATATTTGGGTGAACTATCCCTTTAAGCTTTCATTTTAAAGGAGATTTCATAATAAACTAAGCATAATTACATATCAATTAAGCATATTATTAAATTAATTACAAGCATTTTGACAAACTTCTGGCTTTCTCCTCTGATACTCCATTTGACGAGATTGACTTTTTTCCAGTTTACTTAATTTAGTCAAGTCTGAAACTAGCCTGGAAAACAAACTGTGATGCTACCACTTTTTATAGAAGGACATAACCAGGCTATTTTATGAGATTTTCAGCTATCCATTATTGTTTCTTTAACTGATTATCTTCAGTCATAGGATGTCAAGCAGTGTTTTGGGCTGTTACAAAGTACTGATTATGAAATGATGTGAAATTTTATAATTTTTTTTAACGTAATCTGTTGGTAATTATGTTTTTTCTTTCTATTTCTTTCTATTTTAAGTTAGTAACTTTTCATCATCTGTGTATTGGGTATCTATAGCAGTTCATATGCAATTATTGTATTACTGTATCCATAGTAATTCCTGAAATTACATTGCAAATGATATTCATGCTGCTTTTAGGTCACCCTTCTCCTAACCTTCCATCCTGAGTGATGTTGGTATGATATAGAGAGAGTCCCCAGTGTCAGGACTCTGATCATAAAAGTTTTGGAGAAGCACATTTCTAACCATTTCTTGGCTCAAAGTGTACTGGACCAACTGCTCATGTTCAGAAGGCATCAGGAAGTGTAATTCAAACTGGGCTGTATTGTCGCTGTATTTGAAACAAAGCATAAGAATTTTATTCATTTCCTGTCAACCTATATTTGATAGCTATAAGATCTGTTAAGGCACAATGATGGCAAAAACAAGGGAGCAAACTGAATAAAAAGTGTGAAATTTTGGAGTGTAGTGTGGAATTAAATCACCTGAAAATGTTTATCTTCACACTTGAAAAGAATCGCGCCAACGCAGGAGAAGAATTGTAGACTCCAGTCAGCTGAAGGGATATAAGGGGAGATAGAGAGAGATCAAGTTTTCATGAAAAGCAAAAATTAAAAAAATTTACTGAAATTAATAATTCGCCCAAAAACTAAATCATGACAGAATTTTCATTTTTGGTTAATTATTTCTTTAAGCAAGGCAGTGTTTCAAGCATATGGTGCACGACACTCTACCCCTGATGTGCGTGTCATTGCAGGAATATAAACTGAAGCACAGCGACATTTCAGCAGAATATTTCTCTTCAGGTTCATGAAAACATCTCTCATGCTCTGGACACCTGAATCTTCACTTTGTCAGTGAAACTGCAAACCTTAATATCAAGCTTATTATTACTATCTCCCTGCTTGTTCTCTGATGAACAACGTATCCTAATCACTTTCATATTTGAAACACTATTGATATTGTGATTTTTGTTGTGTGTTTTATTTCAGTGTAAAGCATGAAAAAAGAGCCTTTTTCTTAACACCACCCTTTTCAAAATGGCGTTTCACAAATGTATATTGACCGTACGATTCAATTCAGGCTGATAGATCAGCTCTTTGTCTGCTTTGGGGGCAATTAAAAGGATTTCCATCTCCAAGCAAAGACCTTCTCACTGGGTTATCAACTCCATTACACTTGCTTATTCGCAGGACCTACAGTGTCCCATGGGGGTTTAAGGACCATCTGACCAGGAGCATGGCTTCCACCTAGGCTTGGGCGAAGGGTGTGTTTGGAGGACATCTGTCTAGCTGCAGATTGGACATGTTTTTTTATGCACCTTCAAGAAATCCATCACGTGAAATCACCCAACATACCACAGATGGGTGAATTAAAATACATGTGTTGCACTTCTCACAATATCTACCAGCTGCATTATTTGTGAGATCATCATACAGTATCGCATGAGCATTTTCACTTATAATGCTGTAAGAAAGTAATTACAAAATATTAAACATAGGCTACAATTAACTCTGATGCGAAACACAGGACTGCAAACGTGATTGAAAGTGAGATTGATTCTGATGCACTTTTGAAAAGTGTCGGATGCTATACGTGTGTATTGCAGGAGGCCACAACTTCCCTGAAAAATTGTATTAGGCTATTTAAAAGATTTCATTGAGTAGGACTCATTGTGTATATGCATGAATAAACAGTTAATTTCACAGCAAAGCAGTTGTATAGTTTTGAAAATGTTACTTTTTTATTTTGCTTTGTGTTTTGGTTTTCAATTTTTGTTTAGTTTATTTAGTTTTAATGGCATGCAAACTGTTTTTTTATTTTATTTTTTGAAAATGTCTCTTTTTAGTTTTTATTTAGTCTTAGTATAGTTTAATTTTCAAACGTTCTAACACCACAAAATAAATGTAATACTTTACAACAAGGTTGCATTTAACATTAGATAACTACATTCATTTTTATAAACTAACAGTGAACAACATTTACAGCACATATTTATTTTAGTTGATGTTAATTCAATATATACAAGTACATTTTAACATAAAAAATATGTTAATATGTGTTCATATTAATGCATTATGAACTAAAATGAACTAATGTAGATTTATAACTGAACATATACCAAGATTCTTAAATGCTATACAAAATGGTAACACTTTAAAATAAGGTTCCATTTGTTAACACTTATTGACTTAATTAGTAAACATGAAGTAACAAGTGTTATTTTCAACACTTGCATGTCACACATTTTTTAATTAAAAGTTCTATATGTTAACTTTAGTTAATGCAGTAAGAACTAACCTAAACAAACAATGAACAATTGCATTCTTATAAATGAACATTACTTCAGATTAATAAATGCAGAAAAATATGTAATTCATTGTTAGTTTATGATACCTAATGTGTTAACCAATTTTAACAAAAAGGAAGCTTATTGTAAAATGTTACCAAAAATATTTGATTGTGAAAGCCTACATGTGATGACACTTGATCATAAGTTACGCTTGCTCAATATAATACCACCAAAGTTAAAAATTGTATTCGTCAAAATCACAACATCAAAGCATACTGCAGCATTTGCTGAAATGTATTAAATGTGCCATAACTGTTCCTTTGTCAATACATTCAGCTGTAACTACATCTCCTCAGCATTTACTGTATCAGCAGCATGGACTGGAATCACACCAGTCTTTTGTCCAACAGTTAGCACCAGAAAACAATTAGTTGCGTTTTTGATAGTTACTTACTAAGGTAAGTTCATGGAATTAAATATATTCAGAAGTTTTGCTTGAGGTCAAGTAAATGAGGCTCCAATTTAATTTGTGCTGTCTTTGTAATGTTTTAGAGACAGCAAGCACGCTCTCACATGTTGGCTTATTAAGGTGTTCAGAGTCCCTCCCCCAAATTTGTATGTGCCTCGAACATCATGTGTGCAGGCTACCTATGATTGGTTGTTTTCACATGTCAATCAGACAGCCACTCGCCAGTTCTTTTTGAGGAAAACAGAAAAATAAGGCTTGAGATTATTTAAATCTGATCAGTCAACAATGGTTGAAAAACAAAAACAATTTTCTCCATGATTCTATTTAGTTTTCGTTTGTTTTGTAGTGCACATAGATTCAGTTTAGTTTTCAATTTGAAAACTCCAAAATTTTATAAATAAATACTTTTATAAATTTACTTTATAAATAAAAACTTTTGGTGTAATGTAAAAATTATAATGGAGAGTTGATTATAAAACAGACTCTTCCCTGATTTTTTGAGAGGAGATGGATTATTAAATTTGAGAACCTCTGCATTTTGAATTGCCTACATCATCAGCCCTCTACATAGTGAGTAAATCACTCGCATATGGGACCAAATTTCACACTATGCAAATAAAATATATATTTTATTAGCCACTGATGAGTAGATATTCATATTTTACTCACCAGAGCTTGAGTTGTGTAGTGAAGAAGAACTTAAGCACCGCAATCCTCTTACTGCATAAGAATCTGGTGATTAAGAAGCTGGATTCAGCCTTGTATTTTACAGTAATTTATTTTGTTGTGTCTCCTAAGAGACTGATCTGTTGTGATCACGCGGTCACCATCGCTTTAGTTCAGCCATTAAATGACATTTACATTGCATTTAACAATGTCATCTCTGTCTCAACAATGTGCTCACTCAACCATAAACACTTGCTCGCGGAGAAGCCATTCCCTTTAAGAGACAATATCAATTTAGCGCTTGTTATACATATCAATGTGCATATAAACAAACATGTTACAATATGTAGTAATGTAGTAAGTGTAAAACAATTTTAAATGCATAAATATTTAAAAGGCACAATCATACATTGTGAAATATTTTAACTTCAGAAAACAATATAAATATTGAAGAATTTAAAAAATAGGGTTGAGCTGCATCTGTGCAATGGTTTGGTAAAAAGATATTATTTTTATTTTGCATAGTAGTTTTGATATAGTAGAACTTAAACTAGATAGGTACATTTCCTGAAGAAAATGTGAGTGGTGCTTGCCATGGCAAAACTCACCACAATGTCCCACCAACTGCCCCAAGTTGAAAGAGGCAACCCCAGTAAAAGTAGGATGTTCTAGTGCAGATATATTAGTGTTGTTCTATTAGGGCTGCACGATATTGGAAAAAAACTGACATTGCGATATTTTGTTTTTCTACGATATATATTGCGATATGAAAATATACAGGATGACTTTGCCAGATGACTTGAATAGCTCTATTTGAGAAGAATTAATTATTCTAGAATGATTGGGGTGTTTTTGTAGGGAACTGCATCTTCATGGAAAATTTTAATTAAAAAAAGATACAGAAAATTACTTTAATTTTTGACTTAATTTTGGGTAGTTTATTTTATTATACACTGTTTAATTCACCATGGTTAGCCATAACAGCAGTGAAAAAATAATAAACTGTACACAGTACAAAGTTCTGTTCACAGTACTCAATACCATTTTCGGTACCAAAGCAAAACACAAAAACAGGTTACTGAACAACATGCTCTCGTATTAATAAAGCTGCATATTGCCAATTTTCTTCATGATAAGAAATGCACAGTGACATATATTATGATTAAATAAGTCGCGAGCAATCACGTTCTAATCTAGTTAATCTAGAGGGATGAGCGTCCCCGAGGCAGAGTATCTCTCAGCCGGGTGCAGTTTCAATCTCCCCCCCTTAGATTCGGACATTAGCGCAACTCATAGAAGAGGCACCAATCACACAGAGAAATGCCAGTTTCGGAGTTTATAGTTATTAACATGATCTGCTTCTGTATTATTTGAACTTTAATAAAGCTATAACGCATTTAATATAACTGCAATTTAGATGTAACGCATGTTTCCTTTAAAGAGCTCCACTTATTCCACGAGAGTGCTTCTGAATGTATTTTTTTTATTATTTATTTTTTTAATAATTCCCTAATACTTAGGGAGCTACATAGTGAAAGTTTAGAGTGCATCTGGACTGATCTGTGTAATTCTTCCTCTCCTCCGTCAGGCATGAACTGCAGTGCTGCTCTCGCGCATCATCATTACAGTTTAATGTGATTTCATGTTACGTTAAATGAGATCAAAAGACATCTAATGTCGATTTATCGTTCCAGCCCTAATGCAAAGGATAATATGCTTTTAAACTCACCTGCTTTAGTTGCTTGAATAAATCCGTGTTTCTGTCTTTCAGGTGCTTTATTAAGTTTGATGTGATTCCTCCTTTAGTCAGAAAATTGTGAAAGCAGCGTTTAAAAATAAGTTTTTGCTGATCTATGATGCTTTCCTTTTCACCAGCCTCAAATTCAAAGAATTTCCAAAACTGACTTTTTCCACTTTTCTTTTCGACAAGATACAGTTGAGACTCCGTAGCAGCAGCTACTTTGCTTGTCGCCTTCTTTTGCTTGTTGTGAGCTTTCGAAAGTTCCCGACTCTGCATGGGAACCGGGTAGACCCGGTACTTGGTACCGGAGTACTGGTATTTTTGACAACACTAGTAGACTATATGTTTATCTTACTACATCGCACGTTCTGCGATGTGACTATTGCGGATATGCACAACGTGATGTCGATGCTGAAATGATATATCGTGCAGCCCAATGTTCTATGGTTGCTAGGGTGTTCCATCTGGTTGCTAGGCAGTTACCAGGGTGATACTCAAAATGCTCCTTGCTAGAGCAAACAAACAAGCCAAACAGGAAGTCTCTATGATATTCTGGTGCAGAGATATGCGATGTTAATTGGTTGCTATGGCAAACCCATGTGGTTGCTAGGCAGTTACCAGGGTGATACTTATCATATATCCTGAGATACCCATCTTAGTGATTTTGAATGGTAGTCAATGGTTTTTTGTTGCTAGGGTGCTCTAAATGGTTGCTAGTAAGTGGTTAAGTAGTTCCCATGGTGATAATTGAAAACAGATTGCTCATCCAATTAAAACAAGCCAACTCTCATGTATCTAGGACATTCTGATCCAAAGATATCACACTCTAATTGAAAGCAATAGTGTGCTCTAAATGATTTCCAGGGCTTGGCTAGCCAGTGAACAGAGTGATTCTTATTGGATGTTTACTAATCTGACTCAAAAGAGCCAATCCCCAAGTGTCTATGACATACTGTTCTGAAGATATCCTTCTGAGACTTTTTGAATGGAAGTTAATGGGGTGTGGTTGCTAGGGTCCCATAAATGTTTGTTAAGGTATGGCTATGCCATTTCCAATGTGATACTTAAAGAGTGATTGGTATCCCTATTGAAATGAGCCTGCCCCCATGTCTATATGTCATTTTGATTGGGAGATATTACTTTCTTGCAATGACTCCCATAGTAGGAACAAAACTTTTTGGGACAGTTTTTGTCCCCCCCCCCCCGGGGACATTTTACCCCCAAACACATGAGAGCACCCACATGTGTCTAGGACATTCTGATCAGAAGATATCACACTCTGCAATTTTGAATGGAAGTCAGTGGGGATGGTTGCTAGGGTGCTCTAAATGGTTGTTAGGGTATGGCTAACCATTAAACAGAGTGATTCTTATTGGCTGCTTACTGACCTGACTCAATGGAGCCAATCCGCAAGTCTCTAAAATATTCTGATCTGAACATATCCTTCTGAGACATTTTGAATGGAAGTTAATAGGGGTTTTTGAAGGGAATAATAATAATAATTACTAGATAGGTACATTTCCTGAAGAAAATGTGAGTGGTGTTTGCCATAGCAAAAGTCGTCACATAGCATGTTGCTAAGCACAAATGCTAGCATTTCTTCGCATGATGTTAGTACATTTTTAACAGTTTTATCAGTTAGCTAGGCAATGTTAGTATGTCTTAAGACGATGCTAGCATGTTTTTTTTTGCATGTTTTAACACTTTTTCAGGCATTGCTAGCATGTATTAGCATGAAGCTAACACATTTTTAACATTTTAACAGTTAAAAGGCAATGCTAGCATGTCTTAGCATGATGCTAGCATGTTTTTAGTATGTTTTAACATTTTGCTAGAAGCTAAAATGTGTTAGCATGATATTAACACATTTTTAACATGTTTTAACATTTCGATAATCGATGCTAGCATAAGTTAGCATGATGCTAAAGCATTTTTAGCATGTTTTATCACTTCGCTAGGCATTGCTAATATGTATTAGCATGATGCTAACACGTTTTAAACATGTTTTAGCACTTTGTTAGGTGTAGCTAGCATGTGTTAGCATGATGCTAGTACTTTTTTTTCACGTTTTAACATTTCGTTGGTCGATGCTAGCATAAGTTAGCATGATGCTAACAAATTTTTAACATGTTTTAACACCTTGCTTGGTTATGCTAACATGTGTTAGCATGTTTGTAACATGTTTTATCACATTATAAGGCAATGCTAACATGTGTTAGCATGATGTTAGCATGTTTTTTAAATTTTAACACTTCGCTAGGCAATGCTAACATGTTTTGACCATGTTTTCACATAAAAGCTTGATGCTAGCACATTTTTAGTATGTTTTAGTACTTTGGTAGGCGATGCTAACATGTGTTAGCATGATGCTAGCAGGTTTTTAGCATGTTTTAACACTTCATTAGGTGATATTTGCATGTGTTAGCATGATGCTAGCACGTTTTTAGCATGTTTTAGCACTTTGCTAGGCGATGCCAGCATGATGCTAGCATGTTTTTAGCATGTTTTAGCACTTTGCTAGGCAATTCTAGCACGTTTTTAGCATGTTTTAATACTTAGCCAGGTGATGTTAAAATGACACTTATTCAAATGAGCCAAACAGGAAGTTTGTACAATGTACTGGTGCAGAAATATGTGATTTGTTACTTGGTTGCAAGGGTAACCCCATCTGGTTGCTAGGCAGTTACCAAAGTGATACTTATCAAGGCTAATTTCCATCCTGAATGAAATAAGTCAACCTGGAAGTCTTTACGACTTTCTGATCCTGAGATACACATCTTAGTGATTTTAAATGGATGTCAATGGTGTTTTGTTGCTAGGGTGCTCTAAATGGTTGCAAGGGCATGGCTAGGCAATGAACAGATTGATTCTTATTTGCTGCCTACTAAACTTACTCAAAAGAGCCAATGACCAAGTGTCTATAATATTGTGTTCTGAAGATATCATCTGAGCCATTTTGAATGGAAGTGTATGGGGGCTGTTGCTAGGGTGTTGTAAATGCTAGGGCGTGGCTATTTCATTTCCAATGTGATAGTTAAAGACTGATTGGTAGCCTGAGTGAAATGAGCCCGCCCCATATCTCTACGACATTTTGATTGGGAGATATGATCCCACAAAATAAAGTGTCTTGTCTTAGTAGGGAAAAATCAATTGCTTTCATGGGTGAGACCCTTGCCATAGTATGCCTATGGGGCATATTTGGGCCCGTTTTACCCCCCCCCCCAGGGGTAATTCTTACCTCAAAACTCATGTCATGCTCCAAAACTGCTTGCTAGGCCGCATGAAATGAGTCCACCCACATGTCTTTACGAAATTCTGTTCCGGAGATATGATCTGTCAAAGTTTGTCGCAATGCAAAGTCAATGGGACATTTTGGGGTGTTTTTTTGCCCCCCAGGTGTGCAACGTACCCCCCACCCCTTAGAAAAGTCATAGCACAGGTGTCCTTAATGGGCCGTTCGATTTGACACCTCATTCGTGGGTCAACGCCAAACGGTGTGGGACTAGTTAGGTGCCGTAGTTTTGAACGGAAGAAGAACTAGATTGGTACATTTCCTGAAAAAAATGTGAGTGGAGCTTGCCGTGGCAAAACTCGTCAGATAGCATTTCATAACTTGTTAAGCACTAAAATAATGGTCATAGAATGTTGCTAGCATGTGTTTTTCATGATGGTAGCATGTAGGTGTTATGTTTGTGTTAGCATGATGCTAACACGTTTTTAGTATGTTTTAACACTTCGCTAGGCGATGCCAGCATGTGTAAGCATGACGCTAGCAAATTTTTAGCATGTTTTAGCACTTCGCTAGGAGATGCTAGCATGTGTTAGCATGATGCTAGCACGTATTTAGCATGTTTTAGCACTTCGCTAGCCGATATTAGCATGTGTTAGCATGATGCTAGCATGTATTTAGCATGTGTTAGCATGATGCTAGCACGTATTTAGCATGTTTTAGCACTTCGCTAGGAGATGCTAGCATGTATTTAGCATGTTTTAGCACTTCGCTAGGCAATGCTAGCATGTGCTAGCATGATGCTACCACGTTTTTAGCATGTTTTAACACTTTGCAAGGCGATGCTAGCATGTGTTAGCATGATGCTAGCACATTTTTAGCATGTTTCAGCACTTCGCTAGGCGATGCCAGTATGTATTAGCATGACGCTAGCACGTTTTTAGCATGTTTTAGGGTGTGGCTATGAAGATTTTTTGTCATTACTTATTGGCTGCTTGATAATATAAATCCTCTGAGGGAGAGACGCAGGACTGTCAAACGTCGGTTGGGATTTAAATTTCTGAACATTCTGCAATGTTAATTCAATGGGACTTTTTTGACCGCTTTTTTGTCCGCTGTGCGAACATCGTACCCCCCATCCCTTAGAAAAGTCAAAGCACAGGTGTCCTCAATAGGCCATTCGATTTGACACCTCATTCGAGGGTCTATGCCAAACGGTGTGGGATGAGTTAGGTGCCGAATTTTTGTACGGAAGAAGAAGAAGAGGAAGAAAAAGAAAAAATAAGTATGTGAGATTACAATAGTGTTGCTTTGCAAGCACCACTAACTAGATGGGTACGTTTCCTGAAGAAAATGTGAGTAGTGCTAACCGTGGAAAAATTTCTTACCACAATGTCCCACCTACTGCCCAAAGTTGAAAGAGGCCACTCCCATGACAGTAAGATGTTCTGGTGCAGAGATATGTGATTTGTTACTTGGTTGCTAAGGTAACCCAACCTGGTTGTTAGGTAGATAACCAGGGTGTTACTTTTCAAGGCCACTTTCCTTCCTGAGTGAAATAAGACAACCCGGAAATCTCTATGATTTTCTGGTGCAGAGTTATGTGATTTGTTAATTGGTTGATAGGGTAACCCCATCTGGTTGCTAGGCAGTTACCAAGGTTACAGCCAATAATGCTCCTTGCCATCCTGAGTGAAATAAGTCAACCCGGAAGTCTCCACGATTTTCTGGTACAGAGATATGTGATTTTTTACTTGGTTGCTAGGGTATCACCATCTGGTTGCTAGGCAGTTACCAAGGTGACAGCCAACAAAGCTCCTTGCCATCCTGAGTGAAATAAGTCAACCCGGTATTCTCTACGATTTTCTGGTGCAGAGATATGTGATTTGTTACTTGGTTGCTAGGGTAACCCCATGTGGTTGCTAGGCAGTTACTAAGGTGACAGCCAACCATGCTCCTTGACATCCTGAGTGAAATAAGTCAACCCGGAAGTCTCTACGATTTTCTAGTGCAGAGATATTTGACAGAGCCAAAAACATGACAGTCCAGCACACGAGTAGCTAATCCAATCGCAGTGTTTCCCATTAATTGACTAGTCTAATTTGCCCCTCCACAGTCTCATAATGAACGAAAACATTTTTACACTTCTCATCTAAAATATTTTTGCACTTCTCAGTCTCATAATAACATCAAATAAAAGGCTGTGTTTTGCACTCTCTCTCGCGCACCAGTCAGTTCCTCACCGCCTGCTGTAAACTCGCACACTCGCAGATATATGCACTGGAGAATTCTGTCTGTTATTTGGTTGTGGACGACAACAACTCTTTGAGGTAAGTAACGTTAACTCAGCCCTCTACATTGCAAATAAATCAGCATTCTGATATGCACAGCGTCTACAGAGACTTTCGCCAAACTCTTGTGAAAAATAAACAAGGTATAAACATATTAATTTTGTGAACGCAAAGGACACCAGTTTCAATTAACGGCAATGTAATGCAAATGGGGTTTATTCACGCAGTGCAGTAGTGAGACAGAGGAGATGTACTGCTCTATTTCTGTGGAGATGATCAAATGCAAGAAACACAATCTCAGTCTTCCTTCATGAGAAATAAGGGCTGGTGAGTTAATCAGAGAGCCTTAAAATAATGTGTGAAAGTGAAGAATTTAAGGCAGAAATATTTTACTATTGCAAAATACAATACAATAAAATATAATATAATAGCTATACAGGTTGGCTGGCATAGTGAGTTTTTATGATAATTAATCGTCATATTCATGAAACACCTAAAACAGGAAATTAATCATCATAATCGCAATTATTTGTTTGACAAATAATTGTCAGCCCCTAATTTTCATTATTAGGTTCCCACCTTGTGAATTGTTTTGTTAATAATATGTATGAAATTTCAAACAGTGACAACAGCTTGTCTCATTAGTAAAAATGCAATTTCAAGACATCATAAAAATTGATAGAATGTGAAATCTGTACATTATTAAAAAGCTAAAATGTGATCAAAATCATAAAGCAAAATCAAATAAAAATTACAATATACTATATTGTCTGAATATATATGAAGACGCCCCCTCTCTCAGTTTGCTTAATATATTTTTTAGTTACTTTGTGCTTACATGATGTCAAACGTCTGGCGAGTAAAAACAAAAATGTACTACCCAATGACGATTTTTTTTCTCCAACATGATCATAGAGGGTTGTTAACTAACATTAAATGTATCCACTGCATTTATACACTACTCAACATACAATTTGTCATCATCAGTTTACAAGAGCAAAGAGATAATATTACTGCCGAAGTTAGCATCATGATGATTAACATAAATTAATGTTAGCGTTACTAGGTTAATTGGCTTACGCCTTCACTAGCTAGCTATCGTTAGCAGTCTGAGGTAACGTTAAAAGACAAAAAGCTGAAAATTAAATCCCTAGTTTGTACCCTGCTTTTCAGAATGGTTAGAGCATGAAATTGTTAAAGCTACAGTAGCTAGTATTTATACGTTGAAAAAAAATTATTTCTATATAAACATGGTGTCTTGTTTAATGAGGCTCTGTGAGAGATTAGTTAGCACCATATACTCTCATAGACGGAGTGAAAAATGTGGGTCGGGTAGTGTCAATCCAGCAAATTTTAGCCAATCGCTTTTGGCAAGGAGGCCTTGGCTCTGTTTGTGAACAGCTGTCAATTAAACCCTGGCTGGGGGTGAAGAGCATCATGTATATGGGGAAGAATTGGGGGTGCTGTTTCTCAATTCAATTTATTTCAAAGTTGCCTACTGCAGATTTAAGAGCATAAAACTGTTTACAAGAGCACAACACTAGCCTCTTTATTTTGCTCTCAAAGTGCACCGGATGGAAGTATTTAACTTTAAAATGTACAAATTTTTCTTATGGGGAGCTTGCCCCTGAACCCCCCTAGAGGGTCGGAGGTCCACCCCCCCATAGTCTCACAAAATCCCATAGGAAACACTGCAATCGCATGTGAATAAATGCATATATACCCTAAAAACACACAGTAAAGTCTGGCGTAGATTACCTGCAAGGTTAGAGAATAGTTGTCCAATTTGCATGTGTGGATGGACTAAGGAATATTTCACGCAAAATTCATAATTATCTCTTCCTATAGTCTTGGGCCAGTATTGATGGCAAAATCTGCACCTCTTCTGTGGCTAATATTAATTTCATAATGATCCTTACTCCGTGAAGTCAAGTAGCAGAAGTGTGACAGTATGCAAATACTATTGGCCATTTTAGGGTGAACTAAATATGCAAGACTAGTCTTACATGTCATTGTTTATAACACAGGGCGTTCATCCTTTGCTGGGCTGCTTAAAAAAAAAAAAAATGGGTGGCATAAATTAAGAGTATACCCACGACTCCAGGCACCACTACACCACTGACATTCGGCTGCGTTTGAATGGGAGTGAATGGAGCGCAAAGTGTAGTGTGACTGCCCCTTTACTTAGGATTTGGTTAAAGGTTTAAGTTAGGGAGGTAGGATTTTTTCATTTAAATCTCTATATTTAAATCTCTATAAAGCATAAACCTTAAAACAATCTTTTTGGGAGTACATTTAGTTCGCTTTTATCCTTGCCATTTCACCTCAAAACTGCAGCGATAGATGAAGATAACCACGCTATTACATTTTGCTAAAATTTTCCTACATTCACATTATTTTAATGAGATCAGGCTGCAAATTATCTAGAATGACACTGTATAGTGTGGAATTAAAATTTATTTTCACAAAAATGACAGGAATAGCCAGACCTGTTAATTAGAAGAGGGTGTTCACATACTTTTGGCTATATAATGTATTTCTAATGTCTAGTAAAGGTCATGTCATTCTCATCATTACCTGTTGTTTAAGTTGTTCTAACAGTTTGTCTGTCTTGTTGAGTTGGTTCAGTGGGTGTGAAGTGAAACTGTTGCTGTCCAGAGTAAAATTTCCTCTGAAGAAGCGCTCCACCACATATGATGATTTGTCATATTTTTCATCCTCATCGTCATGACCAACTTTGACAAAACACAGAGGAACACATAAGGAAAATAGCAAACAATCAGATTTTTTTATTAAAAACAATTACTTCAAATATTAGTTTCAAGTATGCAATCTGTGACCACACTACACTGGTTCATTAAAGGAATAGTTCAGCCAAAAATTTTACTCACCAGTTTTATTTTTGATTTCAGAAATATAAAAAATGTGTTCAGTTAGTTTTCATTTTCAAACAATGAAGGTACATCTACTCGTAACAGCAGATTTCAAGCTTTGTCATACCAGGTGACATTTCCCCACATCTTCAGTTCCCTTTCAAGTTGGTCTTTTAATGCTGCATTGATTTTGCTAGCAATAGGGATTATCTCCACAGGTGTAACCAATCTCTGAAGACTCTCTTAAATCTCACCAATTTTAATTGGTAAATAACACTTTGTGCTCTGCCTTCCTCTGTGCACGTCATCAGGCTTACAGGAATGTTTTCTCTACAAAGAATAAGATCTCAAGATCTTATTCTAAAGATTTCAAGATCTGTGCCTCAATTTAAACTTTACACCCGAATGAACTGCATCCCACCATTAGGGCAATGCTAAACCATGCTGAGGTGCATGATTATGTGTCAATTCCCCCCATTGAAGAGTTGGTTGGGCCCACCTGTGCCCCTCCTCGACCCGGGCATGCAAATACAGGCCCGTTCATCCATCCAAACCCTGTAGGATGATATCAAGGCTCTTGGACAAGGCCTATAGAGCAGCGGGTCAGGCTGGCATGGCTTTGCACACCATGGCAGTGTAGCAAGCCTACCAGACTGATCTGCTCAGGGAAATGGAAGCGTGCAGGCTGCATCTCAAGTCCTTCACAGAGCTGCGGTACAGTTGTGCGGTACAACTGACATGGCTCTTCAGGGTACCAAGCTCAAGCCATCGCCAGATTGATGGGTAGCCTGGTGTCCGCTGAGCACCATCTCTGGCTTAATTTGTGAGAGGGACAAAGCTGTGCTGTTAGACACCCCAGTGTCTTAACAGCGTGTGTTTGGTGACACCATAAGTGCCTTAGCCAAAAGGTTTCCGGTGGTGCAGAAGCAGTTGCAGGTCTACAAGCATCACTTGCCAAGGCGAGGGGGCTCTGCAGCACCTCCGACTTGCTCATGCTCTTCCTCGGGACAATACCCTCGCAAACTCAGCGTGCCCACTATACCAACACACGAGGAAAACAGAGATGGAGCCCCCGGTGAGGTACCAATGCCCCTGGACCAAGCTTCTCAACAGTACACATTCGGTGAAGCCACAAGTGCCTTAAAGGGATAGTTCAAGCCAAAAATGTAAATTCTCTCATCATTAACTCACCCTCATGCCATCCCAGATGTGCATGATTTTGTTTCTTCTGCAGAACACAAACTAAGATTTTTAGAAGAATATCTCAGCTCTGTAGGTCCATACAATGCAAGTACTTTTTTAAGCTCCAAAAAGCACATGAAGCCAGCAAAAATGTGTATAAAAAGTTAATATCTTCTGAAGCGACATGAAAGGTGTGAGTGAAAAACAGATCAATATGCAAGTCAGTTTATACCACAAATTCTCCTCCCATCCCAGTAGGTGGTGATATACACGAAGAATGCAAATCACCAAAAACAAAAGAAGAATGTAAAAGTAAATGAGGAGAGTGATAGTAAAAATGACTTAAATATTGAACTGCTTCTCTAACATATCGCTTCAAAAGATATGGATTTAGCCACTGTATTTTTGAGTCTTATGGTTTTTTTTTATGCTGTGTTTATGTGCATTTTTTTTATCTTCAAAATGTTGGCACCCATTCACTTACAATGTGTAGACATACAGAGTAGAACTATTTAAAACAAAATAATTATTTGAGTTCAGCAGTCATACACGTCTGGGATTGCATAATGGTGGGTAAATGATTTTCATTTTTGGGTGAACTATCAATTTAACCAAAGGTGTCAGGTAGCGCAGAAGCAGTCGCAGGCCTACAAGCACCTCTTGCTGAGGCAAGGGGGCACTGCAGCACCTCCGACTTGTTCATGCTCTTCCTCGGGACAATGCCCGACAATGCAATGAAATTTAAAGATGCTTACTTTCATGTGCACATAGCCCCTCATCACAGGCAATCATGAGGCTTTCGAGGGGACTGCTTACCAGTTCAAAGTCCCTCCTTCAGCTTATCCTTTGCTCCTCGCACATTCATGAAATGTGGCGCTCTTTAGCATTATGAATTACCTCAATGACTGGTTGCTCTTAGCACAGTCAAAGGAACAAATTTACAAACACAGAGACCTGTTACTTGCACATTTGGAGCATTTGGGACTAAACATCAATTGGTTGAAGAGTGTGTTAACGCCCAGCTGCCAGATGTCTGGAACTACTCGCTATATTTCTAGCATAAATGGCTTTCCAACCAGGGGTTTCATGTCCTGATCAGAGCTGACAAAAAGGCGGTTTTCATAGCCTACAGAGTTCAATTACGGCCATTGATGATCTTGGCACACCAGCATCTCCTCAAGGTTATTATCATAAATGAAAAAGATGATGAAAACTAAATGTAATTTTTTTTTTCATGAACTGAAATAAAATTTTAAAAAGATAGCATAATTGGAAGAACTGAAACTAAAATACATTTTCATGGCTCTGAAACTAGCTAAAATAAAATAATCTTGAAAAAATATTTAGTTTTTGTTTTTGTTGCGGTACGTTTTAAAACCTTTAAACCTGCCATTACCGTAGCATGAAGATGACACAAGACGGCAATAATAGACCTCACTCAGAGGTGCAAAAACCATATATGCAAGGTATGCAATGCATAGGGGTGCCACTGGCTCAATTAAGGTGGTGAATTCGGCCTCCTCGACCCGTCAAACATAATTATGGACCCCTGCACTTATAATGGATGACTCTCTCCGCTCCTCGCTTGACAGATTGATACATGGGGCACAAAATTTTATTTTGCATACCTGCTTGGAAAAGTGTAGTTGCGCCTCTGACCTCACTGCATTAGCAACAGAGCGAGAACACAACCTGGGGCGCCGCCATTACTGGCTAGGGGTGCCACAGAATATCCACTCAGTTCAATATTTTAATTGCAACCGATGTTAAAAGTACCAGCAGTACCGAGTACTGACTCAATTCTGTACCTGCACGCCGATTGAGTACAGCCAGTTGCTTTCACTTTCAAACGCTCGCATACGTATGTTTATACGTGACCGCTCGTGTCTCGCTGTGAATGTTGCTGCGCGCATGAACAGTCAAACGCACTTCTTGGTTAAAATGCCCCTCTTGAAGATACCAAAACTGTCATCAAAAATATACCTCAAAATATCCGATCTGTGCAATGTATAAATGCAGTCTAATAGACTTGTCTGTTATATTGTTAATATTAATCAAACAGCAATAATGACAAGAAAAAATAAAAAGACTCACTGTCCTTGGCTGGAAATCTTTAGTAGCCTAGATTTAAGCCCAGTACAATTTAATTACAGGTCTGCTTCTCAATCAAGCTCTGACGGTTAATAATTTTCCCCCATTAAACTGTTCAACATTTTTAAACATTTACGTTTGCTTTATATTTTTACAGAGAATACATAAATTACTGTCATATTAAATGTTACACATTTTAAATATAATTAATAATACATAGGCCTACATTATTAAAGAAAAAGAGGATATCTGGAGCAGATACAAAGTTTAATTTCACCGCAGGCTACGCACAATTCTTCCCTCTCTAACTATGTATTAGAATACATTATGTTTATTGTAGGCTACATCACAGGCCTATATTTTTTCTATCCTATAGCTATTTTATTTTAACATTGTAACTGTTGTCATATTAGATCAATATGCACGTCGTGAAATACGCGCAACTTTTCAGCGCATTTTTTTAATCTCTCGCAGATTTGGCTTAGTGTACCTGTAAATTATTTTCAACAATGTCTTGACTGTTTTAATAAGTTAAGTAACTTTTACTTTGTGAATTCCGTTTAGAACAGGCAAGGTTCTATTCGTCCTGCCCCATTCATTCAATTGTTTTTAATAAAATAATCAGCATCTGTTAAATGTGAATGCATATCATGTTCTATATTTAATGTACAATGATGATAATGCAAGGCAAGCATGTTGCAGATAAATGCCCCTTTTCAGCAGAATTTAATGTCGGATTTGGAATTGATGAGGTATTTTAAATGGGTCACACATTTTTTTTTTTTTTTTACTGTTTTCTGAAAGTTGGTTCCTTTTTAGACTAGTCGACGAGTTGAATCCAAAATTAGTCGTTCTGCTCAACCCTAATTAGAATAATGATATCTAATAATCACACAGTAAAGATTAACAATTTAAGTATTTTGCATTAATTACATGATATCATTAACATGATATTTAATGTTTAATTGCTGCTGTAACTGAGAAATGTAGAGCACTCTTTACTCTGCTCTCTAATTACTCTATTTTATTACTGGCTCTTGAATATTTACTTAAAAGCTTGAATCAATGTTTTCTTTAGAAAAATGTGAAGACTAATTGTTTTATTTTAATTAGTTAATATTTACATTAAAATTAACCTTTTTTCTTGGTGTTTTCAAAAGCATACTTTTATTTATTTTTTCAGTGATTATGGGTGCCATGGAGAGAGAGAGAGAGAGAGAGAGAGAGAGAGAGAGAGACACAGAGACAGAAAACACCATAAAAAGGGTACCGTTGTTTTAAAAAGTTTGGGAACAGCAGGTCTGAAGATGTCTGCAACATCCAGTAAATTAAAATGTATTATAATTTAACCTTTATTGACATGACTGTTCATTGTGTTGGGGTTAAAACAAAGAGAACAGAAACAATATAACAATTTTCATCATTTATGCTGTATTTCTCTCTCTCTTTCTCTCAGCTACACACACACACACACACACACACACATCACTTAACATACATATCATACACACAAACACACTCATTCTGTCTTACCCTGTCAATCTGTGATTTAATTTGGAACTGGTAAAGATTTTTGTTTGAAGTTCAATTTTCAGAGATGTGTGAACTTTCTCATGTCCAGTGCATTAAAGAGGACCTTGTGATTACGTTCAGTTAAGTTCAATAAATTACACATTACACAATTACACAAATGCCAGTTTTTCCCATTCTATATTTTACCCCTTTTATAAAAACTAAAACAAAAACTAACAAAGAACTGACAAACAAAATGAAAACTAAACTAAATTCGAGAGAAAGTTGGAAAATTTTATAGAAATAAAAATGAAATAAAAAAATTAAAAACTATTATAACCTTGCATCTTCTATTGATATGTGCAGCACATAATCCAGACATGCAACAAGGCATGGTGAATGGAGGTTTCGTCCTCAGATAGTTCTGATGATATGGGATCGATTCTGGGTTGTGGCAGTATTTTGTGGTGTTTTGCTCTCTTTCCTTCTCTCTCTCTCTCTCCTCATTGCAAAGGTTAATGGACACCAGCCAACAGTGGTTACCTGCTGATTACTGCCTTGTTCTGATTGGTTGCTGATAGAGAGCATGAAGATAAAGCTGGAGAGTGGCTTCACTTGAGAAGGCCGTTTTAGTGTCCAGGCTGCTGAAACCGTTTTCTCCTGCCCCAGACAATTAGATATTGTTGTGTCATGCTGAGAGTTTGTTCAACTTATTGTAGTTGTAACCTTTTGTTGTGGTACAACCGGTTGCTTAGTGAAGTAACGGTGGTAAGTGTCAATTCTTTGTTATTTGTTATATGTTGATACTCAAAGAGGATCCTAAGCTCATTGTTTATTTTTGGTTCTGTTTTGGAAGCTGTAGGGAGGAGGACGCCATTTTTGTTATTGATCATGTTTTCTCCTGTTTTTGGATTAGAGAGGAAGTAAGCAAAGAGTTATGATGTTGATTTGACTTTTATTTGTGAAGTCTAGAAAGTACCCCTTAAAACTAGTCAGAAGAAATGAAAGTTTGTTGTTTTGGCCTGGTCCCCTTTTGAAGCTTCCCTTTTCTTTTATGTGTAATCTTGTGAATAAATGATTAATTGATTCAAGATTGGAGTGATCTTTGTGAGAGCTAGGACAGGAGAGGACACTCTTTAGCTGCCTGTTAGTGTGTGGGGTTTTTTGTGTGGTTTTTTTTTTTTTTTTTTTTTTTTTTTTTTTTTTTTTTTTAATTTTCTCCATTCTTATTATTTCCTTGTTACCCCCTTCCAAACCCTAGATGGGGAGGGACGTAACAATTGGGGGCTCGTCCGCTCGTTTAAAGTAACGATACAGACTCGATCATCCATTTTCTTGTCTTCAACGCTCGACTGTGTTATTAAATAGCTAAGTTTGTTTGGCTGCTTTAAACTTTGGTGGGTAAGGAGATCCTATATTTGTTTGTATATAAAAAAAAAAAAAAATATGGATTTCGATTTAATGTTTACACTGTCTCCTACATTGGAGGTATTCAATCAGTGTAGAAAAAAAGATCTGCTTTTGATAGCTGACTTTTTTTAATATGACGGTTACCAGAGGGGCACGGAAATGCGTGATAAAACAAGAGTTATACAGAAATTTTGTAAAGGAGGGTTTCTTACCAGATCAAACTTCCAAGCACAGGGAAGAAACAAACTAGTTCAGATGTCACATCTGTGAAGTCAAGTTCGGTAAGTAGCTGTAAAAAGCCATCTTCAGATCTGCAAATCACACTTCAGTTAAAAGAGCTTGAACTCTCCTTAAAAATGCAGGAGCATGAGACCCAACTGCTTCATGTGAGAGCTCTTGAAATTGAAGCGAATTGTGACATTACGTTGCGTAGGCTTGAGCTTGAAAAATTGAGCCTACTTAATTGTCCAGTGCCTGCACCGCGTTCAAGGTTATCTTCCTCTGGTGTTTCTGACACAACAAAATCAGACTTTGATGTTGGAAGATACATTAAATTGGTACCGCCTTTTCGAGAAGCAGAGGTAGACTCTTATTTTATCGCTTTTGAACGCGTCGCTGTGAAGCTAAACTGGCCAAAAGATATGTGGGCTCTGTTGCTGCAGTGTAATCTCGTTGGCAAAGCCCAAGAAGTGTGTACAGCTTTGCCAATCGAGGAGTCATTGGACTATGACACTGTGAAAACCACCGTCTTGAGAGCGTATGAATTGGTGCCCAAAGAGTATAGGCAAAAGTTTAGGGCAAGTTCAAAGCAATCCAAACAAACGTACGTTGAATTTGCAAGAGAAAAGACCACACTATTTGAGAAGTGGTGTCTTGTGAGTAAAACTTCCACTTATGAAGAGTTGCAAGAGCTGATCTTGCTGGAAGATTTTAGAACTTGCATACCGTAAAAGGTTGTTGTTCATTTAAATTAACAGTGTTAAAACTGTGTGACGCCGCTGTTCTTGTAGATTAATTTGTGCTCACCCACCGAACCATATTTCCTTCTGCGCGTCAAACAAAAACTTCGGAATCCGTAGTGCAGGACATAATCCGAGTTAATGTAAGCAAGCCTAATAATGGGAGTAAGGCTACTCGATCCTTGATCCCAGTCATCTAATTGCTGATTCAGTGAATGTGAAACCCAATAGCATTGCACTTGTTCAGTCTGTTCCGGACTTGACTGCTGCTGACACTTCGTCCTATAACCCGTTTCTAATGACCGGTTATGTATCACTAGCTGGCGACTCTGTAGTTAAGTGCATACAGACTCTAAGAGATACTGGCTCAGCTCAATCCCTCATTCTGGAAGATGTGTTACCTTCGCTGATGTTTCGTATACAAGCACTAATGTTCTCGTGTGTGTGTGTGTGTGTGTGTGTGTGTGTGGTATCGAGATGGGGTGCGTTAGTGGTTCCATTACACAGTAAACCTGAGGTATGATCTTGTTACTGGCTTGGTTGGGTGTGTAAAAAGTTACCTGTAAATGGTGTTTGCCTAATACTGGGAAATGACCTTGTGGGTGGTAATGTCTTTCCTAGTGTGGTGTTGGTGTAGTGGCTAAAGCACAGGGCTGCTAATCAGAAGGTCGCTGGTTCGAACCCCACGGCCCCACCACCCCACCATTGTGCCCTTGAGCAAGGCACTTAACTCCAGGTTGCTCCTGGGGGATTGTCCCTGTAATAAGTGCACTGTAAGTCGCTTTGGATAAAAGCGTCTGCCAAATGCATAAATGTAAATGTCCTAGTCCGATCGTCGTAAGTAAGCCAATTGTGTGCGAACCACCTGACTTGTCTTAATTTTTCCCTTAGCTTTTCCAGCATGCACTGTTACTTGGTCCCAGTCAAGGAAATTTTCCAATGTTATTAATCTCTGACTCTTTCCTGACTATGCAGACAAAACCGGTGCAGTGTGAACGGTCTATTGAGGCTGAAGTGGGCCCTGGTCATGACTCAGCTCCCAGCTGGACATCCTTCTATGGTGAGTAAGGAACATCTAGCTGCTGCGCATAAGTCTGACCTTACACTACAGAACTGCATCAGTGCTGCAGTTGATGATTACAAGCTTTTAAAAGCAAGAATAGGATACTTTTGGGATAATGGAATTCTGATGTGAAAGTGGGAGCCTAAATCTTCAGAGAGGGAGGATTGGCAAACGTGTATCAGATTGTTCTACCTGCTAGTTATCGTTCACACGTTCTGAAGTTGGCACATGAAAATGTTCTTGCTGGACACCTCGGTGCCACAAAAACATTTCAGCGAATAACTAAACACTACTATTGGCCCGGGAGTAAAAACTTCAGTGTCTAGTTTTTGCCATTCATGTGACATCTGCCAGTGTGCAGGTAAACCAAACCAAACTGTTCCAAAAGCTCCTCTCAATCCAATTCCTGTCATTGGAGAGCCATTTGAGAAACTGGTAATTGATTGTGCAGGACCTCTCCCAAAGTCAAAACACGGACACCAGTATATATTAACAATTTGTACTGCAACCCGTTATCCAGAAGCTGTCCCATTGCGTTCGCTGAAAGCACAGGTGGTGCTGAAAGAGATTGTAAATTTTTGCACGACATTTGGTTTGCCCAGGGTAATCCAAACTGATCAAGGGTCGAATTTCACCTCAAAAGTGTTTGAGCAAATGTTGAAAGAATTGGGGATAACGCATCAAATGTCTAGTGCATATCACCCCGAGTCACAAGGAGCATTGGAGCGCTTTCACCAAACCCTAAAGACTATGCTCCGTGCCTTTTGTATAGAGACAAAGACTGCGTGGATGGCTTACCATTGCTAATGTTTGCTGTGATATAATCTGTTCAAGAATCTTTAGGATTTAGCCCTGCTGAACTAGTGTTTGCTCAGACCGTTCGAGGTCCCTTAAAGATGTTGAAAGAACATTTAATGGGTAAGGATACAGGATCTGCACCTGTCTCTGTTCTAGACTATGTCAGTTCTTTTCGTGAGCGTCTACACAAAGCTTGTGAAATGGCGAACTCATCTAGTCAGGACACTTTCAAAGATGAAAACTCACTTTGACAAAAGAGCAGTACAGTGCAGTTTTCAGCCAGGTGAGCCTGTTCTTGGCTCAGCTCTTCAAGCTAAATTTTCTGGGCCGTACATTATTGAACGTAAACTGAGTGATACAGATTATGTTGTGAATACACCTGATCGCAGACGTAAGAAGAGAGTTTGCCATGTTAATATTTTAAAGTCTTATGCTACACGTGAGGAACCCAATAACTCTCTGCCTTTATCACTGTCTAAACCTTGTGTTGCAGTCATTCCTGCCTACATTTTTGATGAGGATGTGATTGGACTGACTGAACCCCAATCCCCTGGTGTGCGGTTGAACAATTCAACTTTACTTGGTAACATAGACGCACATTTGTCATACTTGCCTAAGAACCAGCGCGAAGATGTTAAGTTGTTAAAAAAAACATCCCATCCTGTATTCTGATGTTCCTGGAAGAACAACAGTATTGTCTCATGACATTGATGTTGGTAACTCTGTTCTTATCAAACAGCGCCCATACAGAGTAAACCCTACAAAGCAAGAGATTATTAAGGGTGAAGTAGATTATTTGCTACAAAATGGGCTGGCTGTGCCCAGTCAAAGTCCCTGGAGTTCTCCTTGGTTGCTGGTCCCAAAATTGGATGCTTCCTTTTGTTTTTGTACAGACTATCGAAAGGTAAACGGCATTACAAGCCTGACTCTTTTCCCTTACCACGTACGGAAGATTGCGTGGATGGAGTCAGCGCGGCCAAGTTTGTCACTAAATTAGACTTACTAAAAGGTTATTGTCAAGTCCCGTTAACTCCACGTGCATGTGAAATCTCTGCCTTTGTACAACAGACAAATTGCTGCAGTACAATTGCCCCAGCAACATTCCAGAGACTCATGCAAAAAGATTTGTCAGGGTTACCTAACTGTGAGGCTTACTTGGATGACATTGTGGTTTATTCTAGTGAATGGGAAGACCACATCCGTAATTTAGAAGGGCTGTTTGATCAACTGAAAAATGCTCACCTAACCCTTAATCTGGCCACGTGTGCGTTTGCTAAAGATGTGGTAACATACCTTGGTAAAAAAAAGTGGGTCACGGTTGCGTGAAACCCCTTACAGCTAAAGTTGGTGCTATTGTTGAATATCCTACTCCTAGTACTAAGCGTCAGTTATGCCGGTTTTTGGGAATGGCCGGTTACTATCGTGGCTTCTGTAAAAACTTTTCAACGACTGCATCTCCCCTTACTGACATGCTTTTGTTTGGAGTCATCAGTGTGAGAATGCTTTTGTTGCCGCCAAAAATCTTTGCAAGGCTCCAATCTTATCAGCTCCTAACTTCTCTCTCCCATTTAAATTGCAAGTGGACGCAAGTGCTGTGGGAGCTGGTGCTGTCCTGCTGCAGGAGGACACAGTTGGAATCGAACACCCAGTCTGTTACTTCTCTAAGAAGTTCTCAAAGTCAACTGAGCTACAGTACAATCGAGAAGGAGGCTCTGGCACTAGTGCTGGCTTTAAAACACTTTGAAGAATACGTGGGAAGTAGTTGTATTCCACTTGTTATATATACTGACCATAACCCTCTTGTTTTTCTCTCCCGTATGTGCAACATGAATCAACGTTTGATGCGTTGGTCCCTGTTTCTCCAAGAGTATAACCTGGATATTCGTCACAAGAAAGGCTCTGAAAATATGGTAGCAGATGCACTCTCCCGAGACTATGGTGCTGATGAGTGAGATGGATTACATCTAAGTGAATGAAACGATTATTTACAAGCCACTGGTTGTAAATTTAGTGATGGGTGTTACGTCCCAGGGCGTAATTAGTTATGTGATCCATGAACCGTGTTAATTGTATTGCTTCCTGTGTAAGTGTTGTCTGTGTTGTGGCAGTATTTTGTGGTGTTTTGCTCTTTCCTTCTCTCTCTCTCTCTCTCTCCTCATTGCAAAGGTTAATGGACACCAGCCAACAGTGGTTACCTGCTGATTGCTGCCTTGTTCTGATTGGATGCTGATAGAGAGCATGAAGATAAAGCTGGAGGGTGGCTTCACTTGAGAGAGGCCTTTTTGATGTCCAGGCTGCTGAGACAGTTTTCTCCTGCCCCAGAAAATTAGCAATTGTGCTATTGTTGTGTCACGCTGAGTGTTTGTTCAACTTATTGTAGTTGTAACCTTTTGTTGTGGTACAACCGGTTGCTTGAAGTAACGGGTGGTAAGTGTCAATTCTTTGTTATTTGTTATGTTGATACTCAAAGAGGATCCTAAGCTCATTGTTTATTTTTGGTTCTATTTTGGAAGCTGTAGGGAGGATGCCATTTTTGTTATTGATCATGTTTTCTCCTGTTTTTGGTTTAGAGAGGAAGTAAGGGAAGAGTTATGTTGTTGATTTGACTTTTATTTGTGAAGTCTAGAACTAGTCAGAAGAAATTTATGTTTGTTGTTTTGGCCTGGTCCCCTCTTGAATCTTGTGAATAAATGATTGATTCAAGATTGGAGTGATCTTTGTGAGAGCTGGGACAGGAGAGGACACTTTAGCTGCCTGTTAGTTTTTCTTTTTTTTTTTTTATTAATTTCTCCCTTTCCTTGTTACCCCCTTCCAAACCCTAGACTGGGAGGGACGTAACACTTTCATTCTATGGAAAAAGATACAATGAATGTCTGAGCCTATCAGTCCATAACATCCTGCCCAACATCTAATTTTCTGTCCCATGGAATAAAGTAAATCAAAATCATAGATTCAAAGTGAGCCCCACCATATGAATGTCTGACATTTCAATGTCATTTCAGATAGCCCCTGCTTGCAAGATGGGGTGTTCCAGGGAGTACTCGCTTTGTTTGGAAAACTGGACCACCAAAGATATTATCAACAGGAAACACATGTTCGTAAGTGGTTCATATGTGCGAGGAACAGCAGCCAGTGGAGTTCTTGGTGCCACCATAAGTACCAGTCAGAAATGCTACTTTGAAGATGAGTAATACCAAGAAATGTATTCAGATGGTCCCTTACCACATCCTTCACATTTTTAGCAATACATGCTTTTTGAGTTATTCATAATAAAGCGTATATCCTTGTATGCTGAAAACATTCCTGACCCATAAATATTTTTATTTATTTGATAATTTATCATCTTTATGCATGTATACATCTGAGTTTATATGTATTTTTTTTTTTATTTACTTCACCAATACTTTTATTTATGACTAAGTGATTGTATTCATACATTGTTGGATCGGTGTACTTTTGTACATCTTAATGAAAATTAATATTGAACCTTTATGTTTTTAAAAAATCCATAGTCTTAGTTTTGTGTGGATTTCTCAGATAACCCCTTACCCACCGTATGAAGAAAAAAAAAAAAATCCAATTTATATCAATGTTAAATTAATGATATGGAACAATTTCTTTGTGACGCCATCTGATCAGCTTACAGGACAATTCGTTTCATATTTAAATATTAGGAGGATACCGTCTTTTACTGGATGGGTGGTAATTCTACCTGAAGGTATAATATGGTAAAAGTATGGATGCGGAAAGTATGGATTTTTTTTTTTTTTTTAAATCTGGAGAAATTGTAAATTGGGAGTATAGGGGGAGGGCTGGTGGAAAAACTGTAAGAGGAGTAGTGTTGACAGGTATAAAAAAAAATTTCCCTGATCCAGCTAGACGTTAAAATATTGTAAACAAAATTTGGCTACCGGTTAAGGTATGACATTTCTTATCCATATAGATCAGGTGGGGTTTATTCGGGCCTCCAGCTCTTCTGATAACATTAGGTGTTTCATCAATATCATGTGGTCAGTGGCGAATGATCAGACTCCGGTCGCTGCCATCTCACTTGATGCTGAAAAGGCATTTGATATGGTAGAATTGCCCTGGAACCATTAGCAACCGTGATAAGTATGTCATGACTCCTTAAATATATAACATAATTACATAAATGTATTTAATGTTTACATTGGATATTGATTTTTCACCATCTAAGCATATGTAACATTTTGAATTAAACACAGAATTGTCTTACTTTCAGGTTCTATCAAACTAAACCTCATTTGATTAACATCCTATTTCTGTCATTTTTTTTTTAGAAAGACTATTGACCTAACAAAATAAATGACAGGCCGTTATGTTTTACCTATGCTTATGTTGTTGCACAGTAAATATAAAGGCAAGTACATAAAAGGGTTTAACACTCTGGGGTCGATGGACGTGCCTGCTGGATTTATTCGTCATTACAGCGGAAACAACATAATATTGTGTGTCATTTTGGGACATACAGATAAGTGTAAGACATCATTAGAGACTATAAAGGGTCTAATTTTATTTGTGTACACTCACAATAACAACAAAACCTTGTGCTTTTGAAACTCCACGAATACTTATCACACAAACATGAAACATATGTCTAAAGAAAGAATGTCTACTTTTAAATAAAACAAAATAATCTCTTGCAATGTAATTGGTATGAAACAAAACAATTTCCCCTGGCTCAGCTAATTATCCCTAATGTGATCACACCCACGGGCAGAGGGCGCTATTCATATGGTAATGTTATGAGGCGATCAATGCAAATGGTAAACGCCCCCGACTGTGCCCTAAAAACAAAGTTCATTCACTTTTCTGCGCATTTGAAAGACAGCATGATACACAAGTGAGAAAACTCTTGGATAGTGACAAAGAGTTACAATTTTCCTCAGAAGAAGAGCGGGACTCTGATGAATGTTTGTATTTTGAAGAGAGCCGAGGATACAATTTTGGATGAGTAAGTCATTTAGTATTAATTAGTTGACATGCTATTTTATATAAACATATACATATTTTACTAGTGGGACTGTTTCCAGACTTGCCAGCCAGGAGTCAGTGTATTGAAATTTGAAATATGTCCTAATAAGGAAGATTTAGTTACACTTAAATAATGTTTCGGCTAAAGCAGGTATTTAAATTGTATGCTGTATGATATAAATATATGTAATATGATATAAAAATAATATGAATATTTTGATTATATTTTAACTAGTGTTTATGCTCCCTCATTATCATCAACAAAGCTTGTGCTTACAAATATGTGTTCAGTTTAAATTAGTAAAATGCACTCAGCATAGTATAATGATTTCTGAAGTATCATGTGACAGTGAAGACTGCAGTAATGATGCTGAAAATTCAGCTTTGATAACAAATTGCATTTTACAATATATTCAAATTGAAAACTGTTCTTTTAAATTGTAAAAATAGTTCACAATATCACTGTTTTTACTGTATTTTGGATCAAATAAATGCAGTCTTGGTGAGCAGAAGAGACTTCTTTTAAACTGTAGCGTAGGTCTAAAATTAAGTAAATTCTTTATATAAAGAAAATGTATAGTCAGATTACTTCTTTTAACTTGATTTTGATCATCAAGTCTCCATACATTAATTCTCTTTGTCACATTCATCATTGATAGGCCCATGGGAGGGGTCTTTTGTCTCCTCAGGTGTGAATTACAATCAATATTCATGATAGTTCACACCTCCTCACATGTGAACTTTCTAAACTAAAAGTGTCTTAGAAAAGTTCAATTACTATATTGTTTTGTATGAATGAGTGATCAGGACGGTTTTCACGTCAAGGCTACAAGATCCAGTTCTCAAAAGGCTTGTGGACAAATGTTTATATATGACCTTATTTCAATTACTTAATTTTTTTTTTTTTTTTCAAAATTCAAGCATAAACGTTATTTTCTCAAAAATAACAAACATGCACATACATGTTGCTCACATATTATTTTAGCCCAGATTGTGCTTAATACAGTGTTATCAGACTTTAGCCATTAATATGTTTTTAAGCAACTGACAAAAGCACAAATGTCAAGGCATGTCAAAACTTCTCCAGGGCCCAAAACACCCTCAGAGCCCAGAGGGTTAAATGTCCAAATACTTTAAGGGCACTGTAATATGTAATGGGGTCATTATGCTCTGTAAACAGAGCATGTATGATCATGATATGACAATAAATAACTAATCGCTCTGGTACCTAGTGATGTGTGAGACTAGTCGACTAAAAGGTTCTGATGCTTCTAGTTGACAATGTAATTACTTGTCGGTCAATAAAAACTGTTCAGTATTTTCACAGATTTACCTTTGGCTTTATATATTTACAAAGACTGTTATGTTAATGTTACACATTTTAAATAAAATGTATAATACAAATATTATTAAAAAAAGAGGATATCTGGAGAAGTATACAAAGTTTAACCTCAGGGCGCATAGAGGAAAATTTCCTCTCGCGAGACCAGCAAACAAGGTTATAATATTTTAACATTTTTAATTTAGTTTTTATTTCTATTTCATTTCACTCCAATTTAGTTTCATTTTCATTTTATTTGTTAGTTCTTTGTTGGTTTTAGTTTAGTGTTAGTTTTGTTGATTAGTTATTTGTTGGTTTTAGTTTAGTTTTTCAGTATATTTAGTTTTTATTTTAGTTTCAGTATTTATATTAAGGGATATTGGAGAATGGGGAAATCAGGCATTTGTGTAATGTGCCACAGCACAGGAAGTTCCTGAGGTTCACTTTCGGGGGCGAAGCCTTCCAGTATCGGGTTCTTCCATTCAGCCTAGCCCTATTAACCTGCACATTCATGGATGCAGCACTGGCTCCTCTGCGACTCCAGGGCATCCGCATTCTGAATTACATAGACGACTGGCTGATCCTAGCGCAGTTCCAAGATCTGGCAGTTCAGCACAGGGATATTGTCTTGACTCATCTGGTTTCTCTGGGTTTGAGACTCAACATCAAAGAGCATTCTCTCTCCCACACGGGGAATCACTTGTCTGGGGGTTCTATGGAATTCGGTCACGATGCAGGCACAATCGTCTCCCACACAAATCGTTTCCATTCAGAACACCCTGAGCAAGTTCAGGCTAGGTCGAGGTTGCACTGCTCATCAGTATCATCGAATACTAGGTCTCATGGCGTCAGTGTTTGCGGTGATCCCTTCGGACCTTCTGCACATGAGATCGTTTCAGCTGTGGCTAAAAGCCAGGGGTTTTATCCGAGGGCCGGTCCCCTAAGGCAAATAAGGGCTAACAATCGTATTTTATCTAATTACACAATGATGATTCATCAACATTACAGTTTTATCGTCTGTTAATGCCTGAGCAAACAAATCCCTGCATTTGTGAATGCACAAAATGCTGCATCAAAATTTATAAACGTGTATGATTTTGCAAATCAATAGGTCTTAATCTGCAGGCACAGAATTTTGATGTCATTTTCAGCGACAGATCAAGGGGGAAAACCCCCGAAGCAATAAATGTTTTGTAAATTAAAAAAAATCTAACTTTTATTTACATTGTCTGGTAGCATTTAAACATGATTTAATCTATTAAAATATTTTTTAATTATGATACATCTCCACTTTATACAAAGCACCCCCACTATTTTCTGGAGCACCCTCTGTGAATTTGATCTGAAACTGCGCCTGCGTTAGGCGCTCAGAGCTCCAATTTCTCCCATTCATTTTAATAGAAGTGGCACATTTCTGATAAATAATCTCTGACTGGACCCTTCAAAAACCAACTATTCCCGGACAAGTGTTAATGTCAGTCTTATTCAAGATTATTTTTATTTTATTTCAGTTCGTTTCAGAGCCATGGATTTTTATTTTATCCTTTATTCTATTTTATTCTTATTATATGTATCTTATTTAGAGCAATACATTTGGTTTATTGTACATTTCTCACAGGCCTATTTTTTTCTATCCTATAGATATTATTATTATTACACCATAACTGTTAATGGTTAATGTTTTTAACGGAACTGCTGTCATATTAGAGCATAGGCTAATGCACGCAACTTTTCAGCGCATTTTTCATCTCGTAGATTTGACTTACATGTTAATTATATTCAACAATGTCCTGACTGTTTTAATAAGTTAAGCAACTTTAACTTGAATGAATTCCATTTAGAACAGGCTATTAGGGTTGCTAAATTGGTCCTGCACTATTCATTAAAATGTTTTAAATAAATATGTCTGTATTCACTAACGTTGATTTGTTAAATGCATGTCATGTTCTATGTTTAAAGAAATATTCTGGGTTCAATACAAGTTAAGATCAGTCGACAGCATTTGTGGCATAATCCTGATTACCACAAAAATTTATTTTGACTTGCCCCTCCTTTTCTTTAAAAAAAAAAAAGCAAAACTCTGGGTTACAGTGTCAGTGAGGCACTTACAATTGAAGTGAATGGGGAATTTTTGGATGTTAAAATTGTTACTTTTTCAAAAGTCTAGCCACAAGTCATAAATATTATATGCATATAAATATTTTAGTGTGATCAAATTTTACAACTTCGTTGCCATGATGATTTTACAGCTCAAGTAATACATTAATTTTAATAGAAGAATTAATATGTGCTTTTTTAAATTGGCCCCATTCACTTCCACCTTAAGTGCCTCTGTTACCCAGATTTTTGGGATGAGTTTAAAATGTTTTTTTGTTTTAATTAACATTATGAAACAAATGCTGTAGATTGAGCTTAACTGTATTTAACTCTGAAAATTACTTTAATGTAGCCTACGATGATAATGCAAGGCTTTTCAGCAGAAATTAGAGTTGGATTCGGCTGTTGGAAGTATTTTAAATGGGTCTCATAAACCCACAATTCGTTTTGACTGTTTTCTGAGGGTTTCTTTCTTTTTAGACTAGATGACTCCAAAATTTTCATAAACGTCAGTGAAATTAATCGTTCTGCACATCCTTACTTGTAACATTATCAAAAGCATTTATAATATACAATATTTTAAACAAATCAATCTGAATGGAGCAAAAGTACCTGTACAGACAATGAGAGAGATCCCAATGATCAGAACAATAACAAGGAAAATTATAAGAACCACCATCCAAAGTTTGAGGTTCCACACCACCACCTCACAGAGCTCTCTCTTGACCCTCAGCAGCTCCCTCTGCCACTGTAAAAAAAAAAAAATAATAATAAATAAATTAGAAAACAACTTTGCATATAACAGTTACAAAACCTTCACAAGCTCATAAACTGATAATGCTTATATTAATGTTCCATGTTCAGTGCAGCTTAAAGGTTTAGGTCACCCAAAAAACAAAATTCTCTCATCATTTGTGTGCATGACTTTCTTTAATCTGCTGATCTCAAATAAAGATTTTTAGAAGAACATCTCAGCTCTGTAGGTCCATACAATGCAAGTGAATGGGCACCAAAATTTGAAGCTTCAAAATCCACAAAAGAGCAACATAAAAGGACTCCAGATGACTCTGGTGGTTAAATCCATACCTTCTGAAGCGATATGAGAAACGGTTACATTTTTAAGTAATTTTCCCTTCACTTTCACCTTCTGTTCACAGTCTTCATGCAAATCGCCCTTACTGGGCAGGGAGGAGAATTTATGACCAAAAATGTTTATTACATAAACATTGATCTATTTCTCACCCACACCTATAATATCATGTCTGAACACATGGATTTAACAACTGCAGTCATGTGGATTACTTTTATGCTATCTTTATTTGGATTTTGGAGATTCAAAATTTTGGCACACCAAAACTGTATGGACCTACAGAACTGAAATATACTACAAAAAATCTTAATTTGTGTTCTGCAGACGAAAGAAAATTATACACATATGAGAGTTTGTAAATCATAAGAGAATTTTCATTTTTGGGTGAACTATCCCTTTAAAAGCATCTGTGGCATGCTGTCACTAACCAGAGACAATCAGTCTATATATACAGACAATATGGTGATGCACTCACAATGGAAGTATGTCGGGCAAGGCTTATTTGAATAAAAGAAGGTTTTAAAAGGCAGCAACTGTTTAAGCTCTAGAGGACATATTTGCTTATGCAACTAGTGGCTGCTTTGCCAGTAAACTTGAGTATGTCCTCTCAAAATGCAAATGTTGCACATCATTTAATTGAATTTCTGATAACTGAAGAATAAACAGTATAAAATGTTGCACATAACTGAACTGAATTACTGATAACTGCAGAATAAACAGTATATACATTGTCCCGTCGACGTTCTAGGGAGGGGTCAATCAGCAGGCAGGGAAAATAAGTTTTGATATTTTAATCTTCAGTATTTTATTGTATTTATATACATATATATACATACACACACACACACACGTATGTGTATATATACACATACACACACACACACGCACACACATACGAGCAGACAGATAAGTAAGTTTGAAGTTTGGAGCAGAAGAAATAGAAATAAACCTTGTGTAAATTGTCAGTTTTACACTAAGCTAAAATGCTATTTCTAGCCATTTTACATGCACGTTACCAGGCACAATCTTATTTTTTTGGCAAGAAAATTCACGTTGGATCATAATTTAATTTTTTCAATTAAGACCTTTAATATTAGGGCAAAACTCGTATTCTTGATAATAATTTTGGTATTGTTTTCCTGTAAAAATATCTAAAAATCCTTAAAACAAGATCAATTTGATTTATCTTGTTTTAGAAACAACACTGCATAAGATAATTAGGTTTTTCAGAGAATGTATTTTTATCATGTGTATTTTGTCTTACTGTACTGGCAGAAAATCTACCAGTACTGAAGAAGTAATCCAAAGTATTTAGAATATGTTACTGACCTTGAGTGATCTAACAAAATATGTTACAAATGACTTTTTACAGAATGTATTCTGTAATCTGTAGTGGAATACATTTCAAAAGTATCCCTCCCAACCCTGTATATATATATAATATTAGGGCTGTCGATTTAACGCATTAATTCAGAGTGATTAATTATAGTGTAAAAACAATTAACGCAATTAAATCGCATGCCCCCATATAAGGAAGATTCCTGAGAAATGCAAGCTTGTAGTACCACCTGTTTACTCCAGAGGGCAGTAAGTGAAACTTCAGCTGTGTGAAAATGCACAGTTTATACAGTGAATAAAACAACCTTCAGCAGCAACAACACAGACATGCAAAAACGTTATTGCGTTCAAAACACGTGATAGAGCACAAATCCGAACTAAGTGATCTCAAGATGTGTTTAAAGATTGAGTATTAAACTATATTTAACATTACATAGTGACCTGAAAATGTTATATTTATGATGCAACGCACCCGAGACGCTACACAAGTATGTCTGACACAGATGTAAATTGATGGGTCCTTAAACAAGCCCTCATAATAAATCTCGAACTGATAGACAATTTCACTTGTGAAATGGATTGATGTGAACTGTATGCCAATGATTGGCTTATGTACAATAATATGGTAGTAAACAATACATTGTATTCTAAAGCCGTATTTTGTATTGTCTTATTAACTCTTCTGCCACAAGAATGTAATGCATTATAATGATCTGAATATTATATATATATATATATATATATATATATATAAAATATTCAGATAATTAAAATTATAAATTAATTGTAAAATTGTATAATTTAATTTTTTTTAAAGATAACTATGTATAATTTTTTTTCATCATTATATATCGAATTATTGTTATATGAGCGACTTTCTCACCAAATATTTGTATATGCAATTAATCGCGATTAATTAATCGGGACACCATGTAATTAATTTGATTAAAATTTTTAATCGATTGACAGTCCTAATGTATGCTGTATATAAGCCTGAATATATATATATATATATATATATATATATATATATATATATATATATATATATATATATATATATATATATATATATATATATATATATATATATATATATATATATATATATATATATATATACACACACACACACACACACACACACACATATACATATATATATATACACACACACACAGCCAAAAGTTTGGAGTAATGTACAGATTTTGATGTTTCGGAAGGAAATCAGAATCAGCTTTATTGCCAAGTATGCTTACACATACAAGGAATTTGTCTTGGTGACAGGAGCTTCCAGTGCACAACAATACAAAAAAACAATACAAAAACAGCAGCAAGACATAGATAATAAAAAATATCTATATAATTATACATATATATACATACACACAGTCACACACCTTCATTCATACATACACACATACGTAGTGCAAATCTAAAACAAATCAATTCTAAAAGTACAAAAATACAGTATGTTATGTACAGTGCAAAAAGTTGTATTTATATTTTTTTTTTAAATCCTTTGTATGTAATGGCAGAAGAGGATATGTTAGATAATATAAATAGACTTAAACTGTGTATTGCACATAATTATTGCTCAATGGGGCGGCTTTAACCGTTTATGAGATGGATAGCCTGAGGGAAAAATCTGTTCCTAACGGTTCTGGTGCTCAGAGCTCTGAAGCGCCGGCCAGAAGGCAACAGTTAAAAGGGTAATGGGCTAGGTGAGTGGGATCCAGATTGATTTTACCAGCCCTTTTCCTCACTCTGGAAGTGTACAGTTCTTGTAGGGGGCAACCAATAATCCGCTCAGCAGTCCGAACTGTCCTTTGTAGTATTCTGATGTCTGATTTCGTAGCTGCACCAAACAAGACAGTTATTGAAGTGCAGAGGACAGACTCAATGACTTCTGAGTAGAACTGTATCAACAGCGCCTGTGGCAGGTTGAACTTCCTCAACTGGTGAAGGAAGTACAACCTCTGATGGGCCTTTTTCACAATGGAGTCAATGTGGGTCTCTCACTTCAGGTCCTGTGAGATGGTAGTGCCCAGGAACCTGAATGATTCCACTGCTGCCACAGTGCTGTTAGAATGGTGAGGGGGGTCAGTGTTGGGGTGTTCCTCCTAAAGTCCACAATCATCTCCACCGTTTTGAGCGTGTTCAGCTCCAGGTTGTTTTGAATACATGTGAGCCAGCCGTTCAACCTCCTTTCTGTATACAGACTCATCGTCATCTCGGATGAGGCCGAGGACAGTGGTGTCGTCTGCAAACTTCAGGAGCTTGACAGTGGGGTCCATGGTGGTGCAGTCATTGGTGTAGAGGGAGAAGAGTAGTGTTCTGCAATTAGTAAGTTGTTTCAGGCCACTCCACACCGATGCAGGATCGTTAGCTGAAAACTTGTTTTCCAGCTTCTCAGAGTAGCTTCTTTTAGCCACTCTGATTTCCCTGTTCAGTGTGTTCTTGGCCTGATTGTACAAGACTTTATCCCCACCCCTGTAAGCGTCCTCTTTGGCATGGCAAAGCTGTCTGGGTTTTCCTGTAAACCATAGTTTATCATTGTTGAATGATAAAAAAAGTCCTAGTAGGGATGCACATGTCCACAGAAACTGATATATGATGTAACAGTATCTGTGAGCTCGTCCAGGTCTGTAGCTGCAGCTTTAAAAAACACTCCAATCAGTGCAGTCAAAGCAGGCTTGTAGTTCCAGTTCTGCTTCATTAGTCTATCTCTTTACAGTCCTTACAACTGGCTTTGTTGATTTTAATTTCTGCCTGTAGGTCAGAAGAAGATGAACCAGACAGTGATCAGAGAGTCCCAAAGCTGCACGTGGGACAGAGTGATATGTATATATGGATATGATCCTTTATGGCTGTGTAGCAATGATCCAGTATATTCCTGTCACTGGTGGGGCATGTAATGTGCTGTTTGTATTTGGGCAGTTCACGTGTGAGATTTGCTTTGTTAAAATCCCCAAGAATAATAATAACTGAGTCCGGGTATTGTTGTTCGGTGTCTGTGATTTGATCAGCCAGCCATTGCAGCACTAAGTTCTTTAAGGTTCTTTAAATGAAGCAAATTGTAATAGTCATTTTTCATGTTATTAATGTCCTGAATGTCCAGCTGAATGCCAGTTCAATGCAAGAGTGACTTAGGGACAACTCTGTGAACGTGCTTGAGTGGCCCAGCCAGAACCCAGACTCGAACCCAATCAAATACCTCTGGAGAGACCTGAAAATGGCTGACAAACTGACAAAGCTTGAGAGTATCTGCAAAAAAGAATGGGAGAAAATCCCCAAATCCAGGTGTGCAAAGCTTGTCACATCACACCCAAAAAGACTGGCTGTAATCACAGCCAAAGGTGCTTCAACTAAGTACTGTAGTACTTAACTAAGAGTCTGAATACTTATGTCAATGTGATATTTAAGATTTTTCTTTTTAATAAATTTGCAAAGTTATTACAAATCTGGTTTTCACTTTGTTATTATGGGGTATGGAGTGTAGATTGATGTGAACAAAATATTTAAAGCATTTTAGCATAAGGCTTCAACATAACAAAATATGAAAAAAGAAGGGGTCTGAATATTTTGTGAGTCATACACATTAGGCACAGAAAGTGGGGAAAAACATTAGTGATGATTCAGGAAGTGACAAAAACCCCACTGTATTAATTGTATAATTTTTTTTAACGTGTTAAAACAGTCAACTATTAAATATCCATTAAACTTATCAGTCAATTACATTTCACAGCCCTAAAATGTATATACACACACACACACACACACACACACACTGGTGATGCGTGTCACCATGATGCATGAAAACAGTAAAATCTGAAAATACCTGGACAAGGTGTAAATCAGTGTAATTTCAGGACATTGGAGTGATTAGATCAGTTGTTGCACTCACGTAACAGGCGAGTGGGCCTGACTCATTGAACATTCACTTGATTGTCCGAGGAAGCTGAGCACCTTTTCTGTTTCTTTTTGTGCTGGTTCCGCCTAGCGGCTGGAGTTTGTTTTATAAAACAAGTTTTAAAGATTAAAGTGATTGTTGCACTAATGTTGGAATGTGCTCGTTATTTTTGACACAATCTATTTTTTATAATATGTCAAATGTTAATATGGATTGGATTGTCTCTCTCCATGTGGAATGTTAATGGGTTGAGGGACCCCATAAAAAGAAGGAAGAATAGTTCTTTTCTAAAACGTAAGAAATATGTAGTATTTCTTCAAGAAACGCATCTTTCCCAAAGCAAGCTGAAAATTGGAGAAGATATGGGGTGGACATGTTTTATTTAGTGCTGGCTCAAGTAAGAGCAGGGGAGTCAATTACATTGATAAGTAAACATCTCTCAAACAGATTAAAGATCAATTAGGAAGAGTCATTGTTTTAGCAGAAATTCTAGGGCAAAGATTGATTTGGGCTAATATGTACGCACTTAACGCTGATGATCAGGGCTTTTTTAAAGATCTTAAAGGGATATTAGAAGCCGCTGGCACCCCTCAAGATATAATATTGGAAGGAGACTTTAATCTTTTGATGGACTCAGTCCTTGATCATAGTGAAGCAAAAGTGTGTGAGCCCCCTTGAGCAACAGTGACGCTTCACAGGGTTTGTAAAAATCTTGGTCTTACAGATATTTGGAGACTTTAGAACCCATCTGATAGGGACTATAGATTTTTTCATCAGTCCATAAAATTTATTGTAGAATAGATTTTTATATATATATCTAAGTCCCTCATTTCATCTGTTGTTGATTGTTCAATTGGAAACATTTTAGTCTCAAATCACGCCCTGGTCAGTTTAGAGGTGTTGCCACATACGGAGAAAAAGAAATCATACAGTTGGCGCTTTAATGTATCTCTTTTGTAAAATCCTGAATTCCAACAAATGCTAAAGGCTGAAATCAGTGTCTATATGGAGACCAACTGGTCCTCAGTATCTTCAGTGGGCGTGACTTGGCAGGCACTTACGGCGGATCTTAGGGGTTGGGTCATACAGTATGCCTCATTCATCAAAAATCAAGAATCAAAAATTCATTGATATAATAATGATTTTAAAGAATTCTATTTTGATCTCTATAGTTCCACGTCTTCGTCTACTGATGAAAACATTAGAAATTTTGTGGAACCATTAGAACTCCCTAAATTGATGAATGAGTAAAAAAATTCTCTTGATTCTGAGATAACCTTGGAGGAGCTTGGCGAGGTTCAGGCAAGGCTCTGGGGCCAGATGGCTTTGCCGCTGAATTTTTAGATCTTATGCTACAGAACTGGCTCCACTTTTGTAGAAGTTTATACGGATCCATTTAAGAATGGAAAGCATCCACCAACCATGACACAAGCCTGAATCAGTCTGATTCTTAAAAAGGACAAAGATCCAAGCGCGTGTAAGAATTACCATCCAACTTCCCTGATCCTGAGCTAGACGTTAAAATATTGTCAAAAATTCTGGCTAACTGTTTAAGTAAAGTTATGATATCTCTTATACATATAGATCAGGTGGGGTTTATTCTGGCCGCAGCTCTTTTGATAACATTAGGCATCTCATCAATATTCTGTGGTCAGTGGCCATATCACTTGACGCTGAAAAGGCATTTGAAATGGTAGAATGGGATTATCTTTAAGATTTTGAAAATATACAGGTTCAGGAATACTTTTAATGGATGGATTAAGTTACTTTATAGACACCTGGTAGCAGTGGTACAAACAAATTGATTAATTTCAGATTATTTTACTCTGGATAGGGGCACCCGGCAGTGTTTCCCTCTTTCCCCATTATTGTTCTGTCTTGCCCTGGAACCCTTAGCAGCCATGATAAGAAGATGATTTTCCAGGGTTGGTGGCAAGAGGTGTGGTGCATAAGCTTTTGCGTTACGCAGATTATATTTTATTATACCTCTTCGACCCCATTAGATCTTTGCTTTGCCTCCATAGAATTATTAATTCCTTTTCTAAGTTTACAGGATACAGTCATTTGGTCTAAACCCGAAGCTTCGGTTCTGACAGTGTACTGCCCAGTAACGGCTTTCCAGCCAGGCGCCTTACAGTGGCCCAAACAGGGCATTAGGTATTTGGGCATTTTATTCCCAGCAAATTTGTCTGATATAGTTAAGTTAATTTTGGCCTAATAGACATATTTTCAAGATCTATTCTCTAAAAACAAGTATAAATATCTTATATGCTGCTTCTCAGGCGAATGCATCTTTTATTTTTTTTTTAAAGATTTTTAGATAGTTTGTAATTAAGTATATGACCTGCTTTTGTATTTTTTGAACTTTAACGATGGTATAACACATTAAATCTGCATTTAAGATGTAACACCGGGGTGTTTCCTTTAAAGAGCTCCGACTCCACTTATTCCACAACGAGAGTGCTTCTGTATTTACTTATTTTGTATTTTTAGTATAATTCCCTTGTACTTTGTGATCTACATCACCTGAAGCTGTTTGGAAAGTTTAGAGTGCATCTGGACTGTGAGCCGTTTTCATCTTCTTGTCAGTCACGCATGAACTGCAGATCTGCTCTTGTGCATCATCATTACAGTTCAATGTGATCTCATGTCATGTTAAATGAGATCAAATGACTATTTGTCAATTAACTTTAGCCATAATTAACTCTAATTCACATAAATTTGCTGGGAATAAAATACATAATGCCATGTTTGGGCCACTGAAAGGCACCTGGCTGACAAGCCGTTACTGGGCAGTACGCAGTCAGAGCCAACGCTTCAGATTTAGACCAATTAACTCTCTATCTCGAAAATTTAGAAAAGGAATTGATAATTCTGTGGAGGCAAGGCATACATCTAGTGGGGTTGGAGACAAAAAACAAAATTTCATCCTCCTGTCTTATCGTGGCTGCTAATGGTTCCAGGGCAAGACAGAACAATAATGGGGCAAGAGAGCAACCCTGCTGAGTGCCCCTATCCAGAGTAAAATAATCTGAACTTAATCAATTTGTTTGTACCACCTCTACAGGGTGTCTTAATTAACTTAATCCATCCAATAAAAGTATTTCCAAACCCATACATTTCCAAAATCTTAAAAAGATAATCCCCATATCAAACGCCTTTTCGGCATCAACTGAGATGGCTGTGACCAGAGTCTGATCATATGCCACTGACCATATAATATTGATGAGATGCCTAATGTTGTTAGAAGAGCTGTGGCCCTGAATAAATCCCACCTGATCTACATGTATAAGAGATGTCATAACACTTAATCAGCCACAATTTTTGACGACAATTTTACATCTAACTGGATCAGGAAAATTGGATGGTAACTTTTACACTCGCTTGGATCTTTGTCCATTTTAAGAATCAGACTGATCCGGGCTTGTATCATGGTTGGAGGAAGCTTTCCATTCTTTAATGATTCTGTATAAACTTAAAAAATGTGGAGCCAGTTCTGTAGCATAAGATCTAAAAAATTCAGTGGCAAAGCCATCTGGCCCCAGAGCCTTGCCAGTAGGCAGGGCCTTAATTACCTCGTCAAGCTCCTCCAAGGTTATCTCGGAATAAAAGAGAATTATTTTGGGCATTCTGTATGATCCAACCCCTAAGAACCACCTTAAGTGCCTCCCAAGCCACGCCCACAGAAGATACAGAGGACCAGTGGGTCTCCATATAAACATTGATTTCAATATTTAACATTTGTTGGAAATCAGGATTTTGCAAAAGGGATACATTAAAGGCTAGGTACACTATATGATTTATTTTTCTCCGTATGTGGCAACACCTCTAAACTCAACATGTTTCCATTTGATCAATCCACAATAGATGAAATAAGGGACTTGAAAGAAGATATAAAAAAGGAAATCTATTCTAGAATAAATCTTATGGATTGATGAAAAAAAATGTAAAGTCCCTACCAGATGTGTTCAAAAGTCTCCAAATATCTGCAAGACCTAGATTTTTACACATCCTGTGCCTCACAAGACAGCGTCAACTGGCGTCGATCCCTCTAAACTCAGAGTCCATGCATGCCTACAAGAACCCCCCTGACAACTTTGCTGTCAGATTGCTCAAGCCTGGTGCTTCTATACAAATTTTGTGAGGCAAAATTACATAACAGAATATACTTAGTAAAAAAAACTCCAGCCAATAGCAGGCATAAGCACAAAAGAAACAAAACTGGCGTCCCGGTTCCTCAAACGGTCAAATGATATTAACAAGTCGAGTTGACTCAGAGGCCACATAAGAAACACGCCATGATTTCCTCAGTCCATCAACTCTATAAAAGACATCACTTGTTGTAGGCATTGTAGGGTATTTACATATATAATTTAGAGATGTGGACTCAATCAGTTAAAATGGGTATTTTGCACGCATTTTACCATCATTATATGTAGGGTAATTTGCACGCATGCTAAATTGTAGGAGGGAATTTAGGGTCTCGAAATATGTGGGCTATGAACTAAATTAAACTGTCCTTATTAGGTAAGGAAATGTATAACAGAATTAGTCACGTTCGACAAACATTATAAATTAGATAAATGACAAATAACTAGATTATTTGTTTTATTAGATTCTCCACCACTGAAAACTTAATACAACGTCTAATTCTATCAGCTCACAATTTCCACTCCAAGGAATTAGCATTAATAAGCGAATTATGATTATCACTTATTGGAGTGATATTATTCTCATGGCTTATTGAAAATAATATCACATGTATTTAGGTACAGCTTTGAAGTGAAATCTTTCAGAAAAAGGGATGAGATTATTTATCAAAATACACCACAGTCAAAACTTTATTACTATTCTAAACATAAATCTAATCTAACGCATATATACTTGAGACAGGTTGAGGGCTAGAGACAGAATGTGAAATAACAGATCAGTACAGTGAAGATGAACTCTAGTCTATCGACAACGCTTTAAGAACCATTTCATCCTTTGCATTTTCAACAATTACATCGATTTGCTATCGGATTACATTAAATATTTAATCAATTCACCAGCACTTTGAGCACAATATTGGGGGTGTTACTTGCGTGTCCTGGCATCCTTTATGTTGCTCGGTTCTTGGTCTAAAGTTTTAGAATTAAAGAATTAATTTTCTGTGATGAGATGATGATTTTAGCTGTGAAGTGAGGCCTTCTCACTCCTTCTCGGGACATTGAGTCCTGAGTTCCCTTGGATCTCACATGGGAGGAAGAGTGTTCAGAGACCAACTGAAGAGCAAGATGAAGAGTGGGCAAGAGCGCAAGAGGATGAAGAGTCCAGACAGAGACTTCTTCCTGTTTGGAACTATTTGAACCGAGATTGGCCGCATCCCCCAAAGGTGTCCTGCGCCAATCAGAAGTGACTTTTCACCGTCACATGGTTAACTGGGCTGTCAACAGTAGACAGCAGAGTTATGGTCCTTTGTTTCACATTCTTAAAAATTTCCCGCTCAAAAATAGAGCATATTTAATCATGAACTTTTCTATCTTGAGAATGGTACAGATACATGATATTCATTGTCATCAGATTTTTCTTCATACACAAACAAATGTTTACATACTAAACATGACATCTTTTTATGGATGTTATACGTATAGGTAATAAAACATCAAAAATCTCTTTTACAAATCTTATTGGTTTTACACATCATTGCATTTTTTCAAGTAAAACCTTATAGTTAACATCCTTAGTAAAATGAGATAAATCATACAAAATTAAAGATTATATTTATCAATTATAGGTGATTGCACATCGCTACACACATTTTAAAGAGTTCCATCAGTCTATAATCCTTAATTTGTTAGGTACAAATGTTACCACAGTTCAAATTGATTTTCAACATTATCTAGCAAGGCTAGATTAAGATGAAATGTCTTTGAGTTCCTAGTGGTCCTTGTAAACTTTCAAAAGAGAAATCTGTTTTAACTGTGTGTGAAAGATCAGGTTGCAGAGGGGCCTTTCTGACCAATCAGGACGCCTGGGCCGTTTGATTTATGATGGTGAAACATTCCAAACTGAAAGGCTGTTTTTTTTCCTAGATCCAGATACATGTTGTTTCAATTCTTCTGCACATATAATCTTACAGCATGTAGATATATTGTGGTCATCATTATCACTAGCCGTGAACTTCAGTGTAAAAGCTTCCATCAACGCAAAAGTTTCTTGGAGTGTCATCCCACAAAACAAATTCCAGCCGTTAGGCGCAACCAACAAAAATGGCGCCCAGCTTCCTCAGACAGCCATAGTAATTACAGCGAGTCAATCCACTCAAATGAGAAACACCAAAAAGCTTACTCACTCCAATGCTTTTATGAAGGACGGTGCTTGCTTGGGGCATAAAAATACTTTGCGGCCATCCTATACTCAGTTTGGCCGGGAACATCAGTGCAAAAGTGATCTTCCGTTGATGTAAAAGTTTCTTGCATTCCTTAAATCGATCTTGTAGAATTTGCAAAGTCTGGGAACATTCTAAAACTTGTTGTGATTCTTCCAAGAAAGCCTTCCATTGCGCCTCGTAACACAAGATCTTTATTGGATGATCTCAGAAATTGGCCAGGATTGATCGGGGCCTGTCACCCTCAGCAGATCTGCGAGCCGGGACTCTGTGAGCTCGCTCGATTTCCAGTTTATGGCCTGTTATGTTGAGCAAACAGGAAGAGTTTGTCTAGGAATTTCACCATATTTCTGCCCTACTCATTCTCAAGAATTTAAACAATTCGGATGTTATTCCTCCGGCTCTTATTCTCAAGATCTTCAAGTTTTTCAAGAACGTGCTCCAAATCAACTTTGGTCGACAGCGGATTATCAGATAATTCCCTCTCCGATGACTCCAGATTATCAATCCATTTCTCAACACCTGCCACTCTTGTAAACTGTTTCCATCACTGTAATCGATTGATGTATTACAGCGAGATCTTCTATGTCAGCAACAATTTTCGTCAGCATCACAAACATTTTGGAGAGTTGACACTGAATTTCACTGGCCGCACAGTTAAATTCGAATCCCCATTCTGCAGGCCTGTCAGAGGTGTCAGCTTGAGCACGTAAGTGTCTTTTAACCCTCTGGGGTCTGAGGGTATTTTGGGCCCTGGAGACGTTTTGACATGCCTTGACATTTTTTTCAGTTGCTTAAAAACATATTAATGGCTAAAGTCTGATAACACTGTATTCAGCACAAACAGGGTTACAATAATATGTGAGCAACATGTGTGTACATGTTTGTATTTTTGAAAAAATAATGTTTATGCGTGGTTTTTGAAAAAACGAAAATTTTAAGTCACTGAAATAAGGTCTTATAACACATACTAAACATTTGTCCACAAGACTTTTGAGTGCTGGATCTTGTAGCCTAGAGTTTTTGCTACAAAATAATGTGAAAACCACCCTGATCACTCATTCATACAAAACAATATAGTAATTGAATTTTTTAAGACAATTTTAGTGTTGAAAGGTAATATGCGAGGAGCGTGAATGATCACGAATATTTAGGTATTCACATCTGAGAGACAATGACCGCACCCCTGGGCCTATCAATGAGGAATGTGACAGAAAGAGAATGAATGTGAGGAGACTTAATGATCAAAATCAAGTTTTAAGTTAAAAGAAGTAATCTGACTATATATTTTCTTTACATAAAGACTTTATTTAATTTTAGACCTACACTACCGTTAAAAGAAGTCTCTTCTGCTCACCAAGACTGCATTTATTTGATACAAAATACAGTAAAAACATTGATATTCTGAACTCTTTTTACAATTTGACAAACATGTTCAGTCTCTGGACAACAAGCTCTGCGAGCTGAGAGCGCGGATCTCTTTCCAACGAGAGACGAGAGATTGCTGTGTTATCTGTCTTACGGAAACCTGGATGTCCGCGGAGATTCCAGACTCGGCCATCGAACCCACGGGGTTCTCCGTGCACCGAGCGGACAGAGCGAAAGACCTCTCAGGTAAAAGCAGAGGTGGAGGTGTATGTTTTATGATCAACAAATCATGGTGTGATCAGAAGAACGTACATTTTATCAGGTCTTTCTGCTCTCCTGATCTGGAATATCTCATGCTTCTGTGTCGACCATTCTGGCTACCGAGGGAATTCACAGCGGTCATTATCACTGCTGTGTACATCCCCCCACAAGCCGACACAGACCGGGCACTCAGGGAACTGTATGGGAGTATAAGTGAGCAGGAAACCGCGCACCCTGAGGCCGCGTTCATTGTTGCCGGGGACTTCTACAAAGCCAACTTTAAAACAATAGCACCAAAACATATCAGCTTCAACACACGAGGGGACCGGGTTTTGAATCATTGCTATTCTCCTTTCCGGAATGGCTACAAATCCCTCCCCCGCCCACCATTTGGCAAATCCGACCACTCTTCCGTTCTGCTTCTGCCCGCTTACAGGCAGAAACTGAAACAGGAAGCACCCACCCTCAGAACGATCCAGTGCTGGTCGGACCAATCAGACTCTGCGCTACATGACTGTTTTGATCACGTGGATTGGGAGATGTTCCGGTCCGCCTCCAATGACGACATCGAGGTTTACGCTGATAGCGTAACATGTTTCATCAGGAAGTGCGTAGAGGACGTTGTTCTGACAAAAACAATACGGATCTACCCCAACCAGAAACCCTGGGTTAATGGCGATGTTCGCGCGGCACTTACTGCACGGACCTCTGCTTTTAATTCCGGGAATGCGGAGGAGCGTAAACAAGCCAGTTATGCCTTCCGTAACTCCATCAGTGCAGCCAAATGCCAGTACAGGCACAAAATTGAAGGACGGTTCAACACCACTGACTCTAGAAGTATGTGGCATCACATTAACATCATCACGGACTACAAACTACAAATTTTCAACCCGTCCCTCTCCCTGTCTGTAGTCCCCACATGCTTCAAAACATCAACCATTGTGCCTGTACCGAAGCAATCAAAAATCACTTGCTTAAATGACTGGCGTCCTGTTGCCCTCACCCCCATCATCAGCAAATGCTTTGAGAGGTTGATCAGAGATTACATCTGCTCTGTTCTGCCCACCTCTTTGGACCCATTACAGTTTGCCTACCGCAACAACCGCTCCACTGACGATGCCATTGCATCTACAATACACACTGCTCTCTCCCATCTGGAAAAAAAGGAACACATATGTGAGAATGCTGTTTGTAGACTACAGCTCAGCATTTAACACCATAGTGCCCTCCAAGCTTGATGAGAAACTCCAGGCTCTGGGCTTAAACAGCTCGCTGTGCAGCTGGATCCTGGATTTCCTGTCAGGCAGACGTCAGGTGGTTAGAATGGCCAGCAACATCTCATCACTGACCCTCAACACTGGAGCCCCGCAGGGCTGTGTTCTCAGCCCACTCCTGTATTCCCTTTACACACATGACTGTGTGGCGACACATAGCTCCAATGCCATCATTAAGTTTGCTGACGATACAACGGTGGTAGGTCTGATCACTGACAATGATGAAACAGCCTACAGAGAGGAGGTGCACACTCTGACGTGCTGGTGTCAGGAGCACAACCTCTCCCTCAACGTCAGTAAAACCAAGGAGCTTGTAGTGGACTTCAGGAAGAAAGACAGAGAACACAGCCACATCACCATTAATGGAGCACCGGTGGAGAGAGTCAGCAGCTTCAAGTTCCTCGGTGTCCACATCACTGAGGAACTCACATGGTCCGTCCACACTGAGGCCGTTGTGAAGAAGGCTCACCAGCGCCTCTTCTTCCTGAGATGGCTGAGGAAGTTCGGAATGAACCACCACATTCTCACACGGTTCTACACTAGTACAGTAGAGAGCATCCTGACTGGCTGCATCACCGCCTGGTATGGCAATAGCACCGCCCACAACCGCAAAGACCTGCAAAGGGTGGTGCGAATTGCCAGAAACACCATCGGAGGTGAGCTTCCCTCCCTCCAGGATATATATAACAGGCGGTGTGTGAAAAAAGCTCGGAGGATTATCAGAGACTCCAGCCACCCGAGTCATGGGCTGCTCTCACTGCTTCCATCAGGCAGGTGGTATCGCAGCATTAGGACCCGCACCAGCCGACTACATGACAGCTTCTTCCCACAAGCAATCAGACTTTTGAACACTTGATCTCTCACGATCAACAATCAGCACTGCACTTTATTAATCTTCATTCTGTCAAATATATTCTCCCCAATTCAATTAGTGTGTGTGTATATATATATATATATATATATATATATATATATATATATATATATATATATATATATATATATATATATACCCTTATCTAGTGTTTGTGTATTCTACATTGTGTGTATTGTGTACATTTGATATGTAAATTGTTGTGTAAGTATGTGTACATTTGTTATGTAAATTGTGTTGTGTAAATATTTTGTTTATTGTAAAGTGGTTTATGTCGTCACTGTCATTACTGCTATGTTGCTCGGAACTGCACACAAGACTTTCACCTACTGTTGCACTCGTGTACACAGTAGTGTGACAATAAAGTGATTTGATTTGATTTGACAATTTAAAAGAACAGTTTTCTATTTAAATATATTGTAAAATGCAATTTGTGATCAATTTTCAGCATCATTACTGCAGTCTTCAGTGTCACATGATCCTTCAGAAATCATAATAATATGCTGATTTTCTAATATGGGCATATATAAAGTGCGTTTTACTCATTTAACCTGAACACATATTTGCAAGCACAAGCTTTGTTGATGATAATGAGGCAGCATAACCTCTAGTTAAAATATAATCTAATCATTCATATTGTTTTTATATCATATTACATATCATATTTATATTATATAGCATATAATTGAACGCCCTGCTTTAGCTGAAACAGCATTTAAATGTAACTAAAACTTGCTTATTGGGCCATATTTCAAATGTCAATACTCTGAATCCTGTCTGGCAAGTCTGGAAACAGTCCCACTAGTAAAATATGTACATTTTTATATAAAATAACATGTCCACTAATGAAAAATAATTGACTTACTTGTCCGAAATTGTATCCTCAGCTGGATCAAATCTCTCTTCAAAATACAAATGTTCATCGGAGTCCCGCTCTCCTTCTGAGGAAAATGTTAACTCTTCCATACATTCCTGGAGCTTTCTCACTTGTGTATCGTTGCAAATGCGCAGAAAAAAGGATGGATTTTGTTTACATTATAACTCGCAGTCGGAGTCGGTACATTTGCATTGATCGTCTCAGCACATTAGCGTATGAATGGCGAGCTCTGTTGGTGGGTGGGATCACATTACAGATAATTAGATGAACCGGTAAAAACAGATTGCATTGCAGGAGAATATTTGTTTTAAATTTTAATTGTTTTATTTAAAAGTAGACATTTAAAGTTTTCTTTAGACATATGTTTCAGTTCATTTTTGTGACGTATTTCTGAAATATGCTCGTGAACACAGAGACTGCTGAAAGCTCACCCTTTTTATTTTCTTTGTTTTACAAAAGCAAAATGTTTCATTGTTATTATGAGTGTACACAAATAAAAGTAGACCCTTTATAGTCTCTAATGATGTCTTACACTACCCAAAAATGACAGAGTATTTTAAGTTGTTTCTGCTGTAATGACGAAAATATCCAGCAGGACGTGCCGGCACGTCCGTCGACCCCAAAGGGTTAATACCTCAAGAGCCTGATGATTTTGAATATTTTGACATATTGACTTCAAAGAGCAAATATGTAGCAGGGTGTATTAAATCTCACCGGATTATAATACAAAAATAACTAAAAAGTGCGCAGAGCTCGTCGCCTACACGTCCGCTCCTTGCATGGTGTCACGTAACTCCCACAATTCCTGACATTTAATCGTAAAAAACATTCCCTGTGTTAGGTCAGTTAGGATCACTTCTTTGTTTTAAGAATGCAATTTCAGCTTTTATTTCTTTCATCATATTCTCAGTGGGTCTTACACTTACAAGTTTACATACACTTTGTTAGTATTTGGTAGCATTGCCTTTAAATTATTTAACTTGGGTCAAACTTTTTGAGTAGCCGTCCACAAGCTTTTCACAATAAGTTGCTGGACTTTCGGCCCATTCCTCCAGACAGAAATTATGCAACCGAGTCAGGTTTGTAGGCCTCCTTGCTCGCACACGCTTTTTTAGTTCTGCCTACAAATTTTCTATCAAATTGAGGTTTGTAATGGCCAGTCCAATACCTTGACTTTGCTGTCCTTATGCCATTTTGCCACAACTTTGGAGGTATGCTTAGGGTCTTTGTCCATTTGGAAGATCCATTTGCGACCAAGCTTTAACTTAATGCTGATATCTTCATATATTTCTTCAATATATCCACATAATTTTCCTGAAGTCCACCACCTCTTGCAGCAAAGCACCCCCACAACATGATGCTGCCACCCCCAAGCTTCATGGTTGGGATGGCATTCTTCGGCTTGCAAGCCTCACCCTTTTTTCTCCACACATAATGTTGGTCATTATAGCCAAACAGTTAAATTTTTGTTTCATCAGACCAGAGGAAATTACTCCAAAAAGTAAGATCTTTGTCCCCTTGTACACTTGCAAACTGTAGTCTGGCTTTTGTATGGCGGTATTTGTGTGGCGGCTTCTTCCTTGCTGAGCAGCCTTTCAGGTTATGTCGATATAGGACTTGTTTTAGATGCTTGTTTACCCGTTTCCTCCAGCATAGACTTTGCTGTTGTTCTGGGATTGATTTGCACTTTTCGCACCAAACTACATTCATCTCTAGGAGACAGAATGAGTCTCCTTTCTGAGCGGTATAATGGCTATGTGGTCCCATGGTAATAATAATTATAATTCCTTAAATTTATATAGCGCTCAATATTCTCATATTCTAGGCACTCAAACTACTTTACATAGTATAGGGGGAATATCTCCTCAACCAGCACCAGTGTGCAGCATCCACCTGGATTATGCGACGGCAGCCATAGTGCGGCAGAACGCCCATCACACACTAGCAATTTGTGGGGAGGAGAGTAGAACTATGTAGCCAATTCAGGGATGGGATTATTAGGAGGCCATGATAGATAAGGGCCAATGGGGAGAATTTTGGCCAGGACACTGAGCCAAACTCTGGCCCTCCAGGAGCAGGGTTCCCCACCTTTGCTTTACAAGAACTGTCCTTGGATTTTTAATGACCACAGAGAGTCAGGACCTCAGTTTAATAGAGGTTTAACATCTCATCTGAAAGATGGTGATTTTTTACAGTTTAGTGCCATCAGTTTAAATGGTAAATGGTCTGCACTCAAATAGTGTTTTAACCTTAGAGGTTACCAAAACAACTTTACACTGTGTCCCAAACACTCATTTACAGACACCCATTCACACTCACAGTCATACACCAATGGCGGCAGATCTGCCATGCAAGGCGTTAACCTGCCATTGGCAACTTGGGGTTCAGTGTCTGGCCCAAGGACACTTCGTCATGTAAGCTGCTTAAAGGCACAGTTAACTTAAGTGCATGTAAACATCTGACCCACTGGAATTGTGATATAGTCAAGGGTTAAAGTGTGGTTAATACATGTATGTTTTCACGCAATATAGTATGCAAGATTGTAAATGTTATTTTCATATTTTTCTTTTGATACTTTTAATCACATTTTAGCTTGTGTACATATGTACTACTTTCACATACTATCAATTTATATGATGTCATGAATTTTCATTTTTGAAATTTCATACAAATTGAAAGGTAATGTTTGGAACCTAATGAAAATCTAATTAATAATTATATTATAAAAATAATAATTTAAGTGCTACAATGTCAAAACTACAACTACTTTTTTTATGAATTTACCATTTGTTTTGTACTTTTAAAAAAAAGATTTGTATTTGTAAAATACTTTCATATTTAGTGTTTTTTAAGGTGCTATATGTAACAATTTTCTTGTAATTTTTGCCCTTTTTTTGCCAATGTGTGAACGGCTTGTAACGCAACTTAACGCTCCCGAGAGCCTTGCCTCAGACAGTAATAGCTTCTCTTCTGCTATTCAACAGCGACAACCAGGGCTGGACTGGGAAGAGAAATCGGCCTGGGATTTTATCGGTGCCCTTTTCTGCATACCGCGGCACCATTTTGTGGTCCATTCGGCATAACACGGAGGCTCATTTTATCTTATCGCTGCCCGTCCTGCCAGTTTTGCGGCCAACCCTCCGGCCCGCTCGGTCCTTGCGAAGGCCAGTCCACCCCTGATCAGCCCCAAAGTGCGTCGGCCCACTTGGAAAATGCCCGGTATGCCAGATTACCAGTCCTGCCCTGGCGACAACAAACTGCAACACTAGGTAATGTTATTTTAAAGATGGAATCCAACAAACTTCCGGCTCCCAGCACAACACAGACTCCTACACAAACTCTGAGTAAGCGAATAAAACACACACAAAAAAAATAAAAAATTCTTCTGAATCCCGTTTGGCTAAGGGGGAATGTGATCGTGGTTGATGAAAACTAGAGTGAACATCGGCAGGGAATTTGATTCCTGGATGGAACTTTGTTCGGTTTTAGGGATCAAAACCCTACAGACCCTGAATTGACGTTCTTCTTATTGGACGGGTAAGCTTACATAATTGCAAAGCATGTGAAATATAGTGTCATAAGGATAGATCTGTGTAATTTTAGTTAACTTGATCTTGCCTGCTAACACTGATGAATTGCAAGCTACCTTGCTTCGTAACTTTCGAATAATTTAAACGATCTTCTCTTTATAATAAAAGTCAGGAATAGAGGATACATTTAAGTAGATATGCTGGTTTCTTGACCATAGTACAACATATGACACACAAAACATACAATAGTGCAACATAACAGTGCAGTGCAACAGTAAACTGTCTAGTATAGTTCAGTAGTATATAGCTGTATGTGTTTATCAGTATGCTATGTAAGCTGATAAGTAGTTTTAGTTTAGTCTCAAAGTTTGTAGCAAAACAATCATAACGGTGTAATTTTAATTACGCTACCTCATCTGTACATCACGTACAGTCTCTTTGTATGTTACATCATTGTTTTGGCTGATGCTCGCTCGCTTGCGTCCATATGGAGTGTGTGCACAAGCGCGAGCACAAGCCACAGGTAGCTGGCTGCAGTTCACTTAATGGCCACAGGTGTCATTAATAACAAGGGTTTCTGAATCTTACATACTGCACCTTTTAAGTTCAAATATTTAATAATGTATGATTGTACATTGAATATTCATGCATTTATATATTTATTATACTTACTACATGTTTTTATATGCACTTGTGTGATTTACATTGATATGTATATATTCTGACGATATTTTTTAATTATCGGTCAATACATTTTCCTGTTAGGCCGATTTTATTCTTGAGGGTGCTGAAAATCACCTGCTTGTATGTGAAGCGACTGATACATGTAAACGACCAGTCATGGTTAGTTTTTTTGTTATGTGCATAATTTCCAGTCATGAAAGTGCAGTTCCTGTCTACTTAAATGGGGAAATCCCAAAATCTCCAAAACGGTTGGTCAAGATTACGATCAAAGAACATATTTCAAACTAGCAATAAAATCTGAGAACACTGGTATCATAAATTGTGATTCTTTACCTCAGATTAGGCAACGGTTGCCGTAGTTTGGGGACACCTGTCTGAGACTCTATAGACAGTAATGAGACACTGTGAGAGTTTTATGCCTCTATTCAAATAGGCTCTGGATGCATATATAGTCACAGGGCTGGGATTAACCATCACACCAAGTCATGCAGTGCCATCTTTAAATCAACTGTGAAGCACTACAGGAAACACTGAAAAGACAACAGCATTTATCTGCCCATTATTAATTACTCAAAGTGCTTATAAGGAGGTATGATTTGACAATCAGATTTCTTTCCATAGAGAGGTAGAGAAGGTAACCAGGACCCATAAAATGCATCTTTCACTGTCCATCAAGAAGAGGCAAAATGATATAAATTGTAATATGATAAAGCATCATCTAAAATAGCGGCACTGTCTGCTCAACATGTGCATCTATAACAACTAGAGGATGCCCCACAATCACACATCCCTTACTGAAGCTCTGAAGGAGCACATAGCATTCTGCTCTTTTGAAATCGTGGAAGGCAACATAGCGATTTCATTCTTAAATCAATCGGTTATACTACCTTAATGGATACCATATGGATGTCTCAGAGGTCAAAGTCTAAGGGTTTTGAGCATTTAGGATGAATTTCTCCTCTTCTTGTACAGTAAGTGCTACTTTTACAACAGTCAAGTCAGGAACACTGGTTTTTCCTCAATGTGAAAATGACAAAGAATAGAAATGAAATATTACATATTCTGAGGAGTGCCAACCCTTGTAAATTGTGTGGCTATTATTATTTCTGGATTGAGTGTTTAAATTCACAGTATTTAAAGAGTGTTTAGTCTCCAAAAAACTGATATCTTATCACACTACTTTATCTCCGTGTCTGATTTATAATGGGCAGAACTCTGTAGATAAAGTTAACCATTATTTTTAATCTTCCAGTCAAAATTTGCACTGTAAAAATCAATGACAGCTGTAACTAATCAATGATGGCAAGTGACTATGGTATAAGCATGATATAATCCACGGCTAGGTGTGTGTTAAACTATTTTAATGCACTTCACGTCGGGTGGTTCTTCACCTCCACTCTACAATCGTTTAACGCACACCTAGCCGTGGATTATCCCGCACACATACCAGCCAATCAAAATAATCGAGAATTCTAATAGACCATAATGTTTATATATTCACACAAAATGCATATACACAAAACGTATGCACAAGAAGTGAATGCAAGAGTGTGAGGTAAATTGTATGTGCATGCATTTTGTGTATGCGCGAGCATTACCTGTGTATATGCATGTGTTTTATGTGTGAACATATCTCGTTAATGTGAGTGTTCAGTGTATACACAAGAGTTAAAATTTTAATTACGGCCTAAACGACCCCTCGTATGGCAGCATGCCTCAACAAACCACAAAAGCAGCGCATTCACAAAATGAGAAGCACTCAGTGAGGAAGCACAACAGGTGGGAAAAGCACTACACAATACAGGAATCTTGAAATTCAATTTTCAGTTTCCAGTAAGACCAATACCAGTAAGACACTCCAAAGGTGTCCGTCTGAGGCACACCCGTGTACATAGAGCAACAATTAAAAATAGCACAAATGGAAAGCATACTGTAAGAAATGGACACATTTACAAACTTAATGCAAAACAGATTGCTGTCAACTGTAGGCTTGTTCAATGATATGAGTATAAAACAAACAATATAATGCATTTGTGAAGATTACTGCATGCGAATACATTAAATTATCTGGGCGCCATAGAGCGAGTGACAGCCAGAGGCGTCATGCTCACTCAGATTGAAGCCTCAGATTTTTGAGACAAGAGGATTTTGAATGAATTGACATTTTGGAACTTCCAAAAATGAAAGCAGAAATCTTTATTCACATCTAAATTTTGTCAGTCCAAATCCAATCGAGTCACATACGTTCCGCTATACACAACGTCCAGTGCTGCTTCCTGAGATCCAGCTCACAGGGAAGGGCAAGCACCATGGGAAAGTGCAGTGTTATTAAAAATTAATTAATTGCATCAACTTCTGTGCCGCTAATGTTTGCCAACTATGTCTGATCTCTGTGGAACAGTCAATAAGTGTTTTTATATAATCTAACAGATTACATTTATGTTTTTGTTTGATTGGTTGCTGTTTAATTACTTTGGTTCTGAAATGCATTTGACAGGTTTTGCAACTTCTTTACACTCTCTTTTGTTGATGTTTAAATAAAGCAGCTGCTTATCTTATTTCAGTGTGAATCCTCTCCTTTTCAATAATTATAAAAACTTGATGTAACAAAAGGTGGTTTTACATGGTTACTTAGTTCTGAATTTTCAATGGGAGATAGGCGCTAAGGGTAACAGAACAGATCGAAGCAGTGGGATTTGTGTTCACGAGACATCAGCCGCTTTGTTTCATAACTGCTTATAGCACACACTGCGCAAGATAAAATATATTTTATCTTTTCCGGCTGCCACATGACCACTCAGACATGACTTTAATCAGCTGGCATTTTGCTTTTAGTCAGTTCCCTTAAGAACAGTCTGCTCGATCTCTCTGTATCAACCTTACTTTGCAACGTGGAAATAAGCAAGCGGCTGAGTTTCCGGGAACAGAGTTCCGCTGTCATTGACTGAAATGCAGGGGTGTAAAGTAACAATTTACAAATACTCACATTACTTTAACTACTTTTTCCTAAGAATTGTACTTTAAGTATATTGTATACTTTTACTTGAGTACGTTTTAAGTGCAACTGTATTTTTACTGCACTATTTTCCCAACGTCTGTTTTCGCTACTTCCCTGTCCTAATTTTATTTTTATCTGGCAACATGATTGGGTTGGGAGAGTCTCATGACTCCCGTCAAATCAAATAACACGTAAAAAACTTGAACGGCAGATCTGGTGCCAACTGTGGAGGATGCTTCAAGCACAGTTCAACACCTGAACATCACAGCAGCACTTGAAAGGTGAAAAAAGGCCAATTGATTGATTGTGTCATGTGAGATTAACTTGCTTAAGCCAGATATCAGGGAGGATAATTTATAGTAAAAAAGGAATTAAATATTGATCTGTTTCTCACCACATCTATCATATCGCTTCTGAAGACATGGATTAAACCACCAGAGGCACATGGATAAGACTACTTTTATGCTGATTTATGTGATTTGTGGAGCGTCAATATTTTAGCACAGATTCACTTTCATTGTATGGAACAAAGGAGCAGAGATATTCTTCTAAAATCTCTTAATTTGTGTTCTGCAGAAAAAAGAAAGTCATAAACATCCAGGATGGCATGAGTGAGAGTAAATGAGAGAATTTTCATTTTTGGGTGAATTATTCATTTAAGCGTGATGTAGCCCTTGTACCAAACAACTTTTCCCATGTCTTCTCTACCTCCTCTATTGTGCAGGACATGATGTGCCAAATTATCCTGCTACTTTATGCACAACAATAATGCTCTGTCTGCATTAAGGGAAATTTAGACCCTACACATAAACTGATTTGAATGTAATTGTTTCATACATTACAAATTAAAATGGTGATCAGTGTATTGAAAATAACTTATTAATCATTTCATTTCTGTTGTCATGTCTCCCTTTTATTTTTTGGAATCAGATTCATGTAGTGTTTATCAAAGATAAGTGATGTATTTTAAAATTTTGAATGCCGTGTTCATTATAATTGGTTACTCTTTTACTCTTACTTGAGTAGCTTTTAGGACAGCTACTTTTACTCTACTCACACAACATTCTTTGGGAAGTAAAAGTACTTCTACTTTGACCAGCAATTAGTGATATGGACTTATAAACTCTAATGATACTGCCTAATGTAATCCTAATGTTAGATACTTTTCTAACGTCAGCATTAAATGAGTACCTGTATGCATTCACTTGAAGCTGTGCATTATTGAAGAGACGATAATAAAATCTGCTTCTTACTTTACATAGAGCATGACAATGCAGTTTTTTAATGTCTCCATGTAAACCTCCATTCATATTTTCTGCAAAACGTCTAGTGAAGCCTTCATTTATTAATTTCAAAAGGTGATCAGCGCCTGATTTTTCATTCGGATGCCTGTGCAACGTGTGATAAGACAATGGCAAAATGCAATAAATGGTCAAATTATTTATGCAACAAACCAATGCGTTTATGAAAACAATATTATTTTATTTATTATAAAGCTTGAGAATAACCTAACTTTGATTTACAAACAGAATGTATCTTTCACAATTTTTCTCTTCTTTTTTGACCCCTCCTTTACCATTATGTTGCAGTTTGGGCCAATAAATATTTAGTATTAAAAGATCAACAATTAAAGATTGCAGTCTAAATATAATGTTTTATAATATGTTGTTTGCTCAGCTAAACTGACATGTTTGTCATAATGCTTTGGTGCCTTGTTTGTTGTATATTTTAAATTGTTGCAACAAAAAAAATCTCTACCTTGTGTGGCCATATTCAAGACATTCGTGGCTAAATATGTTATGGAGAAATAACACACTCTTATAGAAATGCTAAATATTTTATATTGTCTAATTTTCTTTGCGATTACATCATCTGCCCCCATTGCCGAGGGTGTATGTAATATTTTTGCTTGATTGATTTTACTTTCAAAATCAAATTAATTGAAAGCTTGATACAGTATTTCTAAATTCAAACTGTACTTCAAACAATTAAAAAAAAAATCCTATTTAATCACCTCTCATTTGTCGCCACTATCAGTCTACAACAACAGGTAGAAAATTCATTATAAAAATTAAGATCTAAAGAAAATTATAAATGGGAAAATAACGATAATTGGAATATAAATACATTTTAGGTGTTTTTGTATTATTTAATGATTTGTGAACAAAGTTGGGTTCGAACTGTTATAATTCAGGATTTTGCAAAAGGAATACATTAAAGAGCCAACTATATTTAAATAGTTGGAAATAAAGTAAATTTAACTCCAAACACCTCCTGAGAATGTAATTTGCAGCATTCTCATAGATGACTCTCTTCTTGCAAACTGTTTTCAGATGACTGAAATAGAAAAGACTGACAGCTCTTTAAATGCATGTGTATCATGAGACCTGCTCGCACTTCATGCCTCTGAACAAACAGCGAATCAGGCACGCCCACTGACAGCTTTTCTTTCGTCTGTTCTTAAAAATATAATCCAGTGCGTTTAAAACACTGGACTACTATTTAATATTTGTGGTTAGGGATTGGTTGGATTGGGGTTGCGGTGGCTGACCTTGAAGCCCTTCAAAAAATATATAGGTGCATGACGCCCCTAAGTGAGAGCTAATCTAACATCCGAAGATATGAATTTATTATTGCAGCCTACCATCAAGATAAATCCTTCCAAATGCATCTTGCCTTATATACCAAGTACTTTTAAAAGAGGTATGTTAGATATTTTTGCATTAAAAGGGCTATTTTCTCACTCTTTCAGCAGAGGCGGTAGAAGTTCAGCGTTAGTTTTGCGTCTTTGGACCTGCCAGCTCCAGCTTCAATTCTACAAAAATTGGATTACACAGTATGTGATGGAGTAAATGTAAGTGTAAGTTATGTTTTTTTATAGCACAATTTCCCACGCTATTATAACTAAACCTGATCTGGATATGATTTTCTGCCTTATTGAATGGACCTGAGCCCAACTCGTTAGAGATCGCTCTTATTAAGCTAGCATTCATTATAAAATACTTTTTGTATGTGTCTGTCATGTTTTAATTTCTGGAACAACATACAGTACACACTTATGTTATTTAAATGAAGAATTTTTCCACTGTCTTTAATGTTTTGCACTGTACAATGCAGAAAAAAGATGAATGTAGTGCAAACAGTTGGGCAAAACAAACAATAAAGCAACTCTGATGAAACAGCTGAAGACATTAAAAGACTAACATGCTCGAGCTGATGCCCCTGCCAAGACTGCGGACCAGGGACCAGAACTGTCGTCAATGTTGATGAAGGTCATTGCTGACTTGGAGGATCTTGCTGTAATACGTCGATTGATCACTGCAATGGAGCTGAAATTCACGGAGGTGGTTACAAGAGTTGGGGAAATAACACCTGTATTGTTGGAATTCCTGAGGGAGCAGTATAGTAGAATTCCTGGATGGCCTCTTTATGATTCTGCTTGACATAGGCCATAAGCTAGAAATCGAGCAAGCTCACATGGTTCCGGCTCATCAATCCGCTGAGGAGACAGACCCCGATCAATTCTGGCCAAATTTCTGAGATCATCCAATAAAGATCTCGTGTGAAGCGAGGAGTAAAGGAAGTCTTTCTTGGAAAAAACACAGCATTTTCTTGTTCCCAGACTTTGACAAGAGCGAAACGTGATCAATTCAAGAAATACAAGAAACACGAGGCGAGACCTGGCTTGAGAATATAAAAAATATTTTAATAATAAACTGAACCAAAAAAAACACACACACACACACACACACACACACGTGTCGGACAGTTGTCCATACGTTTGCGTTTATTTATTTATTTTTTTTTATAGATTATCTTTTGTTGTGTAATTCTGTCTCACAAAATTTGAATAGAAACACCGGACTTCTGAAGGCAAAGTTGTCGCGGGGTCTCTCGTAGGCATACATGGACTGTTTGAGTTTAGAAGGATGGACGCCAGTTGGCGCCGTTAATGCGCACGTTTTTCTTTTTTCTGTTTGTTTGGTTCTGGGGGAAATTTGGGGTTTGATTGTTGCTCTAGTGTTGGAATGTGGTCTTTATAAATTTGTTTTTGACACACAATCTATTTTCTCTCATATGTCAAAATGTCAAATGTTAATGAGTGGATTGTCTCTCTCCACGTGGAACATGAATGGGTTGGGGCACCCCATAAAAAGAAGGAAGGTTATTTCTCCTCTTAAGCGTAAGAAATGTGATACAGCGTTTCTTCAATAAACGCATCTTTCCCCGCAGGAAGCTGAAAATTTTGGGAAGATATGGGGTGGAAGTTTTTTCTTTAGTGCTGGCTAAAATAAGAGCAGAGGAGACATTATACTGATAAGTAAACATCTACAATTCAAATGTCTCAAACAGATTAAAGATAAATTAAGAGAAGTCCCTATGTCCCAGCTGTTGATTGCTCAATTAGAAACATCTTAGTCTCAGATCAAGCCCTGGTGAGTTTAGAGGTGTTACCACATACAGAGAAAAATAAATCATATAGTTGGCTCTTTAATGTATTCCTTTTGCAAAATCCTGAATTTCAACAAATGTTAAAGGCTGAAATCAATGTTTATATGGAGACCAACAGGTCCTCGGTATCCTCCGTGGGCATGGCTTGAGAGGCACTTAAGGTGGTACTTGAGGGGCGGATCATATAGTATGCCTAATTAATCAAAAAATCCAAAGCACGAGAACGTCTTGGTTACTGTGAACGAGACGTTGTGTCCATGTAGTGACACTAGGGGAGAGAGAGCCCCGAACACCTCCATTCTTTTGAGAAAAGGCCAATGAGAATTGACAGTGGAGTTTGCATGCCACTCCCCCAGACATACGGGTATAAAAGGAGAAGGACTGCCCACTCTCATTCAGGTTTTGTGCTGAGGCGCCGATACAAGGTCCGGCCATTTCAGCGGCTATTACTGTATTGTGACAAGAGGGACACAACGTCTCATTCCCTCCATCAGGCACATCATGACACTAGGGGTCCCTATAGAAAAATGGCACAACAGCTGAACCGTGTTATGTGAACTACTAATGCAGGTGCAAGCAAGCTGCTGCATGTGTAATAGCAGGTGCATCAGTATGCATGTAACCTCCCCCCACGTAGCTAGCATGGGAGCAGGCCGTGGCCTTTTCTCTTTATGTTGTCTCTCCACAGAGTATTAGATCTGGCTGGGGCCATCTAATGCTATTATACACATCGGCGAAGGTGTTCTTTTCCGTTCCTATTCTTTCAGGGCGAAAAGACCCATGTTTCAGGAAGCGAAAGGTGAAAAGGCGCCCTCCACGACCTCGTCAGTTTGTTGTACACCTCTGGGAAGAAAGAATTGTCAACCCAGGATACTCCAACCCGATACTTGCGGCGGCCCGCTCTGCATCTGCTCTGGCTAGAATGGCTAGGCAATGAGAACATGAACCATCCACAAACATTGCCTCAGTGTGATCGCTGCCCAGACATGTGAGGCAGCGCCCATGGCTGACGGAGAGATAAAGACCACATCCAGGAATCACACAAAGACGGAAAGGCTTCTTTATAAAGATGAGTCTTTAAAAAGACATTCAACATCAATGTGTGTGCTCTAGTAGAGAAAATATATTGGCTCATTGGCCTTTTCTCAAAAAGCAACCCCCAGTGTCACTACATCGATACAATAAAACGCGTGGATTGATGTCTCAGATGCGGAAGCAACTGAGATTTTTCCTCCATCACCCAGATTGAGGAGTCTCTACGCCACTACGAGGACCTAGAGTGCACTGGGAACTGGGCATGCCAAATTGGGGAGAAAAAAATAAATAAATACTTTTATTTTTATTGGTTACTTTATAGACACCCGGTAGTGGAGTTACAAACAAATGGATTCATTTCAGATTATTTTACTCTGATAGGGGCACCTGGCAGGGTTTCCCTGTTTCCCCATTATTGTTCTGTCTTACCCTGGAACCATTAGCAGCCGTGATAAGAAAGGAAAATTATTTTACAGTGGTGGTGGAGGGAGGTAAGCGTTTGCTTTATGCAGATGATATTTTATTATTCATCTCTGACCCTACTAGATCAATGCCTTGTCGCCACAGAATTAATCATTCCTTTTCTAATTCTCGGGATACAGAGTTGGTCTAAATCCGAAGATTTGGCTCTCACAGTGTACTGCCTGGTAACTGCTTTTCAGCCAGGTGCCTTTCAGTGGCCCAAACAGGGCATTAAGAATTTAGGTATTTTATTCCCAGCAAATTTGTGTGATTTAGTTCAAGTTAATTTTGACCCATTAATAAAAAGTTGAGCAGTGGGCTTCATTACATTTATCTATGATTGGGAAGGTTAATGTTATTAAAATGAATTTTATTCCAAAATTCAAACTACCTGCTACAGTCTCTCCCTATAGATGTCCCTCTTATTTCATGAAATTTGATAGCATAGTGACGTCCTTCATTTGTAATGGTAAACGTCACATAAAATGTTTTTTTTATTAGTTTTAAGGGGATGTAAGTCGGCTGTGTGCCCCCATTTCAGGAGCGGTGCTCGGAGATGGGGAGGGTGGCAGCTTTTGAAGAAAGTTCATCTAGAAGACTGGAGAATTTGGACTTGTTTGTGGTATTGATTCTGGTTGTATAAGTTTTGATTTTCTTTGTTTGATATAAGAAATCAATAAAAAAAAAAAAAAAAAAGTTAAATCACAAATACTTTACACGTGGTCCACCATTCACAAGGGAGTCAACATGTGTGCTCAATAAAGGAGAATTGAGCTTAATATTAGCAAATGCATTCTCTAATAAGAGGTGCACACCAAGTGTGCTCAATACGTAAAGAATGTGCATAGACACTAACAGACATAATAATGATTAAAAAAAACACATTAAAGCCATCTTATTGGTCATTTACAATTACGATGCATGCAGCTTTTTTTCATTTATAGTAATTGAAATAGATTCATGCATTTAAAAATTAACTTGTTACACTGACCATTTAAAATGAACTAGTACATTTTTAACTAGCTTAAAAATATGCTTGAAAATTCTTAGAAGAATCTTAAAGGAAATGGTGACCATTTAAAAGTACATGCTGATTATAGCCTACTGATTAAATTCTAACCTAAAATCTTGATGTAGCCTACCATTCATTTTACCCAAGAATTTTACTGCATTTGTCACTCTAAAGAAAAGCATGGCAAGATGGCTTAAAATTTCTGGGTAAAACCAGAATGTTAGGTTGTACTGACTGATTCAAACATTTGTCATGAGCCTGGTTGTTTATTTAAAAATTCAAATGTTTAAATTTTCAAAAATTTGGTGAATCTTTGCTTTTCTTCCAAAAATTGTATGTCTGCAAACAGCAAATTATGTTTTATATGTGTACAGGGGACATTTAAGGTATAATACAGTTGCCTCCCTACAAGCACACCCAGCCCCACCCTGGCCTGCCCAGTCAAAAAAAACACCCTTGTATCCCACATGGCTGCGAGTGCTCCTCTCGCTCCCTCCCTCTCTCTGTCTTTCACGTGCAAGCATAGACCGAGAGACAGTAAAAATATCCCACGTGATGATGGTTAAGTCGAGTTTCTTGCTTGTAGGCCTATCAGTCAAAATGACGGACACCATTCTGAATAACGATGGACTTCTTAAAATCTCGCGCTCAAAAGCAAGATTCTGAAAATATAGCAGGTCAAATAAGAATGTACATAAAATATGCGATTCCATTAAACAGCATGTCAGCATCCCAGTGTAACTCAACGTGATAAGCAAAATCTTCAACTAAACAAATAAATAAAATGTCACTACCAATAAGACACTATGCACAACTGTGTGTGGATGGCGGTGCACCAAACTTACAGTATTCTGCTTCTAACGCAGGTGCGCATTATAACATTATAACCACGCACTGAAAGACTGCAAATACCTCCTAAAACGTCATGGTTACTGTTGTAACCTCCGTTCCCTGATGGAAGGAATGAGATGTTGTGTCAATTGCAGTGACACAAGGGGTCTCTTCTTTGAGAAAAGGCCAATGTCACATTGGCAGACAGAGTTTGCATGCCCCGTCCCAGACATACGGGTATAAAAGGGGAGCGGGCGAGCGACTGTCAGACAGGTTTTCACTGAGGAGCCGAGAATAAGGTTACGGCACATTACAGTGGTAGGGATAGTGACATGGCAAGGGGAACACAACGTCTCGTTCTTTCCATCGGGGAACAGAGGTTACAACAGTAACCATGACATTCCCCTTCCGTCACTCACTCGATGTTGTGTCGATTGTAGTGACACAAGGTGTCCCACTTCAAAACGCCATGCACTACCCGTGTTACGTGACTGCCGAGCCAGGTGCAAGCAGGCTGCTGCGTGCTAGAAGCAACTGAGTCGGCTGCATGTAACCCTCCCCAACGCCCCCACTAAAAGGTGTTAACAGGCAACACTACTTGTATGGGAGCCAGCCGGCTATCTTAACGATATAGATGCGTTGGGGAAGGCGTCCTTTCCCCATTCCTATTCTTTCAGGGGGAAAGGCCCTGTGGAGAAAACAACCTGCCCAGAATGGGGGGGGGGGGGGGGGGGAGTTAAATTGTGGCTAATACACACTAGGGTTGTCAAGCCACCCGTGGACATGGTGCGGTGGTAGATCCTGCCTGACAGACACGGTTGCTTCAGACATGGCGACTGGGGGGGCAATGGGGACTGCCCAAGGGAGACGCGGGTCCTGCCATCACAGGGAGTTGCCTGAAGCGGCCTATGGAGCCCAAGCCCAACAAGGAGCACTCGAATCATGGTGGGTCTAGCAGCGAATTCCTCCACTGAATCTGCGGCCAAAGGACTAGGGAGGACCAGCATCCAGGAAGCGAGAGCGCAGTGGATCAGCTTGGTGAAGGGCGCAAGCAGAAAACCTGTATGTTCCGTAATACCAAGTTCTACCGGCTCGGACCTGACAAAACACAGGATGAGACTGACTCAACCCTGAGGTTGTAGAACCTAGCAAAGGTGTTGGGTGTTGCCCAGCCCGTCGCTCAGCAGGTGTCTGCTAAGGAGGTGCCGATGATGCCACACTTCTCATAGAGTGTGTTCGAACCCGCAAGGGGGGGGGGTTCTCTTCTGTTTGGAGACAGTGTTCCCTTTCCGTTGTCTGCCAAAGCAGACAAAGAGCTGATCAGAGCATCTAAAAGGCCTGCGTGCAGTCCATGTAGATAAGCAAAGCACGTACCGGACACATCAACGAAGAGGCTGGGTCTGCCTCCTCCCGGGGCAGCGCTTGCAGGTTCATGACTTTGTCCCTGAAGGGGGTTGTAGGAACCTTGGGCACGTAGCCCAGTCGCAATCTTAGGAGGACGTGAGCATCTGCCAGACCAAACTCCAGGCAAGTGTCACTGACAGAGAACACTTGCAGGTCCCCAACCCTCTTGATGGAAGCAAGTGTGATCAGGAGGGCCATCTTCAAGGAGAGGGCTTTGTGCTCAACTGAATCAAGCAGCTCAAAGGGGGGTCTCTAAAGGCCTGAGAGGACCACTGAGAGATCCCAGGAGGGGAACAGGCTTGGCTGGGAAGGGTTCAACCTCCGGGCGCCTCTAAGGAACCTGATAATCAAGTCGTGCTTACCAAGGGACTTGCCATCTACTGCGTCGTGGTGGGCTGCGATAGCAGTGACATACACCTTCAAGGTGGAGGGGGACAGCCTCCCCGCCAACCTTTCCTGCAGGAATGAAAGCACTGACCGAACTGCGCATCACTGCGGGTCTTCAAATCTGGAAGAACACCAATTTGTGCACAGACCCCACTTGAGGACATAAAGCTGCCTGGTAGAAGGAGCTCTGGCTTGGTTGATCGTGTCTACGACTGCAGGTGGTAGACTGCTAAATTCTTCTGCGTCCCATCCAGGGGCCAGACGTGGAGATTCCAGAGATCTGGGCGTGGGTGCCAGAGGGTGCCCCGTCCCTGAGAAAGAAGGTCATTCCTCAGGGGGATTTGCCAGGGAGGTGCTGTCACAAGGAGTGTAAGATCCAAGAACTAGGCCCGGGTGGGTCAATAAGGAGCCACTAAGGTGACCTGTTCCTCGTCCTCCCTGACCTTGACAGCACCAGTGCAAGAAGGCTCACTGAGGGAAATACGTACTTGCGCAGCCCCCGGGGCCAGCTGTGTGCCAGCGCATCTGTGCCAAGAGGGCCCTCCGCTAGGGATTACCAGAGCGGGCAGTGGGAGTTGTCTTGGGAGGCAAAGAGATCTATCTGTGCTCTGCCGAAGTGGCCACAAATCAGCTGGAGCACCTGGGGGTGGAGCCTCCACTTTCCACTCAGCAAGACCTGTCGCAACAGCGCGTCCACTGTCGTGTTGCGGTCGCCTGGGATATAAGTGGCAAGCAGGGACCGGCTGACTCCAAAAGGAGGAGATGGCGGGCGAGTTGTGACTGGGACGGGAGCGTACGCCGCCATGGCGATTTATGTACGCTACAGTGGCTGTGCTGTCTGAACGGATGAAGATGTGCTTGCACCCCCTAGCACACGGCGCCCCAACCCAGTTGAGAGGCGTCTGTGGTGACCACGACACATCTGGAAACTTGCTGAAGGGGGACTCCTGTCCGCCAAAAACAGAGGTCTGTCCAAAGGATGAAAGTCTGACGGCAGGAAGGGGTGATAAACACATGGTATGTGCCGCCTCGCCATGCCCATCTCGGGACTCGAGTCTGAAGCCAGTGCTGGAGCGGTCTCATATGCATCAATCCGAGTGGTGCGACAGAGTATGCCATATGCCCCAGGAGGCTCTGGAACGATTTGAGAGAAACCGCTGTGCTTTGCTTGAAGCGAGCGAGGCATGTGTGCACTGACTATGCGTGCTCGGTTGTGAGGCGTGCTGACATTGAGACTGAACCAAGAAAAGAGATGCTCTGAACCCGGAGCGAGCTTGCTTTTTTCCAAGTTGACATGAAGCCCTAAACGGCTGAGGTGCATGAGCACCTGGTCCCTGTGGGCAAATAGGAACTCTCGAGAGTGTGGTAGGATGAGCCAGTCATTGACGTAATAGAGTATGCGGATGCCAACTTCCCGTAGCGGAGCAGGTGAAGACACGAGGGGACAGAGACTGGCTGAAGGGGAGGACCTTGTACTGATATGACTGGCCATCGAATGCGAACCATAAGAAGGGTCGGTGTCGAGATGTTTAAGTACGCGTCCTTCAGGTCTACTGCGAACCAATCTTGATGCCGAACGCAGGTTACAATTCGCCTCTGCGTGAGCATTTTGAACGGGAGTTTGTGTAAAGTCCGTTTGAGAACTCGCAAGTCGAAGATTGGCCGCAAACCACCGCCTTTTCCGGGTACGATGAAGGGCTGTAGAAACCATTCTTCATCTTGGCTGGAGGGACAGGCTCTATTGTGTACTTGAGTAGCAGAGTGGCAATCTCTGATCGTAAAGTGCTGGCGTTTTCGCCGCACATCGGAGTGGAGAGAATACCACTGAAACGAGGCAGGAGCCTGGCGAATTGAATCGTGTAGCCGAGTCGGATGGTCCTGGCGAGCCATCGCGATGGGTTGTGAAGTGCAAGCCATGCATCTAAGCTCCGTGCGAGGAGCACTAATGGGACGATCGTTTAGGATGTACCTCCCTCCCCTGTTGTAGACAGAGGAGGGGGTCCTGTAGGGACATCCTCGAGACTCATCAGCGCTGGCCTCCCGGCCCTTCACCGGGGTACGGAGTGGTCTTGCTACCAGCTCTGGAGCAAACGTCTGTCTGCCTGGTTGTGCCGTCTCAAGACTGTTTAGGGGTCTTACGGGCCCTAGAAGAGGTCCTGGAGACGGGGGGCGTACGCCGTCTGCGGGGCACTCGAGACTGAGGCTGAGAGCTGGGCCCAGGTTGAGGTGGAGCTGCTAGTGGTTTCTTCACGGGGGGGTGGCCTGTGCTGTGACGGCACGGCATAATGTGAGAGATGGCCTCCATCTGCTTCCTCACTGCTGAAAACTGCTGGGCCAAGTCGTCGATGGTGTCGCCGAAGAGACCGAACTGGGAGATGTGGGCATTGAGAAAGCGGGCTGTCAACATCACGCATCTCGACCAAGTTCAGCCACTAGTGCCGTTCCAGGACCATGAGGGTGGCCATCGCCCACCTGAGTGCTTGCGATGTGACCTTCGTAGCTCTGAGAGCGAGGTCGTTGGCAGAGCACAGTTCCTGCAGCACGTCGGCATCAGAACTACCCTGATGCAGTTCTTTGAGTGCCCTGGCTTGGTGTACCTGCAGGAGAGCTATGGCATGGCAAGAGCAGAGGCGGCCTGTGCAGTGGCGCTGTAGGCTTTCGCAGTCAGTGACGACGTTGTCCTACAAGCCGTGGAGGGGAGTACCAGGCGGTCCCGCCAGGTGTCGACGTTCTCGAGGCACAGGTGGATAGCAACCGCCCTGTCCACCGGAGGATCCTCTGTGTACCCATGGACAAATGTCAAGGCATGTCAAAACTTCTCCAGGGCCCAAAACATCCTCAGACCCCAGAGAGTTAATCAACGCAAGCTTATGACCCGTGCTTACTGGGAATTCCTTGTTGATGGGAAATAGTTGCAATCCCCAGTCCCGATCACGAGTGGGGTTCAGCGGGGTAGACACACGCTGATCCACCCATTGTAGAATGCGTGCATCCCTGGATATCTAAGGGAATCACAGACCTGTTATTGCTCCATCTCGTGTAGCTGAACACCAATTGTCCCTCTATGAAGTTGGACACTGACCGCACGGGGCTGCATAACTATTTAGCATGCTGGATTCTTGTTTGTTATCGCTCTACCAACTAAGAACGGCCATGCACCACCACCCACAGAAACGAGAAAGATCTATCAATCTGTCAATCCTTTCCGTTAATATTGATTAATGGTTAATATTAAGAAGAGGTTCTGAGATGACAGGGAAAAGCTCTTTTAAGAGCTTAGTTGGTATTGGATCTAAAATACATGTTTTGTTAGCACTTCATGACCTATGACAGCAAAGGACTGAAGTTGCTTGTGAGGAAAATGATGAGACACTGTTTTCTGAGGTGCTGTGACAGTTGATTGCATAGTTCCAATTTTATTTCTTTTTTTTTCTTTTTTTCCTTTTTTTTATTTTATCAGTAAAGAAATGTATGTCTTTAAGTCATTACTATTGTGCTGTGACGGAATATCTAGTTTAGTTGGTGCTTTATTCCCAACCAATTTAGCCACAGTACTGAAGGATTATTGTGGATATTTTCTGAGTTTGCTAAAATATGCAGACCTGGCAGCTTGCATCTGTAGCTACAGTCACTATCCATCTATGCACTGCAAAATAATTGTGTTATATAATACAAAATACTAATTTTGTATTCTTACACTTGTGCTCCATTTTCCGAGCTGCTCTCTTGAGAGCATGAGTGTTATCATTGTACCATGGTGCAGGGCTTTTTTCTTGAATATTCTTTAATCGAAGGTGGGAGGCACTATCAAGTGTGCTAGAGAAGACTGTATTTATAATCTTTGTTATTACATCAAGTTCTTCTAGAATTTTTGACTTACTAAGTATGTGAAACAATTCTGGAAGATTATTAGTGAATCTATCTTTAGTGGTCGAAAGAATAGTTCTACCTGAACTGCGTGGTGTAGATTGAGTGACATTAGCTGATCGCAAGCAAATAAGAAATGAGGTAATGTACTGAGATGTCATCGCTCTGTGGAAGAATTTCTATTGTATCAACATCAACTCCATAAGACAGAATTAAATCTAGCATATAATTATGGTGATAAGTTGGTCCTGTCACATTTTGTCTGACTCCAAGAGAGTTGAGAATAATAATAAATGCTAAATCACATTGTGTAATTTTCATTATCTATAACTATGTTTTCATCCAAGGATTTTTTGCGAAAAAAAGTTTTAGCGCACATTTGGCGATGGAAACGCACATTATTTTCATATTATTGCTAACATGTCACAAATGTCAACATAATATTTCCGTTTAACTCAAGCGCATAAACTGTCGATACATGAAATATCACGAAAAACTGGTTTGGAGACACTTTTTGTCGATAAAATTGCCATTAACGCAAAAAATTTAGTCACATGACAGAGTTTTCCCCAGTCATTAGCCTGTGTTAATCATGATGACAGTATTGAAAGACAATTTATTGTATGTGATTATGGATTGATCTTTACGGCATATAGAGCAGATCTGCAAATGTGACACTTCCAGGAGTGCCAACAGCAATATCTCGTGCATATTGAACAAATGAATGGCCACTGTTTGCAATTAATTTAAATCGCAGTATCCATCCGTTTAGCCATTTATTAAGTTGTCAGTCATGAATTAGCCCACAAAACATATAATTTCTGTACACAAAGATGTTTTAAATTCAAAATAAAAACACAATTCTAGGAGAAAAGGATCAGTGCTTTTTTTTTTTTTTTTTTTAAACAGCACAATTCTATTAAATTACTGTTTAGTTTTACTTCTGAAAAAATGCTGGCAAAATTCTCATTATTAAATAAATTACCAAACGAAAAAAATATATATATATTTTTAGACCTATATATGCCTTTTCTTTACACAAACTTAAATTAGCTTTACCCTCTTCTGTAGACAAAAACAGTCTCAGAATGACCTGCAAGGCTATAAACTATCAGAACTTTTTGTCCAATGTTGAGTACACTATCAGAAAACAAGCTTTTGAACATTTTAAAACGTTTAAATACTTTAAATCTAACCATCTTCACCTCAGATCACATTTACTGCTTCTTTAAACATTTTTAATTTGCATTATGAAGGTAAAATACATTTTAGATGATAATCAAGTTCAAATCAAATCAAATCACTTTATTGTCACACTACTGTGTACACGAGTGCAACAGCAGGTGAAATTCTTGTGTGCAGTTCCGAGCAACATAGCAGTAATGACAGTGACGAGACATAAACCACTTTACAATAAACAACAGTTGGTCATTAAAAGCTGCTGGAGAAATATGCGGGACATAATGCAGTTGTGATGGCAATGCTTTTGATTAGATGATCGTTCAAAATATTGAATATCAGGAATGTATCATATGTAAACCCTGATATAATACTGCATAATTTTTTTTCTTTAATAGCTGTGCACACCACATATACACAGATTGTTGGTCCTTATACTGAGACAGAAAGTTTCTCTCACTACTTTTGCTGGCAGGTTGCCAGCTTGAAAAGGGCCATGACGATCCGCTTTCGGGTCGGAACCGGTGCCAACCTGCGATACGAGCAACATCAAGACCAATATTATGGTCATATCAGAAGGGCAACAGCTCCCTTTTGATTGCAATTCCTCCTCTTCTGATTGCTTTTATTTGTTAATTAAAATGACAGTAAGCTGATTAATTTCAATGAATTGTCTCAATAATCTCCCCATTTACCCAAACTTCAGAGGAAAAAAAATTAGGGACATCTAATCAAATCAAAATCAAATCTGTGAGCTGAATCAGTGATAAACACACATTTCTGAATGGAAATGGCTTCAGGGCAGATTTCTTTTGCACTAAACCAAAACCTATGCGACAAAGTACGCACGCACACCATTTTTATCAATAAAAGGCCATTTGAATGGAAACGGGCAGAATGTGGCAAATGTACCAAATGTTTTTTTTGCATTTTCACTTTGTCGATAAAAAAAAAAAAAAGTGCGAAAGGTGAATGGAAACTAGGCTACAGTGAATGTTGAAGTTACCAACAATTAAAACTATCTACATTACCTACTAGATCTGATAGAAAATGTGCTAATCCACCAAGGAAATCTTGAGTATGGCCAGGGGGATCTATATACTGTAGCAAGGGCAAAAGATGACAGAGATTTTTAGTTATATCTGACGGTCGCATATAAGCATTTTTAGTTCAAAAGACAAACTTTTATCCTGTCCTCTGATTAACACCTAAAACTTCACTGTAAATTATAGCAACACCTCCTCCTCGACCCTTCAGACGAGGCTCATATTTATAACAATAACCTGAGGGAGTAGATTATCTAGGTGATATAGTCTCTATGTGTTCCCGTTTATGTGACCTGTGTGACATCTGAAGGCAGCTAGCAGATGTTCGGATTAACCAATTTGTCTGCTTCCTGACCTGGGCCCCAATTAATCAAATACTATCACTATTAAGAATATGAGCCAAATTACTACAGAGGAGAACGGCACCTTCTCTGGAGTGATCTTTAGCAGGTTAGGTCTACCCCAAAAACTCTTCCAATTGTCTATAAATCCAAATCTATTCTCCAGATACCACTCAGACATCCAGCCATTCAGTGACACTAATCTACTATAAATCTCGTCAATATGATAAGCAGGGAGGGGGCCAGAGCATATTACAGTATCTGGCATAATTTTTAAAAGTTTACACACCTCTTTATCATTAACTTTAGTGATCTCTGACTGGCAACGCCAGACATCGTTAGTGCCAACATGAATAACAATTTTTGAACATATATGTTTAGCATTAGCCAGCACTGGGAAATGCATTTAATAATGGTGGCTGGAGTCTCTATTTCCACATTCCTTACAATAGAATCACCAATTATTAAGGATTTTTCAACATGATTCTCAGTGGGTGCCTCACTGAGTGGGGAGAATTGATTGGAAACCCTAACAGGAGAGTGGTGTCATTTTGTTGAGCGTGTATGTGCTGAGACGTCACCCAAACGCCCGCTGCGGGGGCTCTAGAGCCGGAACCAAAGTGTGTGTGTTGCTCGCTGTACTACCCATATCTGAAACGGTATCAACTGTCTACTCTTTCTCACTGGCCTCCACTAGTGTTCAGATATGTGCCTCTAACTCATTAACCTTCTTTGTCAGCCTGACTAATTCCTTACATTTATCACATGTAAATCCCTCAGTAATGATAAAAGAAGCTATAGTCTTGTGGCAGGCAATGCAGGAAGAAATAACATGAGCGGATGCCATGACTTACCGCAATTGATTGTTGTTTCTGTTATGGTTTTACTTGAGTGGCGAGGGTTTGAGATCAATGTGGTTCGAGGTGGTTCGAGGTGGTTCCTGATCAGCAGATGTTTGAGATTGATGCAATAATCCGTGTAAAACACAGTGGAGTAAACCCGAACTCATGGTAAAATGGCAAATTATAAAATGATGAACATATAAGAATAAGCAATGCTAAGCAGGCTAGCAGGCTAAAAGTCAAGTGGTTTTTATTGTCGTTTCAACCATATACAGTTAGTACAGTACACGGCGAAACGAGACAACGTTCCTCCAGGAACATGGTGCTACATAAAACAACATAAGACAAACCCAGAACCACATGAGACTACACAGACTAAATAAAATACCTATATAAAGTGCATGTGCAAACGTGTGCAAAAAGTACAGGACAGTACAATAAATTACTAACAATGAACAGGACAATAGACACAGTAAGAGACAGTGCAGCGCCGACCAGTACACAGTAGTGTAAAAGATGTAAACATAACATACTATGAGATAGTGTTCTATGGACATAGCAGTTATTGAGGTAGCAGCCAGTTATAAAGTGACAATAATTAAAGTGCAACTCAGGACGAGTGTGTGTGTGTGTGTGTGTCAAACCAGTCTCAAACCAGTTTGTGTTCTAGAAACACTCGTTCAGTGTGCCGACAGCAACCGGAATGGGAAATACAGTAAGTGGGCATGAACAGTGGGTTAGCATCCTCTTCTATGTCCCCTGCATCAGCCAGGGCCTATCGCATGACAAAAGATTGGATCGAGGGCTGACTTTCAATGGATCGCAGCGAGTGACACACACGCCACCCCAACCCAGAATTACGAGTCATTTAGCACCAGGTTCTCCACAAATGTCTGGTGCGTGATGGGAGGGCGCAGCACTCATCTGGCCCAGATACCATCCCGAACGGCTCTCCTTGCCGGGCCAACCGGAGCCCGTGGCGCGGAGTTCAGTCATAATCTCACAGATGTTAGCTTTACACAAATTATTCTGTTAAAAATAGGACTGCACGATATTGGAAAAAACTGACATTGCGATATTTTGTTTTTCTGCTATATATATTGTGATAGGAATAAATACAGGATGACCTCGCCAGATGACTTGAATAGCTCTATTTAAGAAGAATTAATTATTCTAGAATGATTGGGGTGATTTTGTAGGGAACTGCATCTTCATGGAAAATTTTAATTAAAAAAGATACAGAAAATGACTTTACTTTTTGACTTATTTTGGGTAGTTTATTTTATTATACACTGTTTAATTCACCATGGCTAGCCATATGTGCAGCAATGAACGTATAATAAACTGTACACTGTACAAAGTTCTGTTCACAGTACTCGATACCATTTTCGGTACCAAAGCAAAACACAAAAACAGGTTACTGAACAACATGCTCTCGTATTAATAAAGCTGCATATTGCCAATTTTCTTCACGATAAGAAATGCACAGTGACATATATTATGATTAAATAAGTCGCGAGCAATCGCATTCTAATCTAGCTAATCTAGAGAGATGAGCGTCCCCGAGGCAGAGTCTCTCTCAGCCAGGTGCAGTTTCAATCTCCCCCCCATAGATTTGGACATTAGCGGGTGCAGTTTCAATCTCCCCCCCTTAGAACTCATAGAAGAGGCACCGATCACACAGAGAAATGCCAGTTTCGGAGTTTATAGTTATTAACATGATCTGCTTCTGTATTATTTTAACTTTAATAAAGCTATAACGCATTTAATTTAACTGCAATTTAGATGTAATCCATGTTTCCTTTAAAGATCTCTGCTTATTCCACGAGAATGCTTCTGAATGTATTATTATTATTTTTTTAACAATTCCCTAATACTTTGTGATCTACATAAGATGAAACCGTGAAAGTTCAGAGTGTATCTGGACTGATCTGTGTAATTCTTCCTCTCCTCCGTCAGGCATGAACTGCAGTGCTGCTCTCACACGTCATCATTACAGTTTAATGTGATTTCATGTTACGTTAAATGAGATCAAAAGACATATAATGTAGATTTATCGTTCCAGCCCTAATGCAAATGATAATATGCTTTTAAACTCACCTGCTTTAGTTGCTTGAATAAATCAGTGTTTCTGTCTTTCAGGTGCTTTATTAAGTTTGATGCGTTTCCTCCTTTCATCAGAAAATTGTGAAAGCAGCGTTTAAAAATAGGTTTTTGCTGATCTATGATGTTTCCCTTTTCACCAGTCTCAAATCCAAAGAATTTCCAAAACTTACTTTTTCCACTTTTCTTTTCGACAAGATACAGTTGAGACTCCGTAGCAGCAGCTACTTTGCTCGTCGCCATCTTTTGCTTGTTGTGAGCGTTCGAAAGTTCCCGACTTTGCATGGGAACCGGGTAGACCCGGTACTTGGTACCGGAGTACTAGTATTTTTGACAACACTAGTAGACTATATGTTTATCTTACTACATCGCACATTCTGCGATGTGACTATTGCGGATGCGCACATCGCGATCTCGATGCTGAAACGATATATCGTGCAGCCCTAGTTAAAAGTTTACATCCTCTTTGTTCTCAATATTGTATGGTTCTTCCTTGATTATCAATGACTGTCTCTATCTTTTATGATAGTTTATTTGTCCTAAACAGTGAAGGAATGTTATTAAGGAAAATCCTGGAGGGTACTGCGCTCTCTTTTTTTTTTTTGTTTGTTTCTCAGCATCTTCTGCACAGTTTTTTTTACAAAAGGAGCAAACATTGATGCTCAAGAAGGCAACACACATATGAACCAAAGGGTTGTAAAATTTTGAACAGGTTGACGTGTAAATTGTTATGTGAGATGTGTGTAAATATTTGTTATGTAGTTTGTGAAGGGCAAAACTAATTAAAAAAATATTATTGTCATCCTTTTATTTGTATAAATTGTAAAAGTGTAAAGTGTGTGTACACACATGCAGGCACGCAAGCACGCAAGCGCGCACACACACACACACACACACACACACACACACACACACACACACACACTCACTATATACTGTATATACAGTGCATCTGGAAAGTATTCAAAGCGCTTCACTTTTTCCACATTTGTTATGTTACAGCCTTATTCCAAAATTTATTAAATTCATTATTTTCCTCAAAATTCTACTAACAATACCCCATAAAGACAACGTGAAAGAAGTTTGTTTGAAATAAAAATAATAATAAAAAAAAACCATGTACGCAAGTATTCATTATTTTCCTCAAAATTCTACTAACAATACCCCATAAAGACAACATGAAAGAAGTTTGTCTGAAATAATAATAAAATAAATAAATTAAAAAAAAGTCACATGTACTTACAGCCTTTGCTCAATACTTTGTTGAAGCACTTTTGGCACCAATTACAGCCTCAAGTCTTTTTGTGTATGATGCTACAAGCTTGGCACACCTATTTTTGGGCAGTTTCTCCCATTCTTCTTCAAGCTCCATCAGGTTGGATGGGAAGTGTCGATGCACAACCATTTTCAGATCTCTCCAGAGATGTTCAATCAGGTTCAAGTCTGGGCTCTGGCTGGGCCACTCAAGGACATTCACAGAGTTGTCCCATAGCCACTCCTTTGTTATCATGGCAGTGTGCTTAGTGTCATTGTCCTGTTGGAAGATGAACCTTCACCCCAGTCTGAGGTCGAGTGCTCTGGAGCAGGTTTTCATCAAGGATGTCTCTGTACATTGCTGCGTTCATCTTTCCCTCAATCCTGATAAGTCTCCCAGTTCCTGCTGCTGAAAAAACCCCACAGCATGATGCTACCACAAACATGCTTCACTGTAGGGATGGTATTTGCCAGGTGATGAGCGGTGCCTGGTATCCCCAGACATGATGCTTGCCATTCAGGCCAAAGTGTTCAATCATTGATTCATCAGATCAGAAAATTTTGTTTCTCATGGTCCGAGAGTCCTTCAGGTGCCTTTTGGCAAACTCCAGGTGGGCTGTCATTTGCCTTTTACTGAGGAGTGGCTTCCATCTGGCCACTCTACCATACAGACCTGATTGGTGGAGTGCTGCAGAGATGGTTGTTCTTCTGGAAGGTTCTCCTCTCTCCACAAAGAAATGCTGGAGCTCTGTCAGCGTGACTATCAGGTTCTTGGTCACCTCCCTGACTAAGGCCCTTCTCCCCCAATCGCTCAGTTTGGCCGGGCGGCCAGCTCTAGGAAGAGTCATGGTGGTTCCAAACTTCTTCCATTTACGGATGATGGAGGCCACTGTGCTCATTGACATTCAATGCTGCAGAAATCTTTCTGTACCCTTCCCCAGATCTGTGCCTCGATACAATCCTGTCTCGGAGGTCTACAGACAATTCCTTGGACTTCATGGCTTGGTTTGTGCTCTGACATTCACTGTTAACTGTGGGACCTTATATAGACAGGTGTGTGTGCCTTTCCAAATCATGTCCAATCGACTGCATTTACCACAGGTGGACTCCAATCAAGTTGTAGAAACATCTCAAGAATGATCAGTGGAAACAGGATGCACCTGAGCTCAATTTTAAGTGTCATGGCAAAGGCTGTGAATACTTATGTACATTCGTTTTTTATTTGTAATAAATTTGCAAAGATTTCAAACAAAATTTCTTTCATGTTGTCATTATGGGGTATTGTTTGTAGAATTTTGAGGAAAATAATTAATTTAATCCATTTTGGAATAAGGCTATAACGTAACAAAATGTGGAAAAAGTGAAGAGCTGGGAATACTTTCTGGATGCAGTGTATGTATATGTATATATTATATATATATGTCAAATTACGCATCATTCTGTAACACTTGGAAAAAAACATCTATAGAGTTTTCACAAAAAGAATTACCTCAGAAGTAAATATTCTGTTTACAGACTCATCATCAATAGCAACTCCATCCACATTGTGCGGTTCCCTATTGTTGTCAGAGACCTGAACACACACACAAAGCCAGACACACAGATGAAACTGTTTTCACACTGCAAGCGTTTGAAATAGATAAGCATTATTTTAATCAAATAAAACCACAGGAGGAGTGCAATTACTGTATCAGATCATTGGCACCATTCAGTGCTTTTCAACTATGTGTGCATATTTCTACTTTTGAGTCAATGCATTTCAAATATCCCACTTGAAATAAGGTAGGACATGCTTTTGTTTTTTGTAGTTGAATGAAACTATGAAATTAACTTTTACATAAAGGGGCAGTATTTACTCCTGATTTTTTTTTTTTTTACTTTTGAGTATATTTTTCCATTTTGTCTCATCAGTTTATGTCCAAAACCTCAATTTAAAGAATTAATTAATACAAATTCACAATGTAGAGAATTTATTACATCTTAACCCAAGAATGAAATCAACATCAGGTCATATTTGTATGCCATAATTTGTATTACTAGGACTATAACAGAATATCAAGATTTGTAGCAGATGTTACAAATACAAAAACAAATTAATTCATTATAAGGAAATTTTGACTTTAGGGGGCATTTTAAAATTTTTGGTGGTACTTTTGCCGCCATTTATTTCTGACCCTGCTATATGAAGGTTTTGTGCCAAAGCAGAAATATTGTGATATATCCTACAGTCAATCTGCAAGCTTTGATTTATTTCTTCAGCCAATCTACAGCTGCAAGAATGTGGCATTGAGCTTACCTGTGGCACAGATAGAAGATGAGACACTTCATTTGCTCCTGATTTTGCATGGTCTGAGCAAGCTCCATTTCCTGGAGTCACCTGTAAACATTTGCACAGTAGTAGTTGAGGGGGGTATGTTTATTGTACAATAGAGTTTGTTTCAGTAACCAAGGAACGCTTACATCTTCTAGTGATGTCCAGTTTGTGAACAAATCATTCTTTTGAACTGGTTCTTTTTAGTGAACGATTTCAACCAGTTCACCATATCTGACCGAATCGTTTGAAATGGGTCGCGTCTCGAGTCAACACTGTTCCACAAGTTATCTTAATCGGTCTATTGGACATGTCTGACACTCCGAATCGAAATTAGCTGATAACTGGGAGTAATATGATCCTAAAACTGGTGATATCTGCTTTTGCCAAATTTTCTTTTAAATTCACAAATCGGACAGAACGCTCCGGTCACAACAGTTCTCAAGTCAACAGTGCACTGTACTGAGAATTGCCTCTTTCAGAGGCAACATACTGAGAAACGATGATCTGGTGTCATTGAGCGTGCATGTGATTAAGGGATGAAATGTCTGTTTCTGGTGTATTTTGCTGAACAGTGGAAAGTACAACAATATGACTTGATTGTATTACCGTTTTATCAATGTATGAAGATGATCCAGTCTACAGTTCTCAAGTCAACAGTACATGGAGTCACTCACAGCAGTATGCGAGTCAGCAGTACAATGATATGAGAATCACCTCTTTAGGACATAATACTGAGAACTGCTGATCAGTGAGCAGCTGATGATCATGCGTGAACCGAGGACTTGTAGTCGAGAATTGTAAATTAATTTTACTATTGACTATTGTGCATGCAAATTATATCTGGAGTTGTGATGAGCAGAATCATGGTTTCTGTAAAAAAAAAAAAAAGGTGAGTTGATTAAGACTAGTTTAATCACTTTATATACTTAAGACATGTGTAGAATATCCGCATTTGTATATCAGGGTCAGTATTGGTTTAGGAGAAAAACTTTAATGTAGGATGTATTGAAAGATCACTGAATGAAATATTGTCATAATATGACAATATTATAATAAATTCAATAAAATGTAATAATCAGCAATATGCACATACATATGGCTCAATTGAAAGTGCTTGAGCATTTTTTCTATGACGCTGGAGTATTAGAATTATACAGTGACTTCATTATGCGACAACGTAAATTAACTGGTACTTAACTGGTCAGACTGGATGAACTTGCTAATGCTAGCTGCCTTGCTAAGTTGGACACCGGATTGATTCTATCCGCACCGCAAGACTTCATAACAATGGTTGTGCCCTCTCATCGTCTCTAGTGAAGAGCGCGACAGAACAACAGTGATGTGGACAACAACTCTGATCTTACTGCGCTGTAATCCTGAATATTGTTCTCTAGCACCAAACATGCATAATTTCTGCCATGTCCCGCTCCGCACACGTTGCCTCTTTTCCCTGCATGTGTAGACATGAAGCGCCGCATGAGTTAACGTGGTTTCAAAGCACCTTTTAGACCACAACATTTTTCCCTTCTAAATGTATTTTTATTAATCAGCATGTTACGAGCCTTTAATAATAAACAAATCGATTTCTTTTCTAATTTTGTGAAAATTAATTAGATGTCTGGAATGGATAAGGAAAGACTAAAATTACTAGTTGGTATACTAGTCTCTCACATTAAAGAAAATATACAAATGTTCTTTACATTTTTTTAAAAACGTTTTCTAATTTTCTCTAGGGACACCCCTGAACCCACATTCAGCATCATTCCACAGTCACAAGGGCTTCTATGCCCCATACTTGGGTATCTGAATCTAAAGAAATATATTTTAAAAAATTATAATTTTTATGTAAAAATATTCCAACAAATACTGGACTGCTGTCACTATGCTTCAGAAGATGATCTTTTAACATTCATTTTCAATTGATAAACTATCAAATATTTTTATATTTTGATAAAAGATCTCGTAGACCTCACTGCTTTGACCGTCTCTGGACCCCCTGTGCAGTTTTGTAGAGACTATTTTGACTGTATAGAATTAATTTTTTCTTCTTTTCTTCCATCAACTTTGAAATAAAAAATGTATAAATGTATATCGTGATAAATATCAATATCGAACAATATGAAAAAGATTATCGTAAAGTATTTAGAATACTTTACTGACCTTGAGTAATCTAACAAAATATACTACAAATTACATTTTACAGCATGTATTGTGTACACCCCCCCCCCCCCCCCCCCCCCCCCCACATAGTACTACCATATTTTTAGACATATACAATGATACAGTATGGTATATAGCATGGTATATGTACATTATAGTCAGCGAACCATTCATTACCACAGTAGATCAAACTACCATAATATTTCCATGTTGTATGTTACCATCACAGTTGTACCATAGTACCACAACTGCAGGCTATTCTTTTTTGTAGATGCAACTTTAAGTTTTTTCCCCTCCACATATGGAGTGAACAAATAGAGGGAAACAATATTGGCCCTCTGAGTGAAACCGAAGCTCTCCTGAAAAGACAGGACGTGTGCGCACTTGCATAAACATCTACAGATCATGAGTTAACTAACTAGTCCCTGGTCAGAAGACTAAAATAGAATGAATCAACGAATAAAAGAAAAAAATATCAAACAACTTGCCTCGATGCTTTGGTCAGTGGCGACGTTATTGTTGTAACATACAACAATAGTCTTTAACTCCAGTGCGTCGTCGCCCATAGTCACAATACTATTGCTCTGGTCTGTCTGCCTTTATTACCCGGAACTGAGGCATTTATAAAACGCGTTACGCAAGGGCTTTCTCTAGGTTTGTTTTGTGGTTAGAATGTCATGTTTGGTCGTTGATAAATTTTAAATCAAATAATGTAAAATCATAATTTGATTTTCAAGGTTTTTTGTCAATGTAGAAGAGGGTTGTTATGATATGCAGATGAAATTAAGTTTTAAAGTGCGTCACGTAGATCCACATTTCAGTTATAAGATACGTTTTTAAAGTGTGTAAAGAAGCGAACTGAAAGTAAGAGTCACACTTTCTGAAAAACAGCTGGAATGTGTTGCATGATCGAAACTTGTTGTGGGAGTATTTCAATGTATTTGGTTAGATAGCCACGTTGAATTTCAGAGAAAGTACCCATTACTTTTTGACAATACAGGTGTGTCAAGTCGCATTCCAAAAGACTTGCTGCCCCCTTTTGGACACATGGCAAAACTCGATTTTGAACATTTTAATCTGTTTGTGTTTTGTTAAATTGTTTGCCCACTACTCAAAATTCTATCAAAATCAGGCCATTGGGCCGCTGGGTAATTTGGGCCTGTTGCTAAACAAGTACTGGCAGGTCCTACAGGCTAGGGATGGGCGAAACCACTTATTTTCTTTTAGATCCGATACCAAGTACTTTTAGGTTTATTTCATTTAAAATGTATTTACCTCTAATAAATTCAAATTGTACGAATTCTTTGGATGAAATAAATACCTTAAATTATATATACCTCTAATAAATTCAAATTGTACGAATTCTTTGGATAAAATAAATACCTTAAATTTTATATATATATATAAAAATTTAAGGTATTTATTTTATCCAAAGTATTCATACAATTTGAATTTATTAGAGGTAAATACATTTTAAATGAAATAAACCTAAAAGTACTTGGTATCGGATATATTTATATATTTATAGGCCTAAGCAGAAAATTATTAGGCTGCTTTGTTTACCTTTTAAAAATTAATAAGTATAAGCAACATATAAAACCTCAATAGTTTTCTTATTTATTTATTTTAATTAACAAGGATTAAATATCATTATCAATGTTTTAACACCTGAATTGAATTAAACCTGTCAAAATTGCTACATAAGCCTATTATAAAACATGCCATGTCTAGGTTTGTTATTACTTGGTGTGAATAACTCCAGATGCTGTTTTTCTTTTATTACTTCAGGAAAACTGAACGAGTGCTATGACTGAAAGGCTGAACACTGTCTGACTGCTAGTGTGTTTTAGTATTTCTGTGCGTAAAGATGAGGGGAAGAAAAAATTGTTCTGATGCCATGCAACTATTTGCTTATTTAATTATATTTTACCACATTAATTTTCATGTTATCTAGGGCTGAAACGATTAGTCGACATTATCGATAACTTCGTTCCTCGTGTGGACCAGATTTTTGACATACAAATCACAATAATGGTAACAACCAAAGACAACATATTAAGTATAAGATGAGCTCTGAATAATCACAAAATTACAAATAACTGCAAGTTAAAACAAATGCAATAACAGCAGTTACATAGTCATGTACATATTCATACGGCAGGGAGCTGAAGTGCAGCTTGCTGAATGTTGCTCACGCCTGATAAAAATGCAGAAAATAATATTATTTTGTGGCAATTTGAGTCTTTGAGGCTTACTTTGCTTGTCAAAGCATTGGGCTTTTCACTTTTTCTCAAGAATAATCTGGGGAAGGAATTAAAAAAACAAACTCACATAGAGTGAAGTATGAAAATATGAGCAATTAATCTGCTAAATATCTGCAACGATTTACACTTTAAAGGGTATGCTTATTATTTTGGCATACATTTATATTTGTTTATATATGTACATATTCTGGCCAACTTTGTTTACATTAAAAAAATAAAAAAAAACATTGACACATAGTTAAGTGGGTAATTGAAATTACATTTTAAGCATTGTCATCAGTGTCCTACTGTGTGACACATAATTTTATGATCTTTTATAACTACATATACATATACATATAATATATGATAATTATACTTGTTGTTTCCACAACCTCACATTAACTAAGGCAATAGTTAATTTGCACTTCTAGAAAAAAGTTGAAAGGTGATTAAGAAATGCTGACTTGTCACAGCACATAAAATACACACTTTCCCTTATACTTTTAGGTACATATTTATGTTGGGGAAAAAATTTTCAGCATGTTATTTGTCTGAGCTTTAAAGTGCTTATTTTTTGTGCATTTTCTATAAAATCCAGTTTTATATGTTTTAAAGTTATGGCCTGGGTAGCTCAGCAAGAATTTACGCTGACTACCACCCTTGGAGACGTGAGATCGAATCCAGGGCGTGCTGAGTGAATCCAGCCAGGTCTCCTAACCACGAGGACTTAGAGCGCATTGTGAATTGCCATTCCAAATTGGGGAGAAAAGGGAAGAACAAAAAAATCTTATTGTGAAATTTGAAATTGAGTCAGAAAATGAAATCAATGAGCCGGTGTGTTATGGTGAGGTGTATTGCGGGCTGGGTTTGGTGTGCTGTTCTGGCAGTGCTGTAGCAAGGTATTCTGGGCCCCCTGATTGTATATTGGTCAGGGCCCATTTCCTATTAAAAAAATAAAGTTTAGAATTTGTTGTGGGTCCCCCCTGGACCTGTGGGCCCCTAGAATCATTACCGCCTTTGACCCCACTAGCTACGGCCCTGTGTTCTGGGCCAGAAAGTCCAGGGCCACTTTTTAGTCCCAGTCTGCCCCTGATCACAATAGATCATATGCTACATTGCTTTCAAAGACAGATGTGTGATGTACCTTAACATCTCCGAACATAAGGCATTCCATTGCCAGATGCCCAAGTAGGTAAGGGAGAGCAGGGCGCAAACTAATGTGGGCTAGATGTAACACACATGGTTTGAATGTTTCCACACATGGTGGTAAGAAGAAACTTTATTTGTTTACTTGCTATATCAACACTGTGTAAAAAAAAAAGACAAATTTGGAAGATTTCACCAAAAGTTTGTTTTATGTAGCAAAAATAAAAAATTCACACAAAAGTTAATTTTCATCTCTGTTTTTAGTGCTTATATTTAAAATTAGGCAAACTTGGTATTATTTTAATCTCCAATCTGTTAGCTAGCATCTTTTTTTTGTTATCTTTTAATTGTTAGCTAGCCAGCAGAACTGACGAGCCAAAATCCCAGTTGCGCCGACAGGGCACTTTGTAACACAGTTAGCACAAACTATTCACCTTATTCAGCCCAACCCTTTTCAGCGCTCTCTCTCTCTCTCTCTCTCTCTCTCTCTCTCTCTCTCTCTCTCTCTCTCTCATATATATATATATATATATATATATATATATATATATATATATATATATATATATGTATATTAGGGCTGTTGATTTAACGTGTTAATTCAGTGCGATTAATTTTATTAAATATAATGCGTTAAAAAATAGTACCACCTGTTTACTCCAGAGGGCAGTAAGTTAAATTTCAGCTATATGGGCACAGTGAAGTGTTTATACAGTGAAGAAAACAACCAGACAGCACAAAACAGACAATCGTTACATTCTTGCATTCAGAACATTTAATGGAGCGCAAATTCTAACTAAGGGATTTCAAGGTGTGTTCTAAATATTAAACTATATTTAACTTGACACAGTGACCTAAAAATTTATGTGTATGACGCAACGCACCCGAGACACTACACAAGCATGTCTGACGCTTTTTGAAATTGACGGGTCCTTAAACAAGCCCTCATAATAAATCTCGAACTGATTGACAAATTCACTTGCGAAATGGATTGCTGTGAACTGTATCCCAATGACTGGCTTATGTTCAATAATATGGTAGTAAACAATACACTCACCTAAAGGATTATTAGGAACACCATTCTAATACTGTGTTTGACCCCCTTTCGCCTTCAGAACTGCCTTAATTCTTCGTGGCATTGATTCAACAAGGTGCTGAAAGCATTCTTTAGAAATGTTGGCCCATATTGATAGGATAGCATCTTGCAGTTGATGGAGATTTGTGGGATGCACATCCAGGGCATGAAGCTCCCGTTCCACCACATCCCAAAGATGCTCTATTGGGTTGAGATCTGGTGACTGTGGGGGCCATTTTAGTACCTTGAACTCATTGTCATGTTCAAGAAACCAATTTGAAATGATTCGAGCTTTGTGACATGGTGCATTATCCTGCTGGAAGTAGCCATCAGAGGATGGGTACATGGTGGCCATAAAGGGATGGACATGGTCAGAAACAATGCTTAGGTAGGCCGTGGCATTTAAACGATGCCCAATTGGCACTAAGGGGCCTAAAGTGTCCCAAGAAAACATCCCCCACACCATTACACCACCACCAGCCTGCACAGTGGTAACAAGGCATGATGGATCCATGTTCTCATTCTGTTTACGCCAAATTCTGGCTCTACCATCTGAATGTCTCAACAGAAATTGAGACTCATCAGACCAGGCAACATTTTTCCAGTCTTCAACTGTCCAATTTTGGTGAGCTCTTGCAAATTGTAGCCTCTTTTTCCTATTTGTAGTGGAGATGAGTGGTACCCGGTGGGGTCTTCTGCTGTTGTAGCCCATCCGCCTCAAGGTTGTGCGTGTTGTGGCTTCACAAATGCTTTGCTGCATACCTCGGTTGTAACGAGTGGTTATTTCAGTCAAAGTTGCTCTTCTATCAGCTTGAATCAGTCGGCCCATTCTCCTCTGACCTCTAGCATCAACAAGGCATTTTCGCCCACAGGACTGCCGCATACTGGATGTTTTTCCCTTTTCACACCATTCTTTTTAAACCCTAGAAATGGTTGTGCATGAAAATCCCAGTAACTGAGCAGATTGTGAAATACTCAGACCGGCCCGTCTGGCACCAACAACCATGCCACGCTCAAAATTGCTTAAATCACCTTTCTTTCCCATTCTGACATTCAGTTTGGAGTTCAGGAGATTGTCTTGACCAGGACCACACCCCTAAATGCATTGAAGCAACTGTCATGTGATTGGTTGATTAGATAATTGCATTAATGAGAAATTGAACAGGTGTTCCTAATAATCCTTTAGGTGAGTGTACATTGTATTCTAAAGCCGTTTTTTTTTATTGTCTTTTCAATGATTAACTCTTCTGCCACAAGAATGTAATGCATTTTAATTATCTGAATATGTATATATATATATATATATATATATATATATATATATAGCTTTATATACATATTCAGATAATTAAAATGCATTACATTCTTGTGGCAGAAGAGTTAATCATTGAAAAGACAATAAAAAAAAAATATATATATATATATATATATATATATATATATAGCTTTCTCAGTGGAATATAGATGACCAAGCGGGGTATTCCTCTCTATTTCGGGGTAGCCGGTGCGCAAATGTCATTCACTATAGAAACAGAGATGTCCTCTGCCATTTTAAACAGTATGTATCCAATGTGGAAACTCACAGAGCGCTGTTCTATGTAAACAATGACTAACGGATTAACTTTACATCACCAACTGGCTCATATTACACATAAAAATTATCTTTTGCATCACCACAAACACCCACACACACACAAGGTAATAAGGTAATAAGGGCAGAGCCTACTCACTAATAGATGTCAGTCAAATCAGGACAATGCGTCTGTTTTTGTGATTCATGGCGAAAGCGTCTACAATGTCATCCACATCAAGGGCTCTTGCACGTTCTGCGTTGATGGACAGCAAAGCCAAATTCCCCACTGTTGCTCCTCAAGTAGTTTTTAACATGCCGTAAACATGAAAAGTTGCATTCACAGGTTGCAGTGTACACAAGATACACAAATGTCTGTGCAAATCAATAAATGTGTCCTTGTATGGCCAGAGAACGGAGAGGAATTCATGTGTGGTGTTCACATCATGTGTATGGAATGACTGCATAGCTTTAACCCATGTGCCAAACCCATGATGGGCATATGCAGTTTCTTTATGGAACCAGTGGCCCTGGTGAGCAAAATGCCTGCAGGCAAAACAAAACGCACAGTCCATGGTCATTGAGTACTCGAGCCAAGGGTACTGTTCAAGGGTACCATTTTTTGATTGAACGACCGCATTTGCTGACCGTACTTCTTTGCTGGGTATTTTCTCAACATAGGGCGCCTTGGTCCATCACTGGTTGACCGACTGATGTCGGATATAGCACGGAGGAGGGGGGCAACGCTAATTCCACTGCAGCTCGGGGTAGGGGCTAGCTGGTCCTGCTGTGGGTTACATGGCGCAGGTACCTGTTCTTCATCATGGTCCCAATCCTCCCAATCATGATCCTCACTGTTGCTCTGCTGCTCTATGTTGTCTACCAAATCCTTGGAGATGGCAGGGTTGTCTGTCTCCGTTGGATTTCGCATTTTACACTGACTTACAAGAACCTTTCTTTTGCTATCTACATTAGCCAAGTTTTCCACCTTATTGTGGAACCTCCCTGACATGCTCTCGCGAGACTGTCTAAAAGTTAATAAATATAATTATTTGTCAATGCTGTCTTTTAAGACTTTCAAATTACTTAAATATGAATATGTATGTGTGGTTTTTTTTTTGTAATATATATATTTTTTCTTAACAAAACCCTTGGGGTTTCCTTGGGGTTGCTTAGCAGTTGCTAGGCCAAATTTTGGTGTTGCTATAGCAACTCCAAGCTACCCCCTGGCGCCGCCCATGATTCCTTCACATTTGATTCACCATTTCTTCTCATTTTTCATCTTGTGAATCAAAATGAACAGTCAGTGAAGTAATGGCTTGCAGCAGAGTTATATTGATGATGTCAATGTCATTCTGTCAGAGAAATGGAGAAGGAAGTCAGGGTGGCTTAACGTAGAACTGCAGACAGCAGAACGCAGTATGTGTAATCATTTGCTCTACTCAGTCCGGTTTCTCTCTATCACGGTGCAACTTCAAAACTTGAGTGACCCATTTCTACTGAGCTTTAGATTTGAACCTTAAAGGGTTACTTCAGGATTTAGCATTAAGCTTTGTATCAGTAGAAAACCAGTAGTATTTTCGAATTACAGAGCTCCCCCCCCCCCCCCCCCCCATATCCCCCTGAGACGAGAGATTTATGTATTTTTAGTCTGGAAAAAAATCCTCCGATGACGCAAAAATCGTCATTTTGCGTCATCGGAGGATTTTTGGGCCAGAGGCTTAAAACTACAGCCAGTATTCCGTATGTTTTCACCACACCCATATGGGGCGGGATCTGGGGGGGGGAGAATGTGAAGATAGTGTCTGCCATCTTTCTGTAGAAGCTAAGCTAACAGGCTCTTGCTCTGTGTAGAAAGTTTGTATACAAGTAGGCTAATCACGATGGTGGAAGGTAGTTTTCAAGTTGAAATGGCAGAAGGGGATTTTGAAGATCTGTTGCGAGAATCTGATGCTCGCGGCTACCTGTACGAGCCGCAATACAGCGATGAACAGTTGCGGGAGATGGAGGAACAAGAGGCAGCCAGAGCAGCTGCTGTAGCAGGGGAGCAAAACCTGCTTGGCAGGCAGGAGGAAGAGCCCAGTCAGACTCGAGTTGGGGCGGACTGGTGGTGTCAGTGCTCTCGCTGTGCACCTATGGAAACAGATAGAGAGTCCTATTGCTGTCGCGAATTTCAGCGATGCCATTTTCTTCTGGACGAGATCGCTGAATCCACTGATAAAACTGCACCGCTAACTTGAGCATGTATAACTGAGCACCCAAGTTTTGTACCACACATGGACAGGGGAGTCCTGGAAACTTATTTTAGGATCCCGAAGATAAATTGGAAACGTCAGCCAAAGCCTGCAGGGACAAACGGACGGCTTAGTGTAAAGTGAGTATTTTGTTTGTTTTTCTTTTTGTTACTAAGACATCATGTACAGAGTTTGGACACCCGGAATTATCATAATGTTCTTCCCGCGTAGTCAGTCAATTTATCAACTAACTCACAATTTATAGAGTCACGATGTATCAAAGCAAGCCTAGTTGTATCAAATTTTCAGATACTGTCACCTGTAACCGGTAGGCGTGGTTTGGGAGTGGCCTCGTAAGGGCAGCAAAGCAAGTGCATTCTGGGAGTTGTTGTCTTTCAGCCACATGTGTAAAAAATACATTTTCTGCCTTTTCTCAGTCTAGAATGCTTCAAATTCAAAAATAATTTCACATTTATACTATATAAATTTTTAAATACACATTCATCTTCCCAGAGGTGAAGTATCCCTTTAAAGCACTATTGAGGAAGTCAAGCATCTCAAACGGCGAGGAAAACATCTAAAACAATGTGTCATAGGCCAACAATTATGTAATCTGTCATGGGTTTTTTTTTTAACTACACATCGTCACCCTTAATAAAATTCAGTTGAAATTATGTTAGATATTACAAAACAAACCAGCTTTGCTTTCAGATATTCAAATATTGTCTACAGAGATGACTTAAAGTGCTTAATGAAATGTTTTTTAATAAGGATAGGAAAAATACTTTTTACTCATTAATTATTTCCTGTTGCATTGCTTTCAGAAGATGTCAAGTTTCTTGAGGAATGTTTTATTATAATAATACTAGTCAACAACATCAGACTGAAATGTAAAATTTAGCATAGCGGTTGATTACCACTTTTTGATTACCACCAATTTATAATTTTTTTTTTCTCTAAATTTGTCACGTTCAAAATAAAGTGAAAATTATATGAGGAAGCAGTATTCATATATAAAGTATTTTATTAAATGACTAAATTTTGATGATTCACGTGACGCCATGCAAAGAGCGGACATGTGAGCGGCGAGCTCTGTGCACTTTGCTAGTTTTTTGTATTTTTGTGTAATAATCTGGTGAGATTTGATACACCCTGCTACATATTTTTCCTTGAAGTCAATATGTCAAAACATTCAAACTCCTCGGGCTCTGGAGAAAAGTCTCTTACATGTACGTGTTCAAGCTGAAACCTCTGACGGGCCTGCGGACCGGGAACTCGGTTTGAATGGTGCAGCAGGAGAAATTCAGTGTCAACTGTCCAACATGTTTGTGATGCTGTCGAAAGTTGGCGCTGATTTAGAGAACTTGCTGTAATATGTCGATCAATTACAGTGATGGAAACAAAATTCCCTGAGTTGGTTAAAACAGTGGCAGATGTTGAGAAGTGGATTGATAATCTGGAGTCATCAGAGAGGGAATTATCTGATAATCTGCTGGCGACCAAAGTTGATTTAGAAAACATTCTTGAAAAACTTAAAGATCTTGAGAATATGAGCAGGAATAACATCCGATTTTGAGCATGAGCATGTGGATGGCAGAAATATGGTGAACTACCTAGACAAGCTCTTCCTGAGACTGCTCGACGTAACAGGCCATAAACTGGAAATCGAGCGAGCTCACAGAGTCCTGGCTTGCAGATCCATGGAGGGAGACAGGCCCTGATCAATCCTGGCCAAATTCCTGAGATCATCCAATAAAGATGCCTTCTATTGGCAGGAGTTTGTTTTACAATGTATTTTATGTTGTGTAATTTTGCCCCACATAATTTGTATAGAAACCCAGGACTTGAGCAATCCAATGGCAAAGTTGTCGCAGGGGCTCCCGTAGGTGTGCATGGACTCTTTAGAGTTTAGAGAGATCGACGCCGGTTGGTGCTGTCGTGCGCGGGGTTAATGCGCACGTTATTTTTTTTTATGTTTGGTTTGTTTGGGGGAAGTTTGGGGTATTATTGTTGCACAAATGCTGAAATGCGGATTTTATTTTATTTTGGACACCCTTTATTTTTTCTATTATATCAAAATGTCAAATGTTAATATGAGTGGATTGTCTCTCTCCACATGGAATGTGAATGAGTTGGGGCACCCTATAAAAAGAAGGAAGGTTATTTCTTTTCTTAAGCGTAAGAAATATGATATTGCGTTTCTTCAAGAAACTTATCTTTCCCCACAGGAAGCTGGAAAATTTGGGAAGATATGGGGTGGACATGTTTTCTTTTGTGCTGGCTCAAGAAAAAGCAGGGGAGTCATTATATTGGTAAATATAAATCTATAATTCCAATTTTTCAAACGGATTAATGATAAATTAGGAAAAGTCATTATTGTTTTAGCTGAAATTCAGGGGCAAAGTTTGATTTTGGCTAATATTTACAAACCTAATGCTCATGATCGGGGCTTTTTTATAGATCTTTAAGGGAAGTTGCAAGACGCTGGCACCCCTAGTGATATAACATTGGGAGGAGACTTTTATCTTTTGATGGACTCAGTCCTTGATCATAGTGAAGCAAAAGTGCGTAAGTCCCCTAGAGCAACCGTGACGTTCACAGGATGTGTAAAAATCTTGGTCTTACAGATATTTGGAGACATTTGAAACCATCTGGTAGGGAATATATTTTTTTTTCATCAGTCCATAATATTTATTCTAGAATAGATTTTTTTAAATATATCTAAGTCCCTCATTTTATCTGTTGTTGATTGCTCAACTGCTAACATTTTAGTCTCAGATCATGCCCCAGTGAGTTTAGAGAAAAAGCTGCATATGGAGAAAAAGAAATCATATAGTTGCCACTTTATTGTATCCCTTTTGCAAAATCCTGATTTCCAACAAACGCTAAAGGCTGAAATCAATGTCTATATGGAGACGAATTGGTCCTCAGTATTCCTCTGTGGGCGTGGCTAGGGAGGAAATTACCTCTTAGAAGCCGGATCATACAGTATGCCTCATTCATCAAAAATCCAAAGCACAAGAACTCGTGGAGTTGGAAGGGAATATTAATATTAAAGTGCTGATGCTGAAGCGCAGAATGTTGTCAATTGAAATACAAATTTAATACTATTTTGTTATGTAAGGTGGATTTTTGGCTATTCAGGGCAAGACAGTAATACTTTGAGTCAGGGGACAAAGCAGGAAAACTTTTGGTGGGACATATAGTGGTGGGAGAGAGTCTTTTTCTACCATTTCCTTGTGATGAAATATTTACCTCGGCCATTGATATTAATAATGCCTTTAAAGATCTTGATCTTTATAGTTTCACGTGTTTGTCTACTGACGAAGATATTAGAAACTTTGTGGAACTATTAGAACTGCTTAATTTGAAGACTGAGCAAAAACATTATCTTGATTCTGAGATAAGCTTGGAGGAGATTGATGAGGCAATTAAGGCCCTGCCTACTGGCAAGGCCCCGGGGCCAGATGGCTTTGCAGCTGAATTTTTTAGATCTTATACTACAGAACTGGCTCCACTTTTTTTAGAAGTTTATATGGAATCACTAAAGAATGGAAAGCTTACTCCAACCATGACACAAGCCCTTATTAGTTTGATTCTTAAAAAGGATCTAAAAAGGGTTTATTCGAGGCCGTATCTCTTCTGATAAAATCAGGCGTCTAATTAATATCATGTGGTCAGTTGCAAATGATCAGACTCCAGTCGCTGCCATCTCACTTGATGCCGAAAAGGCGTTTTATATGGTTGAATGGGATTATCCTTTTAAGATTTTGGAAATCCCTTGCCTCCAAAGAATTATTCATTCCTTTTCCAGGTTCTCAGGATACAGAGTCAATTGGCCTAAATCTGAAGCTTTGGCTTTGACAGCGTACTGTCCAGTACGGCCTAAAGTACGCAGCCAGGCGCCTTCCAGTGGCCCAAACAGGACATTAAGTATTTGGGCATTTTATTCCCAGCAAATCTGTGTGATTTAATTTCAACCACTTAATAAAAAAATGTTCGAGCAATGTGGGCAGGTTGCCTTCAATGTGAGCACAGCGTAGTTCTAGTGGGAAGACTAGCAGCTGTACATCATCACACCATTAGCTGGGTAATTCCTAGCCAATCGCAGGTAAGCCATTGCTTTATAAGTCCGCTCACAATCTATCACATTGCTATTTCAGTGTGCTAACATGGCAAATAGACACGTTTCGACCTCTCCAGGCCACAGGAGAACCAGTGCACAGAACATCTCTGGAAGCCCACCTTCCCTTTCCAACGATATCATCACTTCATCTCAACTTCTGCCAACATCAAACCCATGGGGAATAAACAACCAGCAAACCCGGATCTTCACCCATATCTCATTCATTTAGGAGACCTCTCTCAATCGAATTGCATGACCCAGCGGAGCACGCCCCATGCCAATTCCATCAAAATCATCGGCTCAGGCAGCAGCTGGTTTCCATCAGCAATAAGCTAAGTCATTATCATATCCATCAAATGCATTCAGATTTAGTCATGGGTATAGGCCTCCCGTTGCCATGCTGTCTACTAATTATAAAGCTGCAATGTTGTCTGTATATAGTAATGGCAGGAAATCGCGCAATCTCATGAGGGCAACTCGGTCAAGGTTCATTCACTTGTCATTCACCGTGCTGCATGCCTGAGCATTCCCCATTGGGGAATTAAAATAATTATTCAGGCATATCATCATGTACAGTCAGTGCTTATTTTACAGGCTCCCATTACTCCATTCAGTAAGATATCCCCGTTTAAGATATCTGGTCGCATTCGCGCAAATCACGTAATGGGTGCTTTCCAATACAATTTATCATCCCTATGCCCTACTCACTAGGAAAAACCAAGCCCATGATGCGGGCATTCCAAGGGAGCATGGCATCACAGTTTAACCTGCTGATGTGCGCCCCCCTTTTTTAGCACAAACCATGAAAATTACATACCTGAACTTAAATGGTTGTATTTACTGGACCCTTTGGAGTATGGACACAGTCGTAGTATCATTTGAAAGAATACACTTTGGGCTTTATTTCCCAAGTTTCAGAATTAATATACGTTGTTGGTTTTTAAAGTTAGAAAACTCCGCCACATTATTAAAAAAAAAAAAAAAAAAAAAAAAAAAGATTTTGAGATGGGCTCGTTTTATTTATAAAAATCTAATATATATGATAATATACAGTTTTACAACATGAATGCTGTTCAGATTGCTTGGTTTGTTGAAGAACAACGACGAAGGGTAATTCTTCCAAGCGAGATCTCATGTAAACAATGGAGAACATATCAAGATTTTTAATTTTTATGGACAAAAGTGCTATTGGAGTCATAGAATGAACCTCTACACCAAGCGGTAGGCTCCGCACCGCATGCCCTTATTCATCAGATTATTTAATTGCCAGCATAAGGCATATTGCATAATGATCAGGTCATACAGCAAGTAATTCCTATCTCACGGCATATTTACATTTGATTTCAGGCATCATTAAAGTGCAGAAATTCGTATGGCATGTCTTCATAAATCATTCACTCATCGTTGCTCAGACCACGTTCCAATCTATGGGGATCTTCAAGCACTTGGGGCTTTATCCATGTTCCAAATTTCAAAGCTCAGTCTATCAGTCATATCAGCCTACATTACTTTTAAATATCAAAGCATTTTGATATGAGCCATCCCCTTTTAACGCGCATGGTCAGGGACGTTACATTTTAGTAGCAGGTAAGTAGGTCTGTCAAGCACTGGATAAAACCTACGCCAAGTCAAGCTCATTAATATAATCTCGTTACCGTTAAAGGAAACCATTATGCCCATTTTACAAGATGTAATAAGTTCCAGGTGTCTCCAGAATACGTCTGAAGTTTCAGCTCAAAATACCCCACGGATCATTCACCATACCATGTTATTAATGTCTGTTTAAGGTGGAATCAAAAACGTGCCGATTTTGTGCATGCCTCTCTAAATGCAAACGAGCTGCCGCTCCCCGCCCCCTTTCTGGAAGAGGGCTGTGCCTTTTCAGCTCCCGCTTCAGACACTACAGCAACAACAAATCAGAACCTACATGATTGACAGGAATTCAGACATATATGTATGAATATATATGTATATCTGGTCTCTGTGAATACAGTCAGGTTACTTCAGCGCATTAGCCATCGTATCAGCTATCAAGCACATTTGGAAAGGAGATTTGCAAATATTCACAAAATATAAAGTGCTATACTTTCATCTTCAGGACGTAAAGCTGGGACACGAACAGTCGGTACTGATCCATGCTTGAGAATCACATTTTTGAAGATCACGATTTATATTGACACGCATTCACAAAGCAGTCTGGTGTAAAATGATTTACACACGCATAGACACATTATTGTATGTTTTGGGGCACATTCCCTTCTAAAACAAAACTGTCCACTGCATCTTCAGCGGCTCTATGCCGGGAGTACATGAAGACTCTCATGTTCACTTTTACAGACAACAACAAAACCCGTATGAAGCGGAGACATTATTCTTCTCGCCGTATTTGCTCCATCTCGAGGAAGGAGAGAGAGGAGGATAGAAGGAAAGAGAGAGGGGAAAAAAACAAAAAACACACAACTCGCAACGTCTCTCGAATTTCTAGGCATCACGCTCTATTCTCTAATCACGCAAGCTTCCCCCCCTAAAGAAACACATCAGGATCAGGTCTATTTGCACGTCGTTCTCTGGTCAGTTTGGGTATCATAACGCAATCTCCAGTCCCTATCAGGCCACCTCAATTTTGCCATTCTATCATTCCTCAAGGCCACTCTTTCGTTTCCCGCCTCCTCACACTAGCTCATTCCATAGACAACCTCTCCTACCTATCAATCGCCGATGGCTGCCGCAAATCTCCGGACGAAAGGTCCCCATTCTCGGACGTGGCTTCCTCCATAGGATTCAGAGGTTTCTGTCTAGGATCATGGTCCACAGGGAAATGGCCAGAATTATACATTTATTTATTTTTTTTTCCAATATAGCTTCCTACGCTCCATCCACTCTCTTCGAAATGAATTTAATTGTTAGATATTTCGTCAATTAATGTATTTAATAAATGTTTCTCGATCTTTAATCCCCGTCACGATGCGGCCCAGTGAGGGAAGAACGAAATTACACCGAGACCCAAGCCATCAAATCCTTCCACGCTTAGTCGTGCAGCACTTCATTACATGGTCCAGCAAAACCGAATTCCCCTATAACCTCCATGAAATAGCTCCTTACCCTATATGGGGTAAAATATACGTTTGAGTACAGAAATAAGAAAATAGATTCCCAGAACCACTGCCGCTGCGTTTTGTGATTACACCGCAAGCTACATCAACAAGAGAAGTTTAAAAGAGGCTTCATTCATTCCACACCCATCATCATGGCCAGTGTCATATGGGTTCCCTTCAGACACACAAACGCATCGTAGCTATGCGACAATTTTGCAGTCGTCACTATAATCATTAGGGCTGGTCCTCCTCGAGCCATTATGTCCTTTACAAGATGTCTGACATAGCAGAGCATTTCCTTATCCCAGCCAGACATATTCCTGGGTCTTTCCATGTAATCTCTGACTCCCTCCTTCGTTTCACAGGAGTTCCACAGACCAGCTTCTACTGGCAACCTTCGAGGTATAATGGAATCCATAATGAAGATGCTCGGCCGTTGGTCTCCCCAATTGTACCTGAATTATTCAACCTTACCCAAATCATCAACAAGCTCAACTCCCCATCAGCCATTCGTGGTGGTTGGTGGCTCTCTCCCAGCACATCCTTTCCTACACAATGAAAGGATGTGCTTATGCAATTTTTGTCCATACTGCGTGCAAATGCGAGATAAAGGGGTGCGACTTATGGGTTCGCCTTATGCAATTTAACATTTAACATATAGGCTCGGTCTTAAAGGCGCACCCACCTGCTGGTGATGCCAATCAGAAGACGGGGACACATCCTATATTTTGAGGATGTGTTAAGATCCAAGAGTTTTGGTTGATGGTTCAGAGCTTCGTATGTGAAGTGGTCGACACTCTGTTTTCATTTTGCCCCAGATTGTGTGTTTTGGGAGATGGGGCGGTCCTGCATATGGGTGATAAATATATGGAGAGCTGGACCCTAACTGGCGTGATGATTGTCAGTCGGTTAATCATCAGGGGATGGAGGTGGTCTTATGCACCCTCGTTTCGTGAGTGGTGCGTCGAGTTGAGCAGGGTGGCAGCGTTTGAGGAGATGGTGTATAGAAGGCTGGATAACATGGATATTTACATTAGGAAGTGGGGCGGCTATCTGGTCTTTTTGGAGGGCTCTCAGGGAGGGGAAGCGGAGAGGGACTAGTGGGTTTTTCAGTATTATTTATTTTTTTATTTTATTTTTATGTCTAAATATTTTCAGTTTTATTGTCTATTTGTGTGTCTTTGTCAGTTGACTCTTGATCACTGCAGTGCTTGTTTGTGTCAGGTGGGGGGGGGGGTAATGTTTGGGGAAGGAAAAAAGTTCGGATTTCATGGGGTTTGATGTTGCATTTTCTGATATGTCTGTGTGATTTGCTGCACGGAATCAATAAAAATTGTTAATAACAAACAAAAAGACTGAATTTTTCAAAACTAGGCATTACAATATATTTAATTTATAAACCAATTTGTATTTATTTATTTTGAAAAAGTTTACTATATTGTGATTGTGGCAGCGGGGGCGTGGTCAAGCGCCCGTCCGGGGAGAGAAAGCGGTAAGGGCGCTTGCACCTGAGCTAAATTATGTCTAAAACCTGTCTCTAATTTCAGTGAGTACGGGGAGAGCGGCATAAAAGAGGACCAGTACCTCCAGTCGAGAGAGAGAGAATTCGACAGAGACTATGAGCAGTTGACTGTCTGTAGTAAAATACTTTATACAAAAGCTGTACTGTGGAGGTGCTTGCATTAAAAGAAAGCTTACCTTTGGCTTGTGAACCCAGTTCCCTGTGTGCTCTTTTATACTGGTGACCTTGAAGCGTGTCACACTGGTGCCGAAAGAGCGAGAGAGAGAGGAGAGAGAGAAAAAAGCTCACTCACCGGTTCTCTGATGTACCATCGCGTGGTCCTCGAAAACTCCTCCACACTCTCTGGCAGACGACAGCCGCTCCTCTCCGGGCAAACCGGAGTCAACCTCCGACCCCCAGTGGACAGAACGCCCCTCCACTTTCCTGGCGACGCATGGGGACATTCCTCCGCCCTTGGCAGCGGCCCTACCGCTCCGGGTGGTCGGGGAGTTACTTCCCTCCTCCCCTCGTGGACAGTGGTCTTCCCTCGACCCCTCCACATGTCTGGGGATGGCAGGGCACTCCTCCACCCCCTGCAGCAGCTCCCTCACTCCAGGCGGTCGGGGAATCCAGTCCCCACTCGACCCCGCGGATGGCGCCCGTTCCCCGCATCCGGGCGGTTGGTACAGTGCCAACAGGCGTTTACGCAGGTTAAAGCCGCACTCTGTGGGGGGCCGCTTTTACATACACCTAACTTCTCTCTCCCCTTCTTATTGCAGAAGGACGCTTCAGGCAGAGGGCTGGGGGCCGTACACTTGCAGGTGGTGGAGGGTGAGGACCGGCCGGTGCTGTACATTAGCCGTAAGCTCTCCTTGAGGGAGACTAAGTACAGCACCATGGAGAAGGAATGTTTGGCCATCAAGTGGGCACTCCTCACACTCTGATACTACCTGCTGGGGTGGGCCTTCACGCTCTGCTCGGATCACACCCCACTGCAGTGGCTCCACCGCATGAAGGATACTAACGCCCGGATCACCAGTTGGTACCTGGCCCTCCAGCCCTTTAAGTTCAAGGTGGTCCACAGACCGTGGGTGCAGATGGCTGTTGCTGACTTCGTCTCCAGAAATGGGGGGGGGAGTGGTAGGCAGGCCGGATGACGCCCCGGCCTGAGTTGGGTGGTGGGGGTATGTGGCAGTGGGGGCGTGGTCAATCACCCGTCCGGGGAGAGAAAGCGGTAAGGGTGCTTGCACCTGAGCTAAATTATGTCTAACACCTGTCTCTAATTTCAGTGAGTACGGGGAGAGCGGCATAAAAGAGGACCAGTACCTCCAGTCGAGAGAGAGAGAATTCGACAGAGACTATGATTGAGCAGATGACTGTCTGTAGTAAAATACTTTATACAAAAGCTGTACTGTGGAGGTGTTTGCATTAAAAGAAAGCTTACCTTTGGCTTGTGAACCCAGTTCCCTGTGTGCTTTTTTATACTGGTGACCTTGAAGCGTGTCACAGTGATATATATTGTTATTGTGATAAACTTTTGTCAAATTGCCCACCCCTTTGACAGATGATGATCAGACTTTTGATCTCTTGATCTCTCAATATACATCAGCACTGCACTTTAATAGTCTACACACTGGACTCTCACAATTTATATTTTCTCTTAATAACACACTGGCTCCTGACAGCCTGAATGTCAATACAACACTATACAACACTTTAATGCAGTATTACTGGAAGTTAGTAATTGCAATACTGAAAGCACAAATTGGAAATCTGCAATTTGTCTGACATATACATATATACAGGGACGTCACTAGGATTGGAAGACAGGGGGGGCTTAGCCCCCAGGGTATTTGTAACTTGCGTTTGCAAAATCTTTGCACTCACATCTAGAGCTACACTTATGTCAACAACCAGTCAAGAAACCAAGATGTTAACAAGTAAAACGTGACAGACATATCCTCTTCTTCCATTTCTACTCTGTTAAAGAAAAGTTACTGTAATGTTAGCTTTTAGACACATCAAAGCTGCATGGGGGAATTTACTTAGGCCAGACTTTGCTCCTGATGAGTTATTCTATAAGCAATAACTTAAATGCTATCTGTCTGCTCATGTAAATGTATGATAAAGTAATAGCATACTATATCTAATTCCTCTCTATATAAGATAAGTTGTCCACAGAATGCTATTTAATTACTCTAATTACTGTAACTGCGCTGTGGATTGGTTCAATCAGAGTATAATTTCGCTGTGTAGTTTGGCTTGCATACAGTTTAACCCAAGAACCAGAATTTTAAGGTCATAATGAAATTTGACAACACAGGTTTGAGCGTTTCTCAATTAAAGATGATTTATTCTGCCAAATGATGTATACAATGTATGATATAAATCAACAACAAAAGGCAGTATTCAAATAAAGGAAAATTAAGAATGTAATCATTTTCAAAACCACAGTCAACAGTTACTTTTTGTTTATTGTCTTCGAATATCCATCTCATCTGCTCAATGAATTGTAATAGCATTAACAGGGACCCTATGACATTTAGTTTTCAGTGGCAACAACATTCTATGGGGATTGATATTGTTTTATATGCCTATTATAGTGATAGGTTATATTATTGGCAAAGAATAAAGAGTTGTGATTAGCTTGCTAAGTTAACAATTTATTGTATTTTGCTTGTTCACTCTAGCTAGACTACAGTTTTCCATAGCAAACCAAAATATCCCCTTTCCTTTACCTCAAGAAAACGTAGCTAAAGGTAAGCAGGTAATTAAAAACAACTTACAATTTCACTCTGTATCACGACACTTACCAATCTTCCTTTCACCATTAGCGTGTGTATCGGTGTGTGTGGGCGGGAGGGTGCATAGCGAGTTCAACTTCAGACCAAACTAGAGTAACGACGAGACAAGATGAATCCTCCAGTTACTTGCAGCGCTCTGGTCTGCAACGCTCTGAAAGATGCCACAGTTCACACCAATGCAACGAGACGGTGTGGTGAATCATCTTGATAGCACAACGACTCTTTGTACTTCTGTCCAACTTACGACTTTTCGGCTATTTTTTGTAGCTGGATATATATAATTTGTTGCGTCTAATTCTATATATGAATGAGGATACGGTTATTGATAAATCAAATTGTTATTGTTGTTCTTATTATCGTTTAGGGGGGCTTAGGAACATTTTGGGGTAGCTTCAGCCCCCCTAAAATAGGCCTAACGACGTCCCTGCATATATAACCACTAACTAGAAACAAATTTATGCTTGTTTACTATTTACTATTACTATTATTTTACTATAAGCTGCAGAAGAAACTGGCTCATTCTGGCTCACTCTTGAGAGTTACTATGCGCTCACAGGGACCAGGTGCTTAGGCACCTCAGTCACCTGGGAAAAGAGCAAGCTCACCCCGGTTCAGAGCATCTCTTTTCTCGGCATGGAGTTAGACTCAATGACAGTGTGCCTCATCAACGAGTGCATGCAGTCAGTGCTCAGGTGCCTCGCTCTCTTCGAGCCCAGCACAGCAATTCCAGAGGCTCCAGGGGCATATGGCTCAGCCGTGGTCGTGCTGCTCGGGTTTATGCATATGAGACTGCTTCAGCACTGGCTTCAGACTCTAGTCCCGAGATGGGCATGGCACATACCGTGTGATAATCATCCCCTCCTGCCGTCAGACTTTCAACCCTTGGACAGACCTCCATTTTCTGCGGACCGGAGTCCCCCTACAGCAGGTGTCCAGATGTGTCGTGGTCACCACAGACGCCTCTCAACAGGGTTGGGGCACACTGCCGCTGGCTCCTGGACAGGGCCCTGGCTGCATTTGCACATCAACTGCCTAGAGTTGCTGGCTGTATTCCTTGCCCTGTGGAGGTTTCTCCCACTCATTCGGGGCAAGCACGTCTTGATCTGTTCAGACAGCACAGTGACGGTAGCGTACATAAATTACCAAGGTGGTGTGTGCTCTCATCATATGTCACAACTCGCCCACCAGCTACATGCCACTCATATCCCTGGCAACCGCAACACGACGGCGGACATGCTGTTATGACAGACTTTGCCCAGCGGAGAGTGGAGGCTCCACCCCCAGGTGGTCCAGCTGATTTTGGGCCGATTCGGCGTGGCACAGGTAGATCTCTTTGCATCCCAGGACAACACTCACTGTCCGCTCTGGTACTCCCTGAAAGAAGCCCCTCTCGGGACAGATGCATTGGCACACAGCTGGCCCTGGTGGCTGCACAAGTATGCATATCCCCCAGTGAGACTCCTTGCACTGGTGCTGTGCAAGATCAGGGAGGACGAGGCACAAGTCACCTTGGTGGCTCCTTATTGGCCCACCCGGACTTGGTTCTCGGATATCATGCTCCTTGCGACAGCACCTCCCTGGAAAATCCCCCTGAGAAAGGACCTTCTGTCTCATGGATGGAGCACCCTCTGGCACCCGTGCCCAGACGAGGGGAGGCTGTCCCCCTCCACCTTGAAGGTGTATGTAACCCTAACCCTAACCCTAACCCACCATGACGCAGTGGATGGCAATTCCATGGGTAAGCACAACTTGATTATTAGGTTCCTTAGAGGCACCCAGGGACTGAACCCTCCCCTGCTAGCCTGCTTGCACCTGTGTCAGCAGTTCACGTAACACGGTCTAGCGCATGGTGCTTTTAAATCGGACCCCTTGTGTCACTTCATTCGACGCAACGTCTCGTTCCCTCCCTCAGGGAATGGAGGCTACAACAGTAACCATGACGATTATTATAAATAATAATACTGGATACAAGACCATAACATTTTAGTGCTTTAATACAAAACATTTCAGCACCAGACATTTCAACAATCAGTCAGGCATCACAATTGTGCATTTCCTCAAAGTTTCTCTCTCTTATAACAACTTTTTTGTTTTTCAAAAGCACTAGCGAAACAGCATTAGATGTCTTTGGTGATTCCCGCACTGTCACATATTTTCTAAAAACTTTTGATGCATTTTACCTTTGTATTTGATATACCCTTTACATATGTGAGAAGAGCAGCTCTGGTGTATGTATCTCTCATACTGTATGCCTCTTTGATCACTTGATCAAGGTGTATTAGCGAATCAAATTGAAATCTTTAATGACAGATTTTGTATCCAGGCAAACAAAAGACATGGGTTCTACCTGCGCTCATTAACAGTAGCGTGTCGCTGACAAGCTGAGATAAATTTTAGCTCAATTTACCTTATAAATAATGAGCAAGTGTAAGATGTTGCATGCTAGAATCCTAGAGTGAAAAGCAGGTATGCCAAGTACAAGCGACCTCTTCTGGTCAATAGTTGTAATAATATCATAAACTGAATATGATTTTATCATCGCGTCTAGAATCTCCCAGGTGTAGCCTCGTTGCCCAAGGAAGTAACATAATGTTACAGGGTGGAGGGCGGGGCCGGGGTGTGATTCTACACACCCAGCCCTTTATCAGGCTATTCAAGCCTCTGAGAGGGATAAAGGCTGACTGCGGACTGTGGTGCAACAGAGAGAGAGCTTTTATGGGCAGCTGTCTGTCATTTGTGTGTGTTGTGTCTTTTGGGTTAAGTTTGTCATTAAATATTATTTATATTGTCAAGCCAGTTCTCACCTCCTCCTTTCCATAACATATCCATTTACACTGGTGCCGAAACCCAGGAAGGAGGAGCAATACGTCGTAGCTGTACAGAGAATGTTTGAGTTCTTGCCACTACCATCCGCCCCAATGGAACAGCCGCGGCCATCTGCCGGGTGACGGAGGAGCCTGGCCAACTGGAAGCGGAGGATCGGCCGCCGACCACGAGGGGAGAAGGGGCTCCTAGCCGACCACCTGGAGCGGTCAGGGCCGCTGCCAGAGGTGGGGGGAGATCCTTAACAACCACTAAATGCGGCAGGGTTAAGAGAGGACCGCCAACCACGAGTGGGGAGGGGCTTCCCGGCCTGAGAGAACGAGGGAGGAATGTGACAGGGCGGACAGCGGGGCCTTAAATGTAAGACAGCTGAATAATCCATGTCTCACCCATTTGTCTGCAGAAGTGAAGAAAGAAGATATCTCTTCCTTCTTCAACCTTCTTCTTCGAGGAACCGTGTCGGAGTCAAACAATGGACGAACACACATTCTACCTGCGTCCTCATGCAACCCAAGTGAAAGGTTTACATCTGGGCAGAGATAGATTATTATAGTGTGTTATTCTTGTGTATCAAGGCTATTGCTGGTATAGTTAACAGACTGCCGAGTCCGCTCATTACTCAAGGTATTCTGTTACCACGAATGAGATTTGCTGTGTTGTCATCCAACAATGTTGGACTTTTTGTGCATTTCCGACATCGCAGGTGAGACTGGCACACTGAGTTTACCCATTAAAGAACCAACGACAGTGGCGGACGGATTACAACCCATTCACCGCATCTCTGAGTGATAAATCTAATGGTTGCCTTCTTTCCCACTATCGCTAAAACCGTCTTCAGTACCGTCATTCTGATCTCTCTCTCTCGTACCAACCGCACACACACACAACCCCTCACAAACATACCTCCTTCTCTCCTTACACACACACACACATATACACCCATTCACACACACATACCCTCCTCTCATGTATTATATGCTTATTTGTTACTATATCTAATCATGTTACTGATTAGTTTGTAGTTGGAAGTTTAGTGTCTGCATTGTATTGATTATTAATTGATAATTCATCAAAAATTTTTGTCATACTTTAAAAAGAAGTGTTCTGGCATTGTTCTGCATGCACCTGTATCAGGGGCTGGCAGGGGATATCAGTGCTCTGATTCAAGCCTTCATTGTTTACCTTTTGAATGTTGATGTTTTCCGGACGTTGACTTTCTTAAGAGAACAATCCTATATCAAAAATGTTGTACTGTCTGTTTATTAGTCCCTGATTACATGGGTGGTGCTTTGGCAATATTAATCCTAATCAATGTTCTATTGATTTAAATAATAATTATCTTTGATAATAATTAATATTCTATTGAATTTGACAATTGATAGTTATTTTTGATTATTGTTGATTTAAAGTATTAAAAAGCTAATGTTGCTTCTAATCAAAGTTCTATTGATTTTAAATAAAAAATTGAACAAAGCACCCAACACCTGAAAAATGACAAACAAAATACAGTAAATTGTTACGTTTATTCTTATTACTACCATAAATCACTATGGACAAAAATAAAAGCACTTCATAACACATTTACTTACTTAAGAGAGAGAGATTGTTCACGGACATGTCCGTCGTCCTATGTGTTTGTCTTTTGAGTTTACCATTAAACCTTTCGTTTGTATGTCAAGCCGGTTTCTCGCCTCTTCCTTGCACGTGAACATGAACTTCTTTACAACCTTCTATAATTGTTCTTTGCTCCACCATCTCCTGACATCTGTGGAAGAAGGTTCTTTCCATTTTTGCTTTTATCACCACTTCATTTTCATGCTTTTTCACTTCTGACAATAAAGCAATTTTCTCGTTCTCTAAGCTTCCTGTGGTTTGACCTTTCGGGTGCAGAGGAATGTAGTTAACCTCAGCCTTTCTTGGTTTCTAGATGTTTTTATGGATTTTAGGATGTCCAAAGCCGGCCGAGCTTTGTACAATAATTTTGCATCTTGTACTTAAGTGACTGTTTCCATCCCCCAAATCCTGTCTTGGAACCCAGTTGCCCCAAACAAGGATGGGCCCTAGTTAAGGCTGCTGTTACCTCTTAACACTTGTAGTCTTTAGGATATTTTGTATATTTTCGCATTTCTTGGGCTAGGCCAAGTATGTCCCATTGCCCTCAAACTCTGTATTAAGAGGAAAAATATTGCCTATGTTTGTTATATCTAATGGTGTGATCACATGAGCTGTTCAGAGGTATGAGATGCATGTGACCACAGTCTCCAGGAGAATCAACAGCCACCCAAATGAGAAGTTAGAGTCTTCCCGAGATTTATGACCAACCATTTACTCTTGATATTTTCTTACAAATGAAGAACATAATCAATGACTTTAAATGAAAAAAAATTATGTAGCAGAACAGAATACCATGTTCAGAAGTTATCTGTACTGTTAACCTATCAGAATCTTCAGAAACTGTAAAAATTATGTCAATTGATTTTTTTCATTGGGAGACCTTGACCACGGCATTGTTGCGGTCGTGGCTTTCCTTCCTCAAAGGGAACGCCAAACCATCCACCCCCCGCATTGCTCCTTTTTCCCACGGGATTGAGGATGACCCGGCTGGCGATGGAGGCAATTTGGGGAGTTCAGCGGGCTCGGTTTCAACTGATCTTAACCACAGGATCTTAGCTTTACTGGTTTTTATTTCAAGAAAACAACTAAACTTCTTCCAATAAATTATTAAATAACAAGATAACAGTTGTCATGTCCAGATGTGTTTTTTTTTTCATGTTTTGTTTACATGTCATTTATTTTGGAATTCTAGTTCCTGTTTCCCTTGTCATGTGATATCATGTTTCCCTCAATGTTCATGTGTCTTGTTCTCATTGGTTCCTGTGTTTATTAGTCATGTCTTGTTATTGGTTCATGTTTAATAGTCTTGTTATCTTGTTTATAGATCTGTCTGTTCTTTTGTTTATGTCTAGTCTAGTTTATGTCAAGTACATGTTTATGTTTAGTTCACGTTTATAGTTAGGGTTTTTGGATTTTACGTTTTGTTTAAATAAACTGCACTTGGGTTCTTCACATCTTCGTCATCGCCTTCGTCCTAGCCATTGACAGCTACTTCATTACAACAGTACTGTATTTACTCACAAAGATCTTCTGCTGCCACAAATGAATTTTTGGCAAGTTATTCTCAATTGTGAATAGTTTTTTATTTAAATGTTGTAGTTACAAAGCTGTTACACGATACTTATTTTAAAAAAAAATTGTTTAGGCATACTGAAATGAAATGTAGTTTGTGACTATTATTTGCCATGTGGAAGGCTGTACCAGACCAACAGAATGACAAATCTGTACACTGAAAGCAGTTTGGAGACCAGAAGGATTTTGATCACTGCTACATCTCTCGTTCTCACTAGATGCTGCTTTTTGGGGGGAATGTCCTACAGTTTGTGCATCCTGTAGAGGATGTAAAACACAATGGTGCTCTTTAATAATTAACAATATCAAGTTTCAGTTTATTTATTACGAAATGTAAAGATTTAAACTTGTGCCATTTATTATAGTAAATATGTCATTATTTGATTGAGCTAATTGTGGTATGCAATATCTCTACAAAACTTCCCTGATACATTATAAATTCTAATAAACTTGGTGACCACATTAAGTGGGTCATAAATCATAGGGTCATAACTCACATTCATAATCCTAAAAAGAATACAAATAATTGCCAGATAGCATATATAATAATTGACATGCAAATCAGATTATGCGAGCAAGTATAACTTACTAGGAGGTTGCCACATTCACTTGGTGACTTTTATCAAACTGTGAAAGAGAAGGTTGATATTAGGAATGGAAACAAGTACTTGAAAGTTGACAGACCTTCTCTTAAGTGCTCATGAATACTCATATGAAAACAGATGCTTTTGTTTCCAGGTCCTATGTTCCCCATGTTCCAATTTCCCCAACTCTATATTCTTTTAATATGACACACTTTACGCTTCTCGCAAGTGATTAAAGTGATTTTAAACAAATTTAAAGGGTTATATGGTATCATTGTCTTATTGATATTACACAAGGTACTGGAATTGGGAGAAAACCCTTAAAACATCAAATGTTTGGCATTTATGTGTCCTGTTTTTAATTTAATGCAGTTGATGTTCTTTCCTGCAAACTATAAAATACTTTTAATATTTAATAAAAGATTAACTACTTACTAACGAAGTGTTGTGCCTGTTATATATGGCCATTGTGATCTTTTTTTTAGCCTAAATTTGGTTGCCCTTGTGTATGTTGGTTTGCGAGGTTAGAATATGGCAGTAATGCCACAGAACTGGCTAAGCTAAAGAGTGCAGCGCTGAGGTTTATGATCTAGGTGGCTAGCTAGCTTGCTGGTTTTAAAAATGTTGGCAATGTGCTGGGACAAAACATGATGCTTACTTCATTAGACTCGGACATCTTGCTAGCCAGAAAGCAATTTGTATAGGTAACATTGGTTTCCTTGGCTAACCAAAGTTATTATCATAAACTAAAATGAAGACTAAACTAAATGTAAGAAAAAAAAAATTTAAAGTTAAAAATACATAATTAGAAAAACTAAACTAAATCTAAAATCCATGGCCTAACTGAAACAAAACAAAAAAAACAAAACAATCTTGAATAAGATTTAGTTTTAGTTGCAGCGTTATTTTTTTTTACCTTTAAACCTGCCGTGCCCATAACATGAAGATACAACTAGATGGCGATAATAAATGGATTAATACTTCATTGAATCAACAACAGAGCGAGAATCACTACCATCGTGAAAAGAGGCAAATCATGTAGAGAACAGTCTTTTCACTCATTCCTTCTTACCATGTGAATCTGTGATTTGATTTAAATTTAATTTGGAACAGGTAAAGAGCTTGGTTTGAATTTCAGCAGGGCTCGACATTAATGCTTGTCTGGGACAAGTGGATTTTTGATGGGACAGAGAAAAAAAGAGAAAAGTGTCCTGAATGACAATAACAAAAACATAACTGGGTATATTTTTGATATAGCCAAGGCCTTATTACAAAGTTCTTATTCTGCTGTTGAAAATAATACAGGGTGCGGTATTTTGTATTTCATTAGCGATCTAGGAATAGCTGCAAGCTTTGAATGGACATTGCTCGAAATGCGGATACACAGCCGAATGACCAAATACATTTAAAGATTCCACCAAAATGCCTGTCTTGATGAGGAACATATGTAAACTCAGAGTAATGTCTACTGTGAGCAAAAACCATGGGGAAAAAGAGGATTTGTATCAATGTATCAGACTTGTAAATGTTATTATATCTTAAAAGACCTGCTAATGGAAGACCTTGTTAATATTAATCCAAGAACCATAACAAGAAAAAGAGAAGACTACTCACTGTTCTTGAATGGATAACTTTATTAGCTTTAAAAAGTATTAATGTATTATCAAATATACAGTGAAGACCAGTAGTTATAGATTAAACAGTTAATCAAGACAAACTTTGATGTTGGCATGAGAAAGCTTAGCCTGAAAGTTTGAAGTAGTTGTAAAAGCTTGAAGTTTAAAGGTTTTAAGTTTTAAGTAGTTACAAGTTCAAGTAGTAGTTTTAAAAGATCAAAGTTTAAAGATTAAAAGACCATTCAGTCTATCATATATATATATATATATATATATATATATATATATATATATATATATATATATATATATATATATATATCATACATCTGGTTGCTAGGAAGTTATCAGGGTGATATGTATCAAGGCTACTTGCCATCCTGAATTAAATAAGCCAAACTGTAAGTCTCCACGATTTTCTGGAACAGAGATGTGTGATTTGTTACTTGGTTGCTATGGTAACCCGTCTGGTTGCTAGGTAGTTACAATGGTGATACTTATCAAGCCTCCTTGCCATCCTGAGTGAAATAAGTCATCCTGGAAGTCTCCACGATTTTCCGGAGCAGAGATGTGTCATTTGTTACTTGGTTGCTAGGGTAACCCCATGTGGTTGCTAGGCAGTTACCAGAGTGATACTTAAAGAGGCTCCTTGCTATCCTGAGTGAAATTAGTCAACCCGGAAGTCTCCACGATTTTCTGGAGCAGAGATGTGTGATTTGTTATTGGTTGCTAGGGTAACCCCAAGTGGTTGCTAGGCAGTTACCAAAGTGATACTTAAAGAGGCTCCTTGCTATCCTGAGTGAAATAAGTCAATCAAGAAATCGTAGAAAAAAGTCTCTACAATGTTCTGGTGCAAAGATATGTTATTTGATACTTGGTTGCTAGGGTAACCACTTCTGGTTGCTAGGAAGTTAGCAAGGTGTTTTTCAAAAGACTCCTTCCCATACTGAGTTAATAAGTCAACCCGGAAGTCTCTACGATGTTCTGGTGCAGAGATGTGATATTTGATACTTGGTTGCTAGGATAACCACTAGTGTATGGGGGCTGTTACTTCACTGCTGAAAATGGTTGCTAGGGCATGGCTACTTCATCTCCGAGGTGAGACTTAAAAACTGATTTGTAGCCCGAGTGAAATGAGCCAGCCCCCATGTCTCTATAACATTTTGATTGGGAGATATGATCCCACAAAATGAAGTGTCTTGTCATAGTAGGGAAAAAACAATTGTTTTCATGGGCAAGACCCTTGCCATAGTATGCCAATGGGGCATATTTGGGCCCGTTTTACCCCCCAGAGGTAAATCTTACCCCCAAACTCATGTCATGCTCCAAAACAGCTTGCTAGGCCGCATCAAATGAGTCCACCCACATGTCTTTACAAAATTCTGTTCCGGAGATATGATCCATCAAAGTTTGTCCCAATGCAAAGTCTATGGGATATTTTGGGCAGTTTTTTTTCAACCCAGGGGTGCAACATACCACTTAAAGAAGTCATAGCACAGGTGTCGTAAATAGGCTGGTCAATTTGACACCTCATTCATGGGTCTACACCAAATGGTGCGGGATGAGTTAGGTGCCGAAATTTTGTACAGAAGAATAAAAATAATAACTAGATAGGTACATTTCCTGAAGAAAATGTGAGTGGTGCTTGCCGTGGCAAAATTTCTTACCGCAATGTCCCACCTACTGCCCAAAGTTGAAAGGGGCCATCCCCATGACAGTAGGATGTTCTGGTGCAGAGATATAGGTGTTGTTCCATGGTTGCTAGGGAAACCCATCTGGTTGATATGCAGTTACTAAGGTTACAGCCACTAACGCTACTTGCCATCCTGAGTAAAATAAGTCAACCCGGAAGTCTCTACGATTTTCTAGTACAGAGATATGTGATTTGTTACTTGGTTGCTAGGGTAAACCCTTCTGGTTGCTAGGAAGTTACCAAGGGGCAAGCCAACAATGCTCCTTGCCATCCTGAGTGAAATAAGTCAACCCGGAAGTCTCTGTGATTTTCTTGTGCAGAGATATGTGATTTGTTTATTGGTTGCTAGGGTAACCCCATCTGGTTGCTAGGCAGTTACCAAGGTGACAGGCAACAATGCTCCTTGCCATCCTGAATGAAATAAGTCAACCCGGAAGTCTCTGTGATTTTCTTGTGCAGAGATATGTGATTTGTTTCTTGGTTGCTAGGGTAACCCCATCTGGTTGCTAGGCAGTTACCAAGGGGCAAGACAACAATGCTCCTTGCCATCCTAAATGAAATAAGTCAACACGGAATCACTACAATTTTCTGGTTCAGAGATATATGATTAGTTACTTGGTTGCTAGGGTAACCCCATCTGGTTGCTAGGCAGTTACCAAGGTGACAGCCAACAATGCTCCTTGCCATCCTGAGTGAAATAAGTCAACCCGGAAGTCTCTGTGATTTTCTTGTGCAGAGATATGTGATTTGTTTCTTGGTTGCTAGGGTAACCCCATCTGGTTGCTAGGCAGTTACCAAGGTGGCAGGCAACAATGCTCCTTGCCATCCTGAGTGAAATAAGTCAACCTGGAAGTCTCTGTGATTTTCTTGTGCAGAGATATGTGATTTGTTTCTTGGTTGCTAGGGTAACCCCATCTGGTTGCTAGGCAGTTACCAAGGTGACAGCCAACAATGCTCCTTGCCATCCTGAGTGAAATAATTCAACCCGGAAGTCTCTGTGATTTTCTTGTGCAGAGATATGTGATTTGTTTCTTGGTTGCTAGGGTAACCCCATCTGGTTGCTAGGCAGTTACCAAGGTGACAGCCAACAATGCTCCTTGCCATCCTGAGTGAAATAATTCAACCCGGAAGTCTCTGTGATTTTCTTGTGCAGAGATATGTGATTTGTTTCTTGGTTGCTAGGGTAACCCCATCTGGTTGCTAGGCAGTTACCAAAGTAACATCCAACAATGCTCCTTGCCATCTTGAGTGAAATAAGTCAACTCGGAAGTCTCTACGATTTTGTAGTGCAAAGATATGAGATTTGTTACTTGGTTGCTATGGTAAACCCATCTGGTTGCTAGGCAGTTACCAGGGTGATATTTATCAAGTCTACTTTCCATCCTGAGTGAAATAAGTCAACCCGGAAGTCTCTACGACATTCTGATCCTAAGATACACATCTTAGTGATTTTGAATGGATGTCAATGGTGTTTTGTTGCTAGGGTGCTTTAAATGGTTGCTAGGGCATGGCTAAGTAGTTCATTTGATGAAAGCTGAAGACTGGTTAATCACCCAATGAAAACAAAGCAACTATCATGTCTCTAGGACATTCTGATCTGAAGATATCTTACTGTAATTGAAATCAATAAATGTGGTTGCTAGGGTGCTCTAAATTGTTGCTAGGGAGTGGCTTGGCAGCTGACAATGATGAATCACCAAAGGCTGCTTGTCAGTATGAATGATATAAACGAACTCCCATGCTTCTGTGACATTCAGAATGGAAGATATCTCTCTTTGGATTTTGGTTGCTAAGGTGCTCGAAAATGGTTGCTAGGGAGAGGCTAGGAAGTGTTGAGGGGATTCATGATTGGCTGTTTTACTGCCCCAAGTCAAATGAGACCACCCTCGTGTTTCTATGATAATTCAGTCCGGAGAAATCCCTTTGATCTCTTTCAATGGAAGTCTATGGGACTTGTTGCTAAGGTACTGTAAATGGTTGCTAGGGCGTGGCTTGATAGCTTCATAATGATCTTGAGAGACTGATTGGTCGTCTGAGTAAAATGAGCCCGCCCCCTTGTCTCTAAGACACTGTGATCCAGAGTTATGTTCAATACACAATTTACCATTGACTTAACATTGGGGCAAATTTGGGCAGCTCCTGCCCCCAAGGGGTGCAACTTTTACCCCATTGTGAGGTATGTTCTCACAGAGCCTGTCAGCCTCTTCAAATGTGGTAAATCACACGTCTGTGTGATATCCTCGCTCTGAGCTATGACTCGTCAAAGTTCGGCGCAATGTTAAGTCAATGGGATTTTTTGCCCAATTTTTTGCCCCTGGGGCAAATACCATACCCCCGATCGCTTATAAAAGTCATAGCACACCATTCCCAAATAATCTGCACGATTTGATGCCTCATTCGTGGGTCTGTGACCAAAAAATTTTGCAAAAAATTCCATTGACTTACATTGGGGCAACTTTGGGCAGCTCCTGCCCCCCAGGGGTAAAAGTTTTACCCCATTGTGAGGTATGTTCTCACAGAGCCTGTCAGCCTCTTCAAATCTCATAAATCACACGTCTCTGCGAAATCCTCGCTCTGAGCTATGACTCGTCAAAGTTCGGCTCAATGTTAAGTCAATGGGATTTTTTGACCATTTTTTTGCCCCTGGGGCAAACACCGTACCCCCGATCGCTTATAAAAGTCATAGCACACCTCTCCTCAATGAGCCGCACGATTTGACACCTCATTCATGGGTCTACGCCAAAAGGTGCGGGACGAGTTAGGGGCCGAAGTTTTGTACGGAAGAAGAAGAAGAAGAAGAAGAAGAAGAAAAATAAGTATGTGAGATTACAATAGTGTTGCTTTGCAAGCACCACTAACTAGAATGTACATTTCCTGAAGAAAATGTGAGTGGTGCTTGCCGTGGCAAAATTTCTTACCACAATGTCCCACCTACTGCCCAAAGTTGAAAGAGGACACCCCCATGACAGTAGGATGTTCTGGTGCAGAGATATTGGTGTTGTTCCATGGTTGCTAGGGAAACCCATCTGGTTGATATGCAGTTACTAAGGTGACAGCCACCAATGCTACTTGCCATCCTGAATGAAATAAGTCAACCCGGAATCTCTACAATTTTCTGGTTCAGAGATATGTGATTTGTTACTTGGTTGCTAGGGTAACCCCATCTGGTTGCTAGGCAGTTACAAAGGTGACAGCCAACAATGCTCCTTGCCATCCTGAGTGAAATAAATCAACCCGGAAGTCTCTGTGATTTTCTTGTGCAAAGATATGTGATTTGTTTCTTGGTTGCTAGGGTAACCCCATCTGGTTGCTAGGCAGTTACCAAGGTGACAGCCAACAATGCTCCTTGCCATCCTGAGTGAAATAAGTCAACCCGGAAGTCTCTGTGATTTTCTAGTAAAGAGATATGTGATTTGTTTCTTGGTTGCTAGGGTAACCCCATCTGGTTGCTAGGCAGTTAACAAGGGGCAAGCCAACAATGCTCCTTTCCATCCTGAATGAAATAAGTCAACCTGGAATCTCTACAGTTTTCTGGTTCAGAGATATGTGATTTGTTTCTTGGTTGCTAGGGTAACCCCATCTGGTTGCTAGGCAGTTATCAAGTTGACAGCCAACAATGCTCCTTGCCATCCTGAGTGAAATAAGTCAACCCGGAAGTCTCTGTGATTTTCTTGTGCAGAGATATGTGATTTGTTTCTTGGTTGCTAGGGTAACCCCATCTGGTTGCTAGGTAGTTACCAAGGTTTCAGCCAACAATGCTCCTTGCCATCCTGAGTGAAATAAGTCAACCCGGAAGTCTCTGTGATTTTCTAGTACAGAGATATGTGATTTGTTTCTTGGTTGCTAGGGTAACCCCATCTGGTTGCTAGGCAGTTACCAAGGTGACAGCCAACAATGCTCCTTGCCATCCTGAGTGAAATAAGTCAACCCGGAAGTCTCTGTGATTTTCTTGTGCAGAGATATGTGATTTGTTTCTTGGTTGCTAGGGTAACCCCATTTGGTTGCTAGGCAGTTACCAAAGTAACATCCAACAGTGCTCCTTGCCATCTTGAGTGAAATATGTCAACTCGGAAGTCTCTACGATTTTGTAGTGCAAAGATATGAGATTTGTTACTTGGTTGCTATGGTAAACCCTTCTGGTTGCTAGGCAGTTACCAGGGTGATATTTATCAAGTCTACTTTCCATCCTGAGTGAAATAAGTCAACCCGGAAATCTCTACGACACTTTGATCCTAAGATACACATCTTAGTGATTTTGAATGGATGTCAATGGTGTTTTGTTGCTAGGGTGCTTTAAATGGTTGCTAGGGCGTGGCTAAGTAGTTCACATGATGAAAGCTGAAGACTGATTACTCACCCAATTAAAACAAAGCAACTATCATGTCTCTAGGACATTCTGATCTGAAGATATCTTACTGTAATTGAAATCAGTAAATGTGGTTGCTAGGGTGCTCTAAATTGTTACTAGGGAGTGGCTTGGCAGCTGCCAATGATGAATCTCCAAAGGCTGCTTGTCAGTATGAATGATATTAATCAACTCCCATGCCTCTGTGACATTCAGAATGGAAGATATCTCTCTTTGGATTTTGGTTGCTAAGGTTCTCGAAAATGGTTGCTAGGGAGGGTCTAGGAAGTGTTGAGGGGATTCATGATTGGCTGTTTTACTGCCCCAAGTCAAACGAGACCACCCTTGTGTTTCTATGATAATTCAGTCTGGAGATATCCCTTTGATCTCATTCAGTGGAAGTCTATGGGACTTGTTGCTAAGGTGCTCTAAATGGTTGCTAGGGCGTGGCATGATAGCTTCACAATGATCCTGAGAGACTGATTGGTCGTCTGAGTAAAATGAGCCCGCCCCCTTGTCTCTAAGACACTGTGATCCAGAGTTATGTTCAATACAAAATGACATTTCATGGGCTGTCCTACACCATAGACTTAACATTGGGGCAACTTTGGGCAGCTCCTGCCCCCCAGGGGTGCAACTTTTACCCCATTGTGAGGTATGTTCTCACAGAGCCTGTCAGCCTCTTCAAATGTGGTAAATCACACGTCTCTGCGAAATCCTCGCTCTGAGCTATGACTCGTCAAATTTCGGCTCAATGTTAAGTCAATGGGATTTTTTGCCCAATTTTTTGCCCCTGGGGCAAACACCGTACCCCCGATCGCTTATAAAAGTCATAGCACACCATTCCCAAATAATCCGCAAGATTTGATGCCTCATTCGTGGGTCTGTGACAAAAGCTGCGGGAGGAGTAGCGCGCCAAACTTTTGTCCGGAATAATAATAATAATAATAATAATAACTAGAGTGTACATTTCCTGAAGAAAATGTGAGTGGTGCTTGCCGTGGCAAAATTTCGTACCACAATGTCCCACCTACTGCCCAAAGTTGAAAGAGGCCACCCCCATGACAGTAGGATGTTCTGGTGCAGAGATATAGGTGTTGTTCCATGGTTGCTAGGGAAACCCATATGGTTGATATGCAGTTACTAAGGTGACAGCCACCAACGCTACTTGCCATCCTGAGTAAAATAAGTCAACCCGGAAGTCTCTACGATTTTCTAGTACAGAGATATGTGATTTGTTACTTGGTTGCTAGGGTAACCCCATCTGGTTGCTAGGCAGTTACCAAGGGGCAAGCCAACAATGCTCCTTGCCATCCTAAATGAAATAAGTCAACACAGAATCACTACAATTTTGTGGTTCAGAGATATATGATTTGTTACTTGGTTGCTAGGGTAACCCCATCTGGTTGCTAGGCAGTTACCAAGGTGACAGCCAACAATGCTCCTTGCCATCCTGAGTAAAATAAGTCAACCCGGAAGTCTCTGTGATTTTCTTGTGCAGAGATATGTGATTTGTTTATTGGTTGCTAGGGTAACCCCATCTGGTTGCTAGGCAGTTACCAAGGTGACAGGCAACAATGCTCCTTGCCATCCTGAGTAAAATAAGTCAACCCGGAAGTCTCTGTGATTTTCTTGTGCAGAGATATGCGATTTCTTTCTTGGTTGCTAGGGTAACCCCATCTGGTTGCTAGGCAGTTACCTACGTGATACTCATAAGGCCCCTTGCAATCCTGTGAGAAATATTTCAACCCCTATGTCTCTACAATGTTCTGGTTCAAAGATATGTGATTTGTTATTTGGTTGCTAGGGTAACCCCATCTGGTTGCTAGGCAGTTACCAAGGTGACAGGGAACAATGCTCCTTGCCATCCTGAGTGAAATAAGTCAACCCGGAAGTCTCTACGTCATTCTGATCCTAAGATACACATCTTAGTTATTTTGAATGGATGTCAATGGTTCTTTGTTGCTAGGGTGCTTTAAATGGTTGCTAGGGCGTGGCTAAGTAGTTCACATGATGAAAGATGAAGACTGATTACTCACCCAATTAAAACAAAGCAACTATCATGTCTCTAGGACATTCTGATCTGAAGATATCTTACTGTAATTGAAATCAATAAATGTGGTTGCTAGGGTGCTCTAAATTGTTGCTAGGGAGTGGCTTGGCAGCTGCCAATGATGAATCTCCAAAGGCTGCTTGTCAGTATGAATGATATAAACCAACTCCCATGCCTCTGTGACATTCAGAATGGAAGATATCTCTCTTTGGATTTTGGTTGCTAAGGTGCTCGAAAATGGTTGCTAGGGAGGGGCTAGGAAGTGTTCAGGGGATTCCTGATTGGCTGTTTTACTGCCCCAAGTCAAACGAGACCACCCTCGTGTTTCTATGATAATTCAGTCCGGAGATATCCCTTTGATCTCTTTCAATGGAAGTCTATGGGAGTTGTTGCTAAGGTGCTCTAAATGGTTGCTAGGGCATGGCTTGATAGCTTCACAATGATCCTGAGAGACTGATTGGTCGTCTGAGTAAAATGAGCCCGCCCCCTTGTCTCTAAGACACTGTGATCCAGAATTATGTTCAATACAAAATCAACAATAGACTTAACATTGGGGCAACTTTGGGCAGCTCCTGCCCCCCAGGGGTGCAACTTTTACCCCATTGTGAGGTATGTTCTCACAGAGCCTGTCAGCCTCTTCAAATGTGGTAAATCACACGTCTCTGCGAAATCCTCGCTCTGAGCTATGACTCGTCAAAGTTCGGCGCAATGTTAAGTCAATGGGATTTTTTGCCCAATTTTTTGCCCCTGGGGCAAACACCGTACCCCCGATCGCTTATAAAAGTCATAGCACACCATTCACAAATAATCCGCACGATTTGACGCCTCATTTGTGGCTCTGCGACCAAAAAATTTTGAAAAAAATTCCATTGACTTACATTGGGGCAACTTTGGGCAGCTCCTGCCCCCCAGGGGTGCAACTTTTACCCCATTGTGAGGTATGTTCTCACAGAGCCTGTCAGCCTCTTCAAATGTGGTAAATCACACGTCTCTGCAAAATCCTCGCTCTGAGCTACGACTCGTCAAATTTCGGCTCAATGTTAAGTCAATGGGATTTTTTGCCCAATTTTTTGCCCCTGGGGCAAACACCGTACCCCAGATCGCTTATAAAAGTCATAGCACACCTTTCCTCAATGAGCCGCGCGATTTGACACCTCATTCATGGCTCTACGCCAAAAGGTGCGGGACGAGTTAGGCGCCGAAATTTTGTACGGAAGAAGAAGAAGAAGAAGAAGAAGAAGAAAAATAAGTATGTGAGATTACAATAGTGTTGCTTTGCAAGCACCACTAATAATAATAACTAGAATGTACATTTCCTGAAGAAAATGTGAGTGGTTCTTGCCGTGGCAAAATTTCTTACCACAATGTCCCACCTACTGCCCAAAGTTGAAAGAGGCCACCCCCATGACAGTAGGATGTTCTGGTGCAGAGATATTGGTGTTGTTCCATGGTTGCTAGGGAAACCCATCTGGTTGATATGCAGTTACTAAGGTGACAGCCACCAATGCTACTTACCATCCTGAGTAAAATAAGTCAATCCGGAAGTCTCTACGATTTTGTAGTACAGAGATATGTGATTTGTTTCTTGGTTGCTAGGGTAACCCCATCTGGTTGCTAGGCAGTTACCAAGGTGACAGCCAACAATGCTCCTTGCTCTCCTGAGTGAAATAAGTCAACCCGGAAGTCTCTGTGATTTTCTTGTGCAGCGATATGTGATTTGTTTATTGGTTGCTAGGGTAACCCCATCTGGTTACTAGGCAGTTACCAAGGTGACAGGCAACAATGCTCCTTGCCATCCTGACTGAAATAAGTCAACCCGGAAGTCTCTGTGATTTTCTAGTACAGAGATATGTGATTTGTTTCTTGGTTGCTAGGGTAACCCCATCTGGTTGCTAGGCAGTTACCAAGGTGACAGCCAAGAATGCTCCTTGCCATCCTGACTGAAATAAGTCAACCTGGAATCTCTACGATTTTCTGGTTCAGAGATACGTGATTTGTTAATTGGTTGCTAGGGTAACCCCATCTGGTTGCTAGGCAGTTACCAAGGTGACAGCCAACAATGCTCCTTGCCATCCTGAGTGAAATAAGTCAACCCAGTAATCTCTGTGATTTTCTTGTCCAGAGATGTGTGATTTGTTTCTTGGTTGCTAGGGTAACCCCATCTGGTTGCTAGGCAGTTACCAAGGTGACAGGCAACAATGCTCCTTGCCATCCTGAGTGAAATAAGTCAACCCGGAAGTCTCTGTGATTTTCTTGTGCAGAGATATGTGATTTATTTCTTGGTTGCTAGGGTAACCCCATCTGGTTGCTAGGCAGTTACCAAGGTGACAGCAAACAATGCTCCGTGCCATCCTGAGTGAAATAAGTCAACCCGGAAGTCTCTGTGATTTTCTTGTGCAGAGATATGTGATTTGTTTATTGGTTGCTAGGGTAACCCCATTTGGTTGCTAGGCAGTTACCAGGGTGATATTTATCAAGTCTACTTTCCATCCTGAGTGAAATAAGTCAACCCGGAAGTCTCTACGACATTCTGATCCTAAGATACACATCTTAGTGATATTGAATGGATGTCAATGGTGTTTTGTTGCTAGGGTGCTTTAAATGGTTGCTAGGGCGTGGCTAAGTAGTTCACATGATGAAAGATGAAGACTGATTACTCACCCAATTAAAACAAAGCAACTATCATGTCTCTAGGACATTCTGATCTGAAGATATCTTACTTCAATTGAAATCAATAAATGTGGTTGCTAGGGTGCTCCAAATTGTTGCTAGGGAGTGGCTTGGCAGCTGCCAATGATGAATATCCAATGGCTGCTTGTCAGTATGAATGATACAAACCAACTCCCATGCCTCTGTGACATTCAGAATGGAAGATATCTCTCTTTGGATTTTGGTTGCTAAGGTGCTCGAAAATGGTTGCTAGGGAGGGGCTAGGAAGTGTTGAGGGGATTCATGATTGGCTGTTTTACTGCCCCAAGTCAAACGAGACCACCCTCGTGTTTCTATGATAATTCAGTCCGGAGATATCCCTTTGATCTCTTTCAATGGAAGTCTATGGGAGTTGTTGCTAAGGTGCTCTAAATGGTTGCTAGGGCGTGGCTTGATAGCTTCACAATGATCCTGAGAGACTGATTGGTCATCTGAGTAAAATGAGCCCGTCCCCTTGTCTCTAAGACACTGTGATCCAGAGTTATGTTCAATACAAAATCTACCATAGACTTAACATTGGGGCAACTTTGGGCAGCTCATGCCCCCCAGGGGTGCAACTTTTACCCCATTGTGAGGTATGTTCTCACAGAGCCTGTCAGCCTCTTCAAATGTGGTTAATCACACGTCTCTGTGAAATCCTCGATCTGAGCTATGACTCGTCAAAGTTCGGCGCAATGTTAAGTCAATGGGATTTTTTGCCCAATTTTTTGCCCCTGGGGCAATCACCGTACCCCCGATCGATTATAAAAGTCATAGGACACCATTCCCAAATAATCCGCACGATTTGACGCCTCATTTGTGGGTTTTCGACCAAAAAATTTTGAAAAAAATTCCATTGACTTACATTGGGGCAACTTTGGGCAGCTCCTGCCCCCAAGGGGTGCAACTTTTACCCCATTGTGAGGTATGTTCTCACAGAGCCTGTCAGCCTCTTCAAATGTGGTAAATCACATGTCTCTGCGAAATCCTCGCTTTGAGCTATGACTCGTCAAAGTTCGGCGCAATGTTAAGTCAATGGGATTTTTTGCCCAATTTTTTGCCCCTGGGGCAAACACCGTACCCCCGATCGCTTATAAAAGTCATAGCACACCTCTCCTCAATGAGCCGCACGATTTGACACCTCATTCATGGGTCTACGCCAAAAGGTGCGGGACGAGTTAGGTGCCGAATTTTTGTACGGAAGAAGAAGAAGAAGAAGAAGAAGAAGAAAAATAAGTATGTGAGATTACAATAGTGTTGCTTTGCAAGCACCACTAATAATAACTAGAATGTACATTTCCTGAAGAAAATGTGAGTGGTGCTTGCCGTGGCAAAATTTCTTACCACAATGTCCCACCTACTGCCCAAAGTTGAAAGAGGCCACCCCCATGGCAGTAGGATGTTCTGGTGCAGAGATATATGTGTTGTTCCATGGTTGCTAGGGAAACCCATCTGGTTGATATGCAGTTACTAAGGTGACAGCCACCAACGCTACTTGCCATCCTGAGTAAAATAAGTCAACCCGGAAGTCTCTACGATTTTCTAGTACAGAGATATTAGATTTGTTACTTGGTTGCTAGGGTAACCCCATCTGGTTGCTAGGCAGTTACCAAGGGGCAAGCCAACAATGCTCCTTGCCATCCTAAATGAAATAAGTCAACACAGAATCACTACAATTTTCTGGTTCAGAGATATATGATTTGTTACTTGGTTGCTAGGGTAACCCCATCTGGTTACTAGGCAGTTACCAAGGTGACAGCCAACAATGCTCCTTGCCATCCTGAGTGAAATAAGTCAACCCGGAAGTCTCTGTGATTTTCTTGTGCAGAGATATGTGATTTGATTCTTGGTTGCTAGGGTAACCCCATCTGGTTGCTAGGCAGTTACCAAGGTGACAGGCAAAAATGCTCCTTGCCATCCTGAGTGAAATAAGTCAACCCGGAAGTCTCTGTGATTTTCTTGTGCAGAGATATGTGATTTGTTTCTTGGTTGCTAGGGTAACCCCATCTGGTTGCTAGGCAGTTACCAAGGTGACAGCCAACAATGCTCCTTGCCATCCTGAGTGAAATAAGTCAACCCGGAAGTCTCTGTGATTTTCTTGTGCAGAGATATGTGATTTGTTTCTTGGTTGCTAGGGTAACCCCATTTGGTTGCTAGGCAGTTACCAGGGTGATATTTATCAAGTCTACTTTCCATCCTGAGTGAAATAAGTCAACCCGGAAGTCTCTACGTCATTCTGATCCTAAGATACACATCTTAGTGATTTTGAATGGATATCAATGGTTCTTTGTTGCTAGGGTGCTTTAAATGGTTGCTAGGGCGTGGCTAAGTAGTTCACATGATGAAAGCTGAAGACTGATTACTCACCCAATGAAAACAAAGCAACTATCATGTCTTTAGGACATTCTGATCTGAAGATATCTTACTGTAATTGAAATCCAAAAAGGTGGTTGCTAGGGTGCTCTAAATTGTTGCTAGGGAGTGGCTTGGCAGCTGCCAATGATGAATCTCCAAAGGCTGCTTGTCAGTATGAATGATATAAACGAACTCCCATGCTTCTGTGACATTCAGAATGGAAGATATCTCTCTTTGGATTTTGGTTGCTAAGGTGCTCGAAAATGGTTGCTAGGGAGGGGCTAGGAAGTGTTGAGGGGATTCATGATTGGCTGTTTTACTGCCCCAAGTCAAACGAGACCACCCTTGTGTTTCTATGATAATTCAGTCCGGAGAAATCCCTTTGATCTCTTTCAATGGAAGTCTATGGGACTTGTTGCTAAGGTGCTGTAAATGGTTGCTAGGGCGTGGCTTGCTAGCTTCACAATGATCATGAGAGACTGATTGGTCGTCTGAGTAAAATGAGCCCGCCCCCTTGTCTCTAAGACACTGTGATCCAGAGTTATGTTCAATACAAAATCTACCATTGACTTAACATTGGGGCAAATTTGGGCAGCTCCTGCCCCCCAGGGGTGCAACTTTTACCCCATTGTGAGGTATGTTCTCACAGAGCCTGTCAGCCTCTTCAAATGTGGTAAATCACACGTCTCTGCGAAATCCTCGCTCTGAGCTATGACTCGTCAAAGTTCGGAGCAATGTTGTCAATGGGATTTTTTGCCCAATTTTTTACCCCTGGGGCAAATACCGTACCCCCGATCGCTTATAAAAGTCATAGCACACCATTCCCAAATAATCCGCACGATTTGACGCCTCATTCGTGGGTCTGTGACCAAAAAATTTTGCAAAAAATTCCATTGACTTACATTGGGGCAACTTTGGGCAGCTCCTGCCCCCCAGGGGTAAAACTTTTACCCCATTGTGAGGTATGTTCTCACAGAGCCTGTCAGCCTCTTCAAATGTGGTAAATCACACGTCTCTGCGAAATCCTCGCTCTGAGCTATGACTCGTCAAATTTCGGCGCAATGTTAAGTCAATGGGATTTTTTGCCCAATTTTTTGCCCCTGGGGCAAACACCGTACTCCCGATCGTTTATAAAAGTCATAGCACACCTCTCCTCAATGAGCCGCACGATTTGACACCTCATTCATGGCTCTACGCCAAAAGGTGCGGGACGAGTTACGCGCCGAAGTTTTGTACGGAAGAAGAAGAAAAAGAAAAATAACTAGAATGTACATTTCCTGAAGAAAATGTGAGTGGTGCTTGCCGTGGCAAAATTTCTTACCACAATGTCCCACCTACTGCCCAAAGTTGAAAGAGGCCACCCCCATGACAGTAGAATGTTCTGGTGCAGAGATATAGGTGTTGTTCCATGGTTGCTAGGGAAACCCATCTGGTTGATATGCAGTTACTAAGGTGTCAGCCACCAACGCTACTTGCCATCCTGAGTAAAATATGTCAACCCGGAAGTCTCTACGATTTTCTAGTACAGAGATATGTGATTTGTTACATGGTTGCTAGGGTAACCCCATCTGGTTGCTAGGCAGTTACCAAGGGGCAAGCCAACAATGCTCCTTGCCATCCTAAATGAAAAAAGTCAACACGGAATCACTACAATTTTCTGGTTCAGAGATATATGATTTGTTACTTGGTTGCTAGGGTAACCCCATCTGGTTGCTAGGCAGTTACCAAGGTGACAGCCAACAATGCTCCTTGCTCTCCTGAGTGAAATAACCCGGAAGTCTCTGTGATTTTCTTGTGCAACGATATGTGATTTGTTTATTGGTTGCCAGGGTAACCCCATCTGGTTGCTAGGCAGTTACCAAGGTGACAGCCAAGAATGCTCCTTGCCATCCTGACTGAAATAAGTCAACCTGGAATCTCTACGATTTTCTGGTTCAGAGATACGTGATTTGTTAATTGGTTGCTAGGGTAACCCCATCTGGTTGCTAGGCAGTTACCAAGGTGACAGCCAACAATGCTCCTTGCCATCCTGAGTGAAATAAGTCAACCCGGTAGTCTCTGTGATTTTCTTGTGCAGAGATGTGTGATTTGTTTCTTGGTTGCTAGGGTAACCCCATCTGGTTGCTAGGCAGTTACCAGGGTGATATTTATCAAGTCTACTTTCCATCCTGAGTGAAATAAGTCAACCCGGAAGTCTCTACGACATTCTGATCCTAAGATACACATCTTAGTGATATTGAATGGATGCCAATGGTGTTTTGTTGCTAGGGTGCTTTAAATGGTTGCTAGGGCGTGGCTAAGTAGTTCACATGATGAAAGATGAAGACTGATTACTCACCCAATTAAAACAAAGCAACTATCATGTCTCTAGGACATTCTGATCTGAAGATATCTTACTTCAATTGAAATCAATAAATGTGGTTGCTAGGGTGCTCCAAATTGTTGCTAGGGAGTGGCTTGGCAGCTGCCAATGATGAATCTCCAATGGCTGCTTGTCAGTATGAATGATACAAACCAACTCCCATGCCTCTGTGACATTCAGAATGGAAAATATCTCTCTTTGGATTTTGGTTGCTAAGGTGCTCGAAAATGGTTGCTAGGGAGGGGCTAGGAAGTGTTGAGGGGATTCATGATTGGCTGTTTTACTGCCCCAAGTCAAACGAGACCACCCTCGTGTTTCTATGATAATTCAGTCCGGAGATATCCCTTTGATCTCTTTCAATGGAAGTCTATGGGAGTTGTTGCTAAGGTGCTCTAAATGGTTGCTAGGGCGTGGCTTGATAGCTTCACAATGATCCTGAGAGACTGATTGGTCATCTGAGTAAAATGAGCCCGCCCCCTTGTCTCTAAGACACTGTGATCCAGAGTTATGTTCAATACAAAATCTACCATAGACTTAACATTGGGGCAACTTTGGGCAGCTCATGCCCCCCAGGGGTGCAACTTTTACCCCATTGTGAGGTATGTTCTCACAGAGCCTGTCAGCCTCTTCAAATGTGGTTAATCACACGTCTCTGTGAAATCCTCGGTCTGAGCTATGACTCGTCAAAGTTCGGCGCAATGTTAAGTCAATGGGATTTTTTGCCCAATTTTTTGCCCCTGGGGCAATCACCGTACCCCCGATTGATTATAAAAGTCATAGGACACCATTCCCAAATAATCCGCACGATTTGACGCCTCATTTGTGGGTTTTCGAACAAAAAATTTTGAAAAAAATTCCATTGACTTACATTGGGGCAACTTTGGGCAGCTCCTGCCCCCCAGGGGTGCAACTTTTACCCCATTGTGAGGTATGTTCTCACAGAGCCTGTCAGCCTCTTCAAATGTGGTAAATCACATGTCTCTGCAAAATCCTCGCTTTGAGCTATGACTCGTCAAAGTTCGGAGCAATGTTAAGTCAATGGGATTTTTTGCCCAATTTTTTGCCCCTGGGGCAAACACCGTACCCCCGATCGCTTATAAAAGTCATAGCACACCTCTCCTCAATGAGCCGCACGATTCGACACCTCATTCATGGGTCTACGCCAAAAGGTGCGGGATGAGTTAGGTGCCGAAGTTTTGTACGGAAGAAGAAGAAGAAGAAGAAGAAGAAGAAAAATAAGCATGTGAGATTACAATAGTGTTGCTTTGCAAGCACCACTAATAAGTATGTGAGATTACAATAGTGTTGCTTTGCAAGCACCACTAATAAGTATGTGAGATTACAATAGTGTTGCTTTGCAAGCACCACTAATAATAAGTATGTGAGATTACAATAGTGTTGCTTTGCAAACACCACTAACTAGAATGTACATTTCCTGAAGAAAATGTGAGTGGTGCTTGTCGTGGCAAAATTTCTTACCACAATGTCCCACCTACTGCCCAAAGTTGAAAGAGGCCACCCCCATGACAGTAGGGTGTTCTGGAGCAGAGATATTGGTGTTGTTCCATGGTTGCTAGGGAAACCCATCTTGTTGATATGTAGTTACTAAGGTGACAGCCACCAATGCTAATTGCCATCCTGAGTGAAATAAGTCAACCCGGAAGTCTCTACGATTTTCTAGTACAGAGATATGTGATTTGTTACTTAGTTGCTAGGGTAACCATATCTGGTTGCTAGGCAGTTAACAAGGGGCAAGCCAACAATGCTCCTTGCCATCCTGAGTGAAATAAGTCAACCCGGAAGTCTCTGTGATTTTCTTGTGCAGAGATATGTGATTTTTTTCTTGGTTGCTAGGGTAACCCCATCTTCGTTGCTAGGCAGTTACCAAGGTGACAGGCAACAATGCTCCTTGCCACCCTGAGTGAAATAAGTCAACCCGGAAGTCTCTGTGATTTTCTTGTGCAGAGATATGTGATTTGTTTCTTGGTTGCTAGGGTAACCCCATCTGGTTGCTAGGCAGTTACCAAGGTGACAGCCAACAATGCTCCTTGCCATCCTGAGTGAAATAAGTCAACCCGGAAGTCTCTGTGATTTTCTTGTGCAGAGATATGTGATTTGTTTCATGGTTGCTAGGGTAACCCCATTTGGTTGCTATGCAGTTACCAGGGTGATATTTATCAAGTCTACTTTCGATCCTGAGTAAAATAAGTCAACCCGAAGTCTCTTTGATTTTCATGTGCAGAGATATGTGATTTGTTTCTTGGTTGCTAGGGTAACCCCATCTGGTTGCTAGGCAGTTACCAAGGTGACAGCCAAAAATGCTCCTTGCCATCCTGAGTGAAATAAGTCAACCCGGAAGTCTCTGTGATTTTCTTGTGCATTAATATGTGATTTGTTTCTTGGTTGCTAGGGTAACCCCATCTGGTTGCTAGGCAGTTACCAATGTGACAGCCAACAATGCTCCTTGCCATCCTGAGTGAAATAAGTCAACCCGTAAGTCTCTGTGATTTTCTTGTGCAGAGATATTTGATTTGTTTCTTGGTTGCTAGGGTAACCCCATCTGGTTGCTAGGCAGTTACCAAGGTGACAGGCAACAATGCTCCTTGCCATCCTGATTGAAATAAGTCAACCCGGAAGTCTCTGTGATTTTCTTGTGCAGAGATATGTGATTTGTTTCTTGGTTGCTAGGGTAACCCCATCTGGTTGCTAGGCAGTTACCAAGGTGACAGCCAACAATGCTCCTTGCCATCCTGAGTGAAATAAGTCAACCCGGAAGTCTCTGTGATTTTCTTGTGCAGAGATATGCTATTTGTTTCTTGGTTGCTAGGGTAACCCCATTTGGTTGCTAGGCAGTTACCAGGGTGATATTTATCAAGTCTACTTTCCATCCTGAGTGAAAGAAGTCAACCCAGAAGTCTCTACGTCATTCTGATCCTAAGATACACATCTTAGTGATTTTGAATGGATATCAATGGTTCTTTGTTGCTAGGGTGCTTTAAATGGTTGCTAGGGCATGGCTAAGTAGTTCACATGATGAAAGCTGAAGACTGATTACTCACCCAATGAAAACAAAGCAACTATCATGTCTCTAGGACATTCTGATCTGAAGATATCTTACTGTAATTGAAATCAAAAAATGTGGTTGCTAGGGTGCTCTAAATTGTTGCTAGGGAGTGGCTTGGCAGCTGCCAATGATGAATCTCCAAAGGCTGCTTGTCAGTATGAATGATATAAACCAACTCCCATGCTTCTGTGACATTCAGAATGGAAGATATCTCTCTTTGGATTTTGGTTGCTAAGGTGCTCGAAAATGGTTGCTAGGGAGGGGCTAGGAAGTGTTGAGGGGATTCATGATTGGCTGTTTTACTGCCCCAAGTCAAACGAGACCACCCTTGTGTTTCTATGATAATTCAGTCCGGAGAAATCCCTTTGATCTCTTTCAATGGAAGTCTATGGGACTTGTTGCTAAGGTGCTGTAAATGGTTGCTAGGGCGTGGCTTGCTAGCTTCACAATGATCCTGAGAGACTGATTGGTCGTCTGAGTAAAATGAGCCCGCCCCCTTGTCTCTAAGACACTGTGATCCAGAGTTATGTTCAATACAAAATCTACCATTGACTTAACATTGGGGCAAATTTGGGCAGCTCCTGCCCCCCAGGGGAGCAACTTTTACCCCATTGTGAGGTATGTTCTCACAGAGCCTGTCAGCCTCTTCAAATGTGGTAAATCACACGTCTCTGTGAAATCCTCGCTCTGAGCTATGACTCGTCAAAGTTCAGCGCAATGTTAAGTCAATGGGATTTTTTGCCCAATTTTTTACCCCTGGGGCAAATACCGTACCCCCGATCACTTATAAAAGTCATAGCACACCATTCCCAAATAATCCGCACGATTTGACGCCTCATTCGTGGGTCTGTGACCAAAAAATTTTGCAAAAAATTCCATTGACTTACATTGGGGCAACTTTGGGCAGCTCCTGCCCCCCAGGGGTAAAACTTTTACCCCATTGTGAGGTATGTTCTCACAGAGCCTGTCAGCCTCTTCAAATGTGGTCAATCACACGTCTCTGCGAAATCCTCGCTCTGAGCTATGACTCGTCAAAGTTCAGCTCAATGTTAAGTCAATGGGATTTTTTGCCCAATTTTTTGCCCCTGGGGCAAACACCGTAACCCCGATTGCTTATAAAAGTCATAGCACACCATTCCCAAATAATCCGCACGATTTGACGCCTCATTCGTGGGTCTGTGACAAAATCTGCGGGAGGAGTAGCGCCCCAAACTTTTGTCCGGAATAATAATAATAATAACTAGAATGTACATTTCCTGAAGAAAATGTGAGTGGTGCTTGCCGTGGCAAAATTTCTTACCACAATGTCCCACCTACTGCCCAAAGTTGAAAGAGGCCACCCCCATGACAGTAGGATGTTCTGGTGCAGAGATATAGGTGTTGTTCCATGGTTGCTAGGGAAACCCATCAGGTTGATATGCAGTTACTAAGGTGACAGCCACCAACGCTACTTGCCATCGTGAGTAAAATAAGTCAACCCGGAAGTCTGTACGATTTTCTAGTACAGAGATATGTGATTTGTTACTTGGTTGCTAGGTTAACCCCATCTGGTTGCTAGGCAGTTACCAAGGGACAAGCCAACAATGCTCCTTGCCATCCTAAATGAAATAAGTCAACACGGAAGTCTCTGTGATTTTCTTGTGCAGAGATATGTGATTTGTTTCTTTGTTGCTAGGGTAACCCCATCTGGTTGCTAGGCAGTTACCAAGGTGACAGGCAACAATGCTCCTTTCCATCCTGAGTAAAATAAGACAACCCGGAAGTCTCTGTGATTTTCTTGTGCAGAGATATGTGATTTGTTTCTTGGTTGCTAGGGTAACCCCATCTGGTTGCTAGGCAGTTACCAAGGTGACAGGCAACAATGCTCCTTGCCATCCTGAGTGAAATAAGTCAACCCGGAAGTCTCTGTGATTTTCTTGTGCAGAGATATGTGATTTGTTTCTTTGTTGCTAGGGTAACCCCATCTGGTTGCTAGGCAGTTACCAAGGTGACAGGCAACAATGCTCCTTTCCATCCTGAGTAAAATAAGACAACCCGGAAGTCTCTGTGATTTTCTTGTGCAGAGATATGTGATTTGTTTCTTGGTTGCTAGGGTAACCCCATCTGGTTGCTAGGCAGTTACCAAGGTGACAGGCAACAATGCTCCTTGCCATCCTGAGTGAAATAAGTCAACCCGGAAGTCTCTGTGATTTTCTTGTGCAGAGATATGTGATTTGTTTCTTGGTTGCTAGGGTAACCCCATCTGGTTGCTAGGCAGTTACCAAGGTGACAGGCAACAATGCTCCTTACCATCCTGAGTGAAATAAGTCAACCCGGAAGTCTCTGTGATTTTCTTGTGAATAGATATGTGATTTGTTTCTTGGTTGCTAGGGTAACGCCATCTGGTTGCTAGGCAGTTACCAGGGTGATATTTATAAAGTCTACTTTCCATCCTGAGTGAAATAAGTCAACCCGGAAGTCTCTGTGATTTTCTTGTGCAGAGATATGTGATTTGTTTCTTGGTTGCTAGGGTAACCACATCTGGTTGCTAGGCAGTTACCAAGGTGACAGCCAAGAATGCTCCTTGCCATCCTGAGTGAAATAAGTCAACCCGGAAGTCTCTGTGATTTTCTTGTGCAGAGATATGTGATTTGTTTCTTGGTTGCTAGGGTAACCCCATCTGGTTGCTAGGCAGTTACCAAGGTGACAGCCAACAATGCTCCTTGCCATCCTTAGTGAAATAAGTCAACTCGGAAGTCTCTGTGATTTTCTTGTGCAGAGATATGTGATTTGTTTCTTGGTTGCTAGGGTAACCCCATCTGGTTGCTATGCAGTTACCAGGGTGATATTTATCAAGTCTACTTTCGATCCTGAGTGTAATAAGTCAACCCCGAAGTCTCTGTGATTTTCTTGTGCAGAGATATGTGATTTGTTTCTTGGTTGCTAGGGTAACCCCATCTGGTTGCTAGGCAGTTACCAAGGTGACAGCCAACAATGCTCCTTGCCATCTTGAGTGAAATAAGTCAACCCGGAAGTCTCTGTGATTTCCTTGTGCAGAGATATGTGATTTGTTTCTTGGTTGCTAGGGTAACCCCATCTGGTTGCTAGGCAGTTACCAATGTCACAGCCAACAATGCTCCTTGCCATCCTGAGTGAAATAAGTCAACCCGGAAGTCTCTGTGATTTTCTTGTGCAGAGATATTTGATTTGTTTCTTGGTTGCTAGGGTAACCCCATCTGGTTGCTAGGCAGTTACCAAGGTGACAGGCAACAATGCTCCTTGCCATCCTGAGTGAAATAAATCAACCCGGAAGTCTCTGTGATTTTCTTGTGCAGAGATATGTTATTTGTTTCTTGGTTGCTAGCGTAACCCCATCTTGTTGCTAGGAAGTTACCAAGGTGACAGCCAACAAAGCTCCTTGCCATCCTGAGTGAAATAAGTCAACCCGGAAGTCTCTGTGATTTTCTTGTGCAGAGATATGTGATTTGTTTCTTGGTTGCTAGGGTAACCCCATCTGGTTGCTAGGCAGTTACCAAGGTGACAGCCAATAATTCTCCTTGCCATCCTGAGTGAAATAAGTCAACCCGGAAGTCTCTGTGATTTTCTTGTGCAGAGATATGTGATTTGTTTCTTGGTTGCTAGGGTAACCCCATTTGGTTGATAGGCAGTTACCAAAGTAACATCCAACAATGCTCCTTGCCATTTTGAGTGAAAAAAGTCAACTCGGAAGTCTCTACGATTTTGTAGTGCAAAGATATGAGACTTGTTACTTGGTTGCTATGGTAAACCCTTCTGGTTGCTAGGCAGTTACCAGGGTGATATTTATCAAGTCTACTTTCCATCCTGAGTGAAATAAGTCAACCCGGAAGTCTCTACGACACTTTGATCCTAAGATACACATCTTAGTGATTTTGAATGGATGTCAATGGTGTTTTGTTGCTAGGGTGCTTTAAATGGTTGCTAGGGCGTGGCTAAGTAGTTCACATGATGAAAGCTGAAGACTGATTACTCACCCAATTAAAACAAAGCAACTATCATGTCAAGTCAAGTCAAGTCAATTTTATTTGTATAGCGCCTTTCACAACACACATCGTTTCAAAGCAGCTTTACAGAAGTTCAGCATTAACAGACGATAAAAATGTAATGTCTATAAAGTCGATAAATCATCATCCTTGTGCAGGGCTCCAAACTGCGACTAAAAATGGTCGCATTTGTGACCAAATAAATTTATTTGTGAGTGTAATTTCTGTCAAGGTCGCCATTGGCGACAGTAAAAGTTTACTCCCTTTTGATTTTAAAATTTGCATTACATTTCCCGAGATACATAACAAAAGTTTATATCAAAGAAATAGCGGGGAAAACGGAGTTCATTGCAGGAACTAACAATTTCAAAAAAGAGACTGTTAGAAAACACGGTGACAGTAACAAGCATAAAAATGCACGTGATCACATAATTGCGAAGAATGCTCCACAGACTACACTGTTAGCGAGCTGCGGGACGAAAAGGAATGGATGGAGTTAAAAAAAATTTAAAATATTTGGCGCCTGTTTTTCCCCCTGTAGGAGCCATTGGCTCCTTAATTGATTTTTTTTTTTTTTTTTTTTTTTTTTTTTTTTTTTTTTTTTTTTTTTTTGTTTGGAGCCCTGTTGTGGAATTAGATAAGATATGATTCTTTATCGTGTTTAAAAATAATTAAATAATAATTGTATTAATAACCCCAGTGAGCAAGCCGAAGGCGACTGTGGCAAGGAACACAAAACTCCAAAAGATGTTGATTAATGGAGAAAAATAACCTTGGGAGAAACCAGACTCACTGTGGGGGCCAGTTCCCCTCTGGCTAACATCATGAATAATGTAAATAAGAATTATTTATAGTCAAAAAACATGATTTAAAAAATTATTAAACTTATTAAGTGCTAAGGGTCAGTATTTGGACAGTGAATGTGTTTGAACTGCAAGATTAGTGACCAGTGTCTTTGAAGTCCATCCTTGATTAAATTCCAGAAGTTCACTTAGATGCAATTGTCCTTGTTTGGCTGATGAAGGCTTTTGTTGGCAATAATTAGTCTATGTATCCCATTTTAAGATCCTTGTCCATGGTGATGGGGCATCTGAAGTCTCCGTGAGAGGCTGGATACAAACTGGAGCTGACGAACGCTATTTACCTCGGGACTGGCGTCCCGAGATAACAGCAGAAAAGCAGATGGGAAATAATTAGCATAGCTGATGTTCATAATATTAATGCATTATAGCTGATTCAGCAGTAGTATAAAAAGTAAGCATTATGTGAATGCTTGGTTAAAGAGATGTGTCTTTAATCTAGTTTTAAACTGGGACAGCGAGTCTGAGCCTCGAACAATATCGGGAAGGCTATTCCAGAGTTTAGGAGCTAAATGTGAGAACGCCCTCCCTCCATTAGTGGACTTAGATATCCTAGGTATGACCAGAAGCCTCGAATTTAGTGATCTTAAAGAGCGCGATGGATTGTATGGCGATAGAAGATCCGTTAAATACACAGGAGATAAACCATTTAGGGCTTTATAGGTCAGTAGTAATACTTTGTAATTGATACGGAACTTAATTGGTAGCCAGTGTAGAGATGATAAAATCGGTGTTATGTGATCATATTTTCTTGACCTAGTAAGAACTCTAGCGGCTGCATTTTGGACTAACTGTAGCTTGTTTGTTGAGGATGCAGGGCAACCAGCTAATAAAGCATTACAGTAATCTAGTCTCGAGGTCATGAATGCATGAACTAACTTTTCTGCATCAGAAACAGATAGCATGTTACGTAGCTTAGCAATGTTTCTAAGGTGGAAAAAGGCTGTTCTCGTAACAGATGAAATATGATTTTCGAAAGTCAAGTTGCGGTCTAGTATAACACCCAGGTCTTTTACTGTAGTGGATAATGTAACAGGACATCCTTCTAAATTAAAGTTGTATTGTAAGGGATTTTGTGGGTAGTTTTTTGGACCAATAAGTAATACCTCCGTTTTATCGGAATTTAATAACAGGAAATTACGCGTCATCCAACATTTTATATCTTTAAGACACTCTGTCAAGTTAGATAAGTTAATGTTTTCATCTGGTCGTGATGAGATATATAATTGAGTGTCATCAGCATAACAGTGGAAATTAATTCCATGTTTTCTTATAATTTTACCAAGTGGCAGCATATATATTGAGAATAATAGAGGGCCTAACACAGATCCTTGTGGCACTCCATAGTCTACTGACGTTATTTTTGATTTTTCCCCATTTAAACAGACAAAATGGTAACGGTCTGATAAGTACGATCTAAACCAGCTTAATGCCTGTCCCTGAACACCAGTGTAGTTTTGTAGTCGATCCAAGAGTATTTTATGATCTATAGTGTCGAACGCAGCGCTAAGATCGAGTAGAACTAATATTGAGATGCAGCCTTGGTCAGAAGCTAAAAGTAAATCATTTGTAATTTTAACTAGCGCAGTTTCTGTGCTATGATGCGGTCTGAATCCTGACTGAAATTTTTCATAGATATCATTTTCTTGCAAGAAAGAGCACAATTGAGCGGACACAACTTTTTCTAATATTTTAGACATAAATGGAAGATTTGAGATGGGTCTGTAATTTGCTAGGTTATTTGGATCTAATTGTGGTTTCTTAATGAGAGGTTTTATAACTGCCAGCTTAAATATTCTTGGAACATGACCTAAAAATAAAGACGAGTTAATAATATTGAGAAGAGGCTCTTCCACTACAGGTAACACTTCTTTCAGTAGTTTAGTGGGTATTGGATCTAGTAAACATGTTGTTGGTTTAGATGCAATGATAAGTTTATTTAGCTCTTCCTGTCCTATAGTTGTAAAGCGGTGTAGTTGTTCTTGAGGGGCGATAATTGAGGCTGAATCATAAGACACCATTAAAGATTGTACATTAACAATTGTGTTTACAATTGTGTTTCTGATGTTTTCTATTTTCTCAGTGAAGAAATTCATAAAATCATTACTACTAAACTGTAAAGGAATATTTTGCTCAGGTGATCTCTGTTTATTTGTTAGTCTAGCCACGGTGTTAAATAAGAACCTTGGATTATTTTGGTTATTTTCTATTAGTTTGCGGAGGTGCTCAGCCCTGGCTGTTTTTAGAGCCTTTTTGTAACGTGACATACTGTCTTTCCATGCGATTCTAAAGACCTCTAAATTAGTTTGTTTCCATTTACGCTCCAAGTTACGAGTTTCTCTCTTGATAGCATGCGTAGCACTGTTGTACCATGGTGCTCTAGTTTTTTCTCTAAACTTTTTTAATCTAATTGGTGCAACAATATCTAATGTACCAGAGAAAATGGTGCTCAAACTGCTAGTCATTTCCTCTAGTTCATCTGTTTGTTTGGGTTCACTGAGCAGCTGAGATAGATCAGGTAAGCTATTTGAGAATCTATCTATTGTGGTTGGAAGGATTGTTCTGCTTGGTCGATAACGTGGCGCAATATGACAGATTTCAGTGGTACGTAGTATGCAAGTTACCATGTAGTGATCAGTGACATCATCATTTTGCGGTATAATATCTATATCGGTTGGATTGGTTCCATAAGATATAATTAAATCTAGCGTATGATTTAGGCGATGAGTGGGACCACTGACGTTTTGCGTGACCCCGAAGGAGTTTAACAAATCTGTAAACGCAGCCCCTAACGCATCATTTGTGTTATCTACGTGTATGTTAAAATCTCCAACAATTATTGCTTTATCGACATTGACCAATAGATCTGATAGAAAGTCTGCAAACTCTTTTAGGAAATCAGCGTAAGGCCCTGGAGGTCTATATACGGTAGCCAAGGCTAGAGATAATAGGGATTTTTTTCTTACATCTGAGAGTGTAACATTTAGCACAAGTACTTCAAACGAATTAAACCTGTGACCTATTTTCTGAGTAACATTAAGAATATCTCTATAGATTGTTGCAACACCGCCGCCACGACCAATCAGACGGGGCTCATGTTTATAACAGTATCCTGGCGGAGTAGACTCATTTAGACCGAAATAATCATTTGGTTTAAGCCAGGTTTCAGTAAGGCAAAATACATCAAAACTATTATCTGAGACCATTTCATTTACAATAACCGCCTTAGGTGTGAGCGATCTAATGTTTAGAAGACCTAGCTTTAGAAATTGTTTTTGTTCACTGATATTGAGATTTTCTGGTTTAATTACAATTAGATTTTTCCTAGATCCTACAGTAGATGTATAGTTTGGCTTTACCAAACGAGGAATAGACACAGTTTCTATATAATGTTCTACATTGGTACTTATATCAATTAAGTTGGGACAGCAAATACTGTGATTTGGACTTTGACTTACTAGTCATATGGTGTGTAGCGTCTTGGAGATGTTGTCCGACAGAACAGCCGCTCCGACTCTGCTGGGGTGAAGGCCATCAGGACGGAAGAGCCTAGGTCGCTCCCAAAACAGATTCCAATTATTAACAAAGAGCAGTCTCTGTTCATTACACCATGACATTAACCATTCATTTAGAGCAAATAATCTACTGAACCTTTCTTGTCCTAGTCGGTACGTGGGAAGCGGTCCAGACACGATGATCGTTGTTTCTGGTGAAGTGCTGCGTACCGTCTCGATCAGGCTCCTGTAGTCCTCCTTCAGTACCTCCGTCTTCCGCAGCCTGGTGTCGTTCGTTCCCACGTGCAGCACGACAGCTCCGACGCGCTCGTCACCATTCAGGATCTCGGGAACCTGCATAGAGACATCAAGAACACGAGCACCAGGAAAGCAGTGAGTGCGCACCTTACCTTTGCCAGAGATAGCGCGGACATGACGGACGGTCGAATCGCTGATGATCACGGCGTCGTCGCGCTCCGACTCGCGAAGAGGTGAGAAGCGGTTCCGGGTGGAGATCTCGAAGGCCGGGAGGGGCGGGGAGGTCCTTGGTCTGGTCCTGGCTCGCGTCTTCCGCCGTGGAATCACCCAGGGTCCATGGTGATGTGTCGGTGCCGGAGTGAATGAAGCCAGGGAGGATCGCATCCTGTGCAGAGAAACACACGGAGTAGACGAGGACGGAGTCAAAAAATGATGAACCACTGACCTGTGAGCATCGGCGCGTGATGCTTCAAGCGCGGACCGCCGATCTCGCAGCTCGGCCTGTCTCTCTAGCAGGTCCTGGATCTGCCTCTCGACGGATTCCAGCTCCAACTGCACCGAATGCAGTTCAAAGGTGTCTTCACCTGCACACAGAGGTAGAGTTAGACACACATCCGCTATATTCGCCATTATAGCAGATGTGCTATAATGGCGAATTATAGCTTTCAGTTATACAGGTGTAGAGGTGTAAGTAAGACGATCGATTGGCGAGAGACCACGCGTGCAGTGCTAGCGGGCTAAGAATAGTAGCGAAAGTTTCGGAAAGTTGGATATAAATAGCGATATCAAAGAAATCTGATTATTTTTTAAAAAGACTAGTATCGGAGATATATTCACACGTTTGTAAAGTTTAAAATTTAGGTTTATGAACAAATGTGAAAGAAGAAAATCAAGGATTGGGGATCAATTCGACGGAGTTATCCCAGTAAGCTTTTGTGAAGGTTGACGCTTGTGAGAAGACGTGCTACACGAGTAGTAGTCTAGTAGTCTCTAGGACATTCTGATCTGAAGATATCTTACTGTAATTGAAATCAGTAAATGTGGTTGCTAGGGTGCTCTAAATTGTTACTAGGGAGTGGCTTGGCAGCTGCCAATGATGAATCTCCAAAGGCTGCTTGTCAGTATGAATGATATTAATCAACTCCCATGCCTCTGTGACATTCAGAATGGAAGATATCTCTCTTTGGATTTTGGTTGCTAAGGTTCTCGAAAATGGTTGCTAGGGAGGGTCTAGGAAGTGTTGAGGGGATTCATGATTGGCTGTTTTACTGCCCCAAGTCAAACGAGACCACCCTTGTGTTTCTATGATAATTCAGTCTGGAGATATCCCTTTGATCTCATTCAGTGGAAGTCTATGGGACTTGTTGCTAAGGTGCTCTAAATGGTTGCTAGGGCGTGGCATGATAGCTTCACAATGATCCTGAGAGACTGATTGGTCGTCTGAGTAAAATGAGCCCGCCCCCTTGTCTCTAAGACACTGTGATCCAGAGTTATGTTCAATACAAAATGACATTTCATGGGCCGTCCTACACCATAGACTTAACATTGGGGCAACTTTGGGCAGCTCCTGCCCCCCAGGGGTGCAACTTTTACCCCATTGTGAGGTATGTTCTCACAGAGCCTGTCAGCCTCTTCAAATGTGGTAAATCACACGTCTCTGCGAAATCCTCGCTCTGAGCTATGACTCGTCAAATTTCGGCTCAATGTTAAGTCAATGGGATTTTTTGCCCAATTTTTTGCCCCTGGGGCAAACACCGTACCCCCGATCGCTTATAAAAGTCATAGCACACCATTCCCAAATAATCCGCAAGATTTGATGCCTCATTCGTGGGTCTGTGACAAAAGCTGCGGGAGGAGTAGCGCGCCAAACTTTTGTCCGGAATAATAATAATAATAATAACTAGAATGTACATTTCCTGAAGAAAATGTGAGTGGTGCTTGCCGTGGCAAAATTTCTTACCACAATGTCCCACCTACTGCCCAAAGTTGAAAGAGGCCACCCCCATGACAGTAGGATGTTCTGGTGCAGAGATATTGGTGTTGTTCCATGGTTGCTAGGGAAACCCATCTGGTTGATATGCAGTTACTAAGGTGACAGCCACCAATGCTACTTACCATCCTGAGTAAAATAAGTCAATCCGGAAGTCTCTACGATTTTGTAGTACAGAGATATGTGATTTGTTTCTTGGTTGCTAGGGTAACCCCATCTGGTTGCTAGGCAGTTACCAAGGTGACAGCCAACAATGCTCCTTGCTCTCCTGAGTGAAATAAGTCAACCCGGAAGTCTCTGTGATTTTCTTGTGCAGCGATATGTGATTTGTTTATTGGTTGCTAGGGTAACCCCATCTGGTTACTAGGCAGTTACCAAGGTGACAGGCAACAATGCTCCTTGCCATCCTGACTGAAATAAGTCAACCCGGAAGTCTCTGTGATTTTCTAGTACAGAGATATGTGATTTGTTTCTTGGTTGCTAGGGTAACCCCATCTGGTTGCTAGGCAGTTACCAAGGTGACAGCCAAGAATGCTCCTTGCCATCCTGACTGAAATAAGTCAACCTGGAATCTCTACGATTTTCTGGTTCAGAGATACGTGATTTGTTAATTGGTTGCTAGGGTAACCCCATCTGGTTGCTAGGCAGTTACCAAGGTGACAGCCAACAATGCTCCTTGCCATCCTGAGTGAAATAAGTCAACCCGGTAATCTCTGTGATTTTCTTGTGCAGAGATGTGTGATTTGTTTCTTGGTTGCTAGGGTAACCCCATCTGGTTGCTAGGCAGTTACCAAGGTGACAGGCAACAATGCTCCTTGCCATCCTGAGTGAAATAAGTCAACCCGGAAGTCTCTGTGATTTTCTTGTGCAGAGATATGTGATTTATTTCTTGGTTGCTAGGGTAACCCCATCTGGTTGCTAGGCAGTTACCAAGGTGACAGCAAACAATGCTCCGTGCCATCCTGAGTGAAATAAGTCAACCCGGAAGTCTCTGTGATTTTCTTGTGCAGAGATATGTGATTTGTTTATTGGTTGCTAGGGTAACCCCATTTGGTTGCTAGGCAGTTACCAGGGTGATATTTATCAAGTCTACTTTCCATCCTGAGTGAAATAAGTCAACCCGGAAGTCTCTACGACATTCTGATCCTAAGATACACATCTTAGTGATATTGAATGGATGTCAATGGTGTTTTGTTGCTAGGGTGCTTTAAATGGTTGCTAGGGCGTGGCTAAGTAGTTCACATGATGAAAGATGAAGACTGATTACTCACCCAATTAAAACAAAGCAACTATCATGTCTCTAGGACATTCTGATCTGAAGATATCTTACTTCAATTGAAATCAATAAATGTGGTTGCTAGGGTGCTCCAAATTGTTGCTAGGGAGTGGCTTGGCAGCTGCCAATGATGAATATCCAATGGCTGCTTGTCAGTATGAATGATACAAACCAACTCCCATGCCTCTGTGACATTCAGAATGGAAGATATCTCTCTTTGGATTTTGGTTGCTAAGGTGCTCGAAAATGGTTGCTAGGGAGGGGCTAGGAAGTGTTGAGGGGATTCATGATTGGCTGTTTTACTGCCCCAAGTCAAACGAGACCACCCTCGTGTTTCTATGATAATTCAGTCCGGAGATATCCCTTTGATCTCTTACAATGGAAGTCTATGGGAGTTGTTGCTAAGGTGCTCTAAATGGTTGCTAGGGCGTGGCTTGATAGCTTCACAATGATCCTGAGAGACTGATTGGTCATCTGAGTAAAATGAGCCCGTCCCCTTGTCTCTAAGACACTGTGATCCAGAGTTATGTTCAATACAAAATCTACCATAGACTTAACATTGGGGCAACTTTGGGCAGCTCATGCCCCCCAGGGGTGCAACTTTTACCCCATTGTGAGGTATGTTCTCACAGAGCCTGTCAGCCTCTTCAAATGTGGTTAATCACACGTCTCTGTGAAATCCTCGATCTGAGCTATGACTCGTCAAAGTTCGGCGCAATGTTAAGTCAATGGGATTTTTTGCCCAATTTTTTGCCCCTGGGGCAATCACCGTACCCCCGATCGATTATAAAAGTCATAGGACACCATTCCCAAATAATCCGCACGATTTGACGCCTCATTTGTGGGTTTTCGACCAAAAAATTTTGAAAAAAATTCCATTGACTTACATTGGGGCAACTTTGGGCAGCTCCTGCCCCCAAGGGGTGCAACTTTTACCCCATTGTGAGGTATGTTCTCACAGAGCCTGTCAGCCTCTTCAAATGTGGTAAATCACATGTCTCTGCGAAATCCTCGCTTTGAGCTATGACTCGTCAAAGTTCGGCGCAATGTTAAGTCAATGGGATTTTTTGCCCAATTTTTTGCCCCTGGGGCAAACACCGTACCCCCGATCGCTTATAAAAGTCATAGCACACCTCTCCTCAATGAGCCGCACGATTTGACACCTCATTCATGGGTCTACGCCAAAAGGTGCGGGACGAGTTAGGTGCCGAATTTTTGTACGGAAGAAGAAGAAGAAGAAGAAGAAGAAGATGAAGAAAAATAAGTATGTGAGATTACAATAGTGTTGCTTTGCAAGCACCACTAATAATAACTAGAATGTACATTTCCTGAAGAAAATGTGAGTGGTGCTTGCCGTGGCAAAATTTCGTACCACAATGTCCCACCTACTGCCCAAAGTTGAAAGAGGCCACCCCCATGACAGTAGGATGTTCTGGTGCAGAGATATAGGTGTTGTTCCATGGTTGCTAGGGAAACCCATATGGTTGATATGCAGTTACTAAGGTGACAGCCACCAACGCTACTTGCCATCCTGAGTGAAATAAGTCAACCCGGAAGTCTCTACGATTTTCTAGTACAGAGATATGTGATTTGTTACTTGGATGCTAGGGTAACCCCATCTGGTTGCTAGGCAGTTACCAAGGGGCAAGCCAACAATGCTCCTTACCATCCTAAATGAAATAAGTCAACACAGAATCACTACAATTTTCTGGTTCAGAGATATATGATTTGTTACTTGGTTGCTAGGGTAACCCCATCTGGTTGCTAGGCAGTTACCAAGGTGACAGCCAACAATGCTCCTTGCCATCCTGAGTGAAATAAGTCAACCCGGAAGTCTCTGTGATTTTCTTGTGCAGAGATATGTGATTTGATTCTTGGTTGCTAGGGTAACCCCATCTGGTTGCTAGGCAGTTACCAAGGTGACAGGCAAAAATGCTCCTTGCCATCCTGAGTGAAATAAGTCAACCCGGAAGTCTCTGTGATTTTCTTGTGCAGAGATATGTGATTTGTTTCTTGGTTGCTAGGGTAACCCCATCTGGTTGCTAGGCAGTTACCAAGGTGACAGCCAACAATGCTCCTTGCCATCCTGAGTGAAATAAGTCAACCCGGAAGTCTCTGTGATTTTCTTGTGCAGAGATATGTGATTTGTTTCTTGGTTGCTAGGGTAACCCCATTTGGTTGCTAGGCAGTTACCAAGGTGACAGGCAACAATGCTCCTTTCCATCCTGAGTAAAATAAGACAACCCGGAAGTCTCTGTGATTTTCTTGTGCAGAGATATGTGATTTGTTTCTTGGTTGCTAGGGTAACCCCATCTGGTTGCTAGGCAGTTACCAAGGTGACAGGCAACAATGCTCCTTGCCATCCTGAGTGAAATAAGTCAACCCGGAAGTCTCTGTGATTTTCTTGTGCAGAGATATGTGATTTGTTTCTTGGTTGCTAGGGTAACCCCATCTGGTTGCTAGGCAGTTACCAAGGTGACAGGCAACAATGCTCCTTGCCATCCTGAGTGAAATAAGTCAACCCGGAAGTCTCTGTGATTTTCTTGTGAATAGATATGTGATTTGTTTCTTGGTTGCTAGGGTAACGCCATCTGGTTGCTAGGCAGTTACCAGGGTGATATTTATAAAGTCTACTTTCCATCCTGAGTGAAATAAGTCAACCCGGAAGTCTCTGTGATTTTCTTGTGCAGAGATATGTGATTTGTTTCTTGGTTGCTAGGGTAACCACATCTGGTTGCTAGGCAGTTACCAAGGTGACAGCCAAGAATGCTCCTTGCCATCCTGAGTGAAATAAGTCAACCCGGAAGTCTCTGTGATTTTCTTGTGCAGAGATATGTGATTTGTTTCTTGGTTGCTAGGGTAACCCCATCTGGTTGCTAGGCAGTTACCAAGGTGACAGCCAACAATGCTCCTTGCCATCCTTAGTGAAATAAGTCAACTCGGAAGTCTCTGTGATTTTCTTGTGCAGAGATATGTGATTTGTTTCTTGGTTGCTAGGGTAACCCCATCTGGTTGCTATGCAGTTACCAGGGTGATATTTATCAAGTCTACTTTCGATCCTGAGTGTAATAAGTCAACCCCGAAGTCTCTGTGATTTTCTTGTGCAGAGATATGTGATTTGTTTCTTGGTTGCTAGGGTAACCCCATCTGGTTGCTAGGCAGTTACCAAGGTGACAGCCAACAATGCTCCTTGCCATCTTGAGTGAAATAAGTCAACCCGGAAGTCTCTGTGATTTTCTTGTGCAGAGATATGTGATTTGTTTCTTGGTTGCTAGGGTAACCCCATCTGGTTGCTAGGCAGTTACCAATGTCACAGCCAACAATGCTCCTTGCCATCCTGAGTGAAATAAGTCAACCCGGAAGTCTCTGTGATTTTCTTGTGCAGAGATATTTGATTTGTTTCTTGGTTGCTAGGGTAACCCCATCTGGTTGCTAGGCAGTTACCAAGGTGACAGGCAACAATGCTCCTTGCCATCCTGAGTGAAATAAATCAACCCGGAAGTCTCTGTGATTTTCTTGTGCAGAGATATGTTATTTGTTTCTTGGTTGCTAGCGTAACCCCATCTTGTTGCTAGGAAGTTACCAAGGTGACAGCCAACAAAGCTCCTTGCCATCCTGAGTGAAATAAGTCAACCCGGAAGTCTCTGTGATTTTCTTGTGCAGAGATATGTGATTTGTTTCTTGGTTGCTAGGGTAACCCCATCTGGTTGCTAGGCAGTTACCAAGGTGACAGCCAATAATTCTCCTTGCCATCCTGAGTGAAATAAGTCAACCCGGAAGTCTCTGTGATTTTCTTGTGCAGAGATATGTGATTTGTTTCTTGGTTGCTAGGGTAACCCCATTTGGTTGATAGGCAGTTACCAAAGTAACATCCAACAATGCTCCTTGCCATTTTGAGTGAAAAAAGTCAACTCGGAAGTCTCTACGATTTTGTAGTGCAAAGATATGAGACTTGTTACTTGGTTGCTATGGTAAACCCTTCTGGTTGCTAGGCAGTTACCAGGGTGATATTTATCAAGTCTACTTTCCATCCTGAGTGAAATAAGTCAACCCGGAAGTCTCTACGACACTTTGATCCTAAGATACACATCTTAGTGATTTTGAATGGATGTCAATGGTGTTTTGTTGCTAGGGTGCTTTAAATGGTTGCTAGGGCGTGGCTAAGTAGTTCACATGATGAAAGCTGAAGACTGATTACTCACCCAATTAAAACAAAGCAACTATCATGTCTCTAGGACATTCTGATCTGAAGATATCTTACTGTAATTGAAATCAGTAAATGTGGTTGCTAGGGTGCTCTAAATTGTTACTAGGGAGTGGCTTGGCAGCTGCCAATGATGAATCTCCAAAGGCTGCTTGTCAGTATGAATGATATTAATCAACTCCCATGCCTCTGTGACATTCAGAATGGAAGATATCTCTCTTTGGATTTTGGTTGCTAAGGTTCTCGAAAATGGTTGCTAGGGAGGGTCTAGGAAGTGTTGAGGGGATTCATGATTGGCTGTTTTACTGCCCCAAGTCAAACGAGACCACCCTTGTGTTTCTATGATAATTCAGTCTGGAGATATCCCTTTGATCTCATTCAGTGGAAGTCTATGGGACTTGTTGCTAAGGTGCTCTAAATGGTTGCTAGGGCGTGGCATGATAGCTTCACAATGATCCTGAGAGACTGATTGGTCGTCTGAGTAAAATGAGCCCGCCCCCTTGTCTCTAAGACACTGTGATCCAGAGTTATGTTCAATACAAAATGACATTTCATGGGCTGTCCTACACCATAGACTTAACATTGGGGCAACTTTGGGCAGCTCCTGCCCCCCAGGGGTGCAACTTTTACCCCATTGTGAGGTATGTTCTCACAGAGCCTGTCAGCCTCTTCAAATGTGGTAAATCACACGTCTCTGCGAAATCCTCGCTCTGAGCTATGACTCGTCAAATTTCGGCTCAATGTTAAGTCAATGGGATTTTTTGCCCAATTTTTTGCCCCTGGGGCAAACACCGTACCCCCGATCGCTTATAAAAGTCATAGCACACCATTCCCAAATAATCCGCAAGATTTGATGCCTCATTCGTGGGTCTGTGACAAAAGCTGCGGGAGGAGTAGCGCGCCAAACTTTTGTCCGGAATAATAATAATAATAATAATAATAACTAGAGTGTACATTTCCTGAAGAAAATGTGAGTGGTGCTTGCCGTGGCAAAATTTCGTACCACAATGTCCCACCTACTGCCCAAAGTTGAAAGAGGCCACCCCCATGACAGTAGGATGTTCTGGTGCAGAGATATAGGTGTTGTTCCATGGTTGCTAGGGAAACCCATATGGTTGATATGCAGTTACTAAGGTGACAGCCACCAACGCTACTTGCCATCCTGAGTAAAATAAGTCAACCCGGAAGTCTCTACGATTTTCTAGTACAGAGATATGTGATTTGTTACTTGGTTGCTAGGGTAACCCCATCTGGTTGCTAGGCAGTTACCAAGGGGCAAGCCAACAATGCTCCTTGCCATCCTAAATGAAATAAGTCAACACAGAATCACTACAATTTTGTGGTTCAGAGATATATGATTTGTTACTTGGTTGCTAGGGTAACCCCATCTGGTTGCTAGGCAGTTACCAAGGTGACAGCCAACAATGCTCCTTGCCATCCTGAGTAAAATAAGTCAACCCGGAAGTCTCTGTGATTTTCTTGTGCAGAGATATGTGATTTGTTTATTGGTTGCTAGGGTAACCCCATCTGGTTGCTAGGCAGTTACCAAGGTGACAGGCAACAATGCTCCTTGCCATCCTGAGTAAAATAAGTCAACCCGGAAGTCTCTGTGATTTTCTTGTGCAGAGATATGCGATTTCTTTCTTGGTTGCTAGGGTAACCCCATCTGGTTGCTAGGCAGTTACCTACGTGATACTCATAAGGCCCCTTGCAATCCTGTGAGAAATATTTCAACCCCTATGTCTCTACAATGTTCTGGTTCAAAGATATGTGATTTGTTATTTGGTTGCTAGGGTAACCCCATCTGGTTGCTAGGCAGTTACCAAGGTGACAGGGAACAATGCTCCTTGCCATCCTGAGTGAAATAAGTCAACCCGGAAGTCTCTACGTCATTCTGATCCTAAGATACACATCTTAGTTATTTTGAATGGATGTCAATGGTTCTTTGTTGCTAGGGTGCTTTAAATGGTTGCTAGGGCGTGGCTAAGTAGTTCACATGATGAAAGATGAAGACTGATTACTCACCCAATTAAAACAAAGCAACTATCATGTCTCTAGGACATTCTGATCTGAAGATATCTTACTGTAATTGAAATCAATAAATGTGGTTGCTAGGGTGCTCTAAATTGTTGCTAGGGAGTGGCTTGGCAGCTGCCAATGATGAATCTCCAAAGGCTGCTTGTCAGTATGAATGATATAAACCAACTCCCATGCCTCTGTGACATTCAGAATGGAAGATATCTCTCTTTGGATTTTGGTTGCTAAGGTGCTCGAAAATGGTTGCTAGGGAGGGGCTAGGAAGTGTTCAGGGGATTCCTGATTGGCTGTTTTACTGCCCCAAGTCAAACGAGACCACCCTCGTGTTTCTATGATAATTCAGTCCGGAGATATCCCTTTGATCTCTTTCAATGGAAGTCTATGGGAGTTGTTGCTAAGGTGCTCTAAATGGTTGCTAGGGCATGGCTTGATAGCTTCACAATGATCCTGAGAGACTGATTGGTCGTCTGAGTAAAATGAGCCCGCCCCCTTGTCTCTAAGACACTGTGATCCAGAATTATGTTCAATACAAAATCAACAATAGACTTAACATTGGGGCAACTTTGGGCAGCTCCTGCCCCCCAGGGGTGCAACTTTTACCCCATTGTGAGGTATGTTCTCACAGAGCCTGTCAGCCTCTTCAAATGTGGTAAATCACACGTCTCTGCGAAATCCTCGCTCTGAGCTATGACTCGTCAAAGTTCGGCGCAATGTTAAGTCAATGGGATTTTTTGCCCAATTTTTTGCCCCTGGGGCAAACACCGTACCCCCGATCGCTTATAAAAGTCATAGCACACCATTCACAAATAATCCGCACGATTTGACGCCTCATTTGTGGCTCTGCGACCAAAAAATTTTGAAAAAAATTCCATTGACTTACATTGGGGCAACTTTGGGCAGCTCCTGCCCCCCAGGGGTGCAACTTTTACCCCATTGTGAGGTATGTTCTCACAGAGCCTGTCAGCCTCTTCAAATGTGGTAAATCACACGTCTCTGCAAAATCCTCGCTCTGAGCTACGACTCGTCAAATTTCGGCTCAATGTTAAGTCAATGGGATTTTTTGCCCAATTTTTTGCCCCTGGGGCAAACACCGTACCCCCGATCGCTTATAAAAGTCATAGCACACCTTTCCTCAATGAGCCGCGCGATTTGACACCTCATTCATGGCTCTACGCCAAAAGGTGCGGGACGAGTTAGGCGCCGAAATTTTGTACGGAAGAAGAAGAAGAAGAAGAAGAAGAAAAATAAGTATGTGAGATTACAATAGTGTTGCTTTGCAAGCACCACTAACTAGAATGTACATTTCCTGAAGAAAATGTGAGTGGTGCTTGCCGTGGCAAAATTTCTTACCACAATGTCCCACCTACTGCCCAAAGTTGAAAGAGGCCACCCCCATGACAGTAGGATGTTCTGGTGCAGAGATATAGGTGTTGTTCCATGGTTGCTAGGGAAACCCATCTGGTTGATATGCAGTTACTAAGGTGACAGCCACCAACGCTACTTGCCATCCTGAGTGAAATAAGTCAACCCGGAAGTCTCTACGATTTTCTAGTACAGAGATATGTGATTTGTTACTTGGTTGCTAGGGTAACCCCATCTGGTTGCTAGGCAGTTACCAAGGGGCAAGCCAACAATGCTCCTTGCCATCCTAAATGAAATAAGTCAACACAGAATCACTACAATTTTCTGGTTCAGAGATATATGATTTGTTACTTGGTTGCTAGGGTAACCCCATCTGGTTGCTAGGCAGTTACCAAGGTGACAGCCAACAATGCTCCTTGCCATCCTGAGTGAAATAAGTCAACCCGGAAGTCTCTGTGATTTTCTTGTGCAGAGATATGTGATTTGATTCTTGGTTGCTAGGGTAACCCATCTGGTTGCTAGGCAGTTACCAAGGTGACAGGCAAAAATGCTCCTTGCCATCCTGAGTGAAATAAGTCAACCCGGAAGTCTCTGTGATTTTCTTGTGCAGAGATATGTGATTTGTTTCTTGGTTGCTAGGGTAACCCCATCTGGTTGCTAGGCAGTTACCAAGGTGACAGCCAACAATGCTCCTTGCCATCCTGAGTGAAATAAGTCAACCCGGAAGTCTCTGTGATTTTCTTGTGCAGAGATATGTGATTTGTTTCTTGGTTGCTAGGGTAACCCCATTTGGTTGCTAGGCAGTTACCAGGGTGATATTTATCAAGTCTACTTTCCATCCTGAGTGAAATAAGTCAACCCGGAAGTCTCTACGTCATTCTGATCCTAAGATACACATCTTAGTGATTTTGAATGGATATCAATGGTTCTTTGTTGCTAGGGTGCTTTAAATGGTTGCTAGGGCGTGGCTAAGTAGTTCACATGATGAAAGATGAAGACTGATTACTCACCCAATGAAAACAAAGCAACTATCATGTCTCTAGGACATTCTGATCTGAAGATATCTTACTGTAATTGAAATCCAAAAAGGTGGTTGCTAGGGTGCTCTAAATTGTTGCTAGGGAGTGGCTTGGCAGCTGCCAATGATGAATCTCCAAAGGCTGCTTGTCAGTATGAATGATATAAACGAACTCCCATGCTTCTGTGACATTCAGAATGGAAGATATCTCTCTTTGGATTTTGGTTGCTAAGGTGCTCGAAAATGGTTGCTAGGGAGGGGCTAGGAAGTGTTGAGGGGATTCATGATTGGCTGTTTTACTGCCCCAAGTCAAACGAGACCACCCTTGTGTTTCTATGATAATTCAGTCCGGAGAAATCCCTTTGATCTCTTTCAATGGAAGTCTATGGGACTTGTTGCTAAGGTGCTGTAAATGGTTGCTAGGGCGTGGCTTGCTAGCTTCACAATGATCATGAGAGACTGATTGGTCGTCTGAGTAAAATGAGCCCGCCCCCTTGTCTCTAAGACACTGTGATCCAGAGTTATGTTCAATACAAAATCTACCATTGACTTAACATTGGGGCAAATTTGGGCAGCTCCTGCCCCCCAGGGGTGCAACTTTTACCCCATTGTGAGGTATGTTCTCACAGAGCCTGTCAGCCTCTTCAAATGTGGTAAATCACACGTCTCTGCGAAATCCTCGCTCTGAGCTATGACTCGTCAAAGTTCGGCGCAATGTTGTCAATGGGATTTTTTGCCCAATTTTTTACCCCTGGGGCAAATACCGTACCCCCGATCGCTTATAAAAGTCATAGCACACCATTCCCAAATAATCCGCACGATTTGACGCCTCATTCGTGGGTCTGTGACCAAAAAATTTTGCAAAAAATTCCATTGACTTACATTGGGGCAACTTTGGGCAGCTCCTGCCCCCCAGGGGTAAAACTTTTACCCCATTGTGAGGTATGTTCTCACAGAGCCTGTCAGCCTCTTCAAATGTGGTAAATCACACGTCTCTGCGAAATCCTCGCTCTGAGCTATGACTCGTCAAATTTCGGCGCAATGTTAAGTCAATGGGATTTTTTGCCCAATTTTTTGCCCCTGGGGCAAACACCGTACTCCCGATCGTTTATAAAAGTCATAGCACACCTCTCCTCAATGAGCCGCACGATTTGACACCTCATTCATGGGTCTACGCCAAAAGGTGCGGGACGAGTTAGGCGCCGAAATTTTGTACGGAAGAAGAAGAAGAAGAAGAAGAAAAACTAGAATGTACATTTCCTGAAGAAAATGTGAGTGGTGCTTGCCGTGGCAAAATTTCTTACCACAATGTCCCACCTACTGCCCAAAGTTGAAAGAGGCCACCCCCATGACAGTAGGATGTTCTGGTGCAGAGATATTGGTGTTGTTCCATGGTTGCTAGGGAAACCCATCTGGTTGATATGCAGTTACTAAGGTGACAGCCACCAATGCTACTTACCATCCTGAGTAAAATAAGTCAATCCGGAAGTCTCTACGATTTTGTAGTACAGAGATATGTGATTTGTTTCTTGGTTGCTAGGGTAACCCCATCTGGTTGCTAGGCAGTTACCAAGGTGACAGCCAACAATGCTCCTTGCTCTCCTGAGTGAAATAAGTCAACCCGGAAGTCTCTGTGATTTTCTTGTGCAGCGATATGTGATTTGTTTATTGGTTGCTAGGGTAACCCCATCTGGTTACTAGGCAGTTACCAAGGTGACAGGCAACAATGCTCCTTGCCATCCTGACTGAAATAAGTCAACCCGGAAGTCTCTGTGATTTTCTAGTACAGAGATATGTGATTTGTTTCTTGGTTGCTAGGGTAACCCCATCTGGTTGCTAGGCAGTTACCAAGGTGACAGCCAAGAATGCTCCTTGCCATCCTGACTGAAATAAGTCAACCTGGAATCTCTACGATTTTCTGGTTCAGAGATACGTGATTTGTTAATTGGTTGCTAGGGTAACCCCATCTGGTTGCTAGGCAGTTACCAAGGTGACAGCCAACAATGCTCCTTGCCATCCTGAGTGAAATAAGTCAACCCGGTAATCTCTGTGATTTTCTTGTGCAGAGATGTGTGATTTGTTTCTTGGTTGCTAGGGTAACCCCATCTGGTTGCTAGGCAGTTACCAAGGTGACAGGCAACAATGCTCCTTGCCATCCTGAGTGAAATAAGTCAACCCGGAAGTCTCTGTGATTTTCTTGTGCAGAGATATGTGATTTGTTTCTTGGTTGCTAGGGTAACCCCATCTGGTTGCTAGGCAGTTACCAAGGTGACAGCAAACAATGCTCCGTGCCATCCTGAGTGAAATAAGTCAACCCGGAAGTCTCTGTGATTTTCTTGTGCAGAGATATGTGATTTGTTTATTGGTTGCTAGGGTAACCCCATTTGGTTGCTAGGCAGTTACCAGGGTGATATTTATCAAGTCTACTTTCCATCCTGAGTGAAATAAGTCAACCCGGAAGTCTCTACGACATTCTGATCCTAAGATACACATCTTAGTGATATTGAATGGATGTCAATGGTGTTTTGTTGCTAGGGTGCTTTAAATGGTTGCTAGGGCGTGGCTAAGTAGTTCACATGATGAAAGATGAAGACTGATTACTCACCCAATTAAAACAAAGCAACTATCATGTCTCTAGGACATTCTGATCTGAAGATATCTTACTTCAATTGAAATCAATAAATGTGGTTGCTAGGGTGCTCCAAATTGTTGCTAGGGAGTGGCTTGGCAGCTGCCAATGATGAATATCCAATGGCTGCTTGTCAGTATGAATGATACAAACCAACTCCCATGCCTCTGTGACATTCAGAATGGAAGATATCTCTCTTTGGATTTTGGTTGCTAAGGTGCTCGAAAATGGTTGCTAGGGAGGGGCTAGGAAGTGTTGAGGGGATTCATGATTGGCTGTTTTACTGCCCCAAGTCAAACGAGACCACCCTCGTGTTTCTATGATAATTCAGTCCGGAGATATCCCTTTGATCTCTTTCAATGGAAGTCTATGGGAGTTGTTGCTAAGGTGCTCTAAATGGTTGCTAGGGCGTGGCTTGATAGCTTCACAATGATCCTGAGAGACTGATTGGTCATCTGAGTAAAATGAGCCCGTCCCCTTGTCTCTAAGACACTGTGATCCAGAGTTATGTTCAATACAAAATCTACCATAGACTTAACATTGGGGCAACTTTGGGCAGCTCATGCCCCCCAGGGGTGCAACTTTTACCCCATTGTGAGGTATGTTCTCACAGAGCCTGTCAGCCTCTTCAAATGTGGTTAATCACACGTCTCTGTGAAATCCTCGATCTGAGCTATGACTCGTCAAAGTTCGGCGCAATGTTAAGTCAATGGGATTTTTTGCCCAATTTTTTGCCCCTGGGGCAATCACCGTACCCCCGATCGATTATAAAAGTCATAGGACACCATTCCCAAATAATCTGCACGATTTGACGCCTCATTTGTGGGTTTTCGACCAAAAAATTTTGAAAAAAATTCCATTGACTTACATTGGGGCAACTTTGGGCAGCTCCTGCCCCCAAGGGGTGCAACTTTTACCCCATTGTGAGGTATGTTCTCACAGAGCCTGTCAGCCTCTTCAAATGTGGTAAATCACATGTCTCTGCGAAATCCTCGCTTTGAGCTATGACTCGTCAAAGTTCGGCGCAATGTTAAGTCAATGGGATTTTTTGCCCAATTTTTTGCCCCTGGGGCAAACACCGTACCCCCGATCGCTTATAAAAGTCATAGCACACCTCTCCTCAATGAGCCGCACGATTTGACACCTCATTCATGGGTCTACGCCAAAAGGTGCGGGACGAGTTAGGTGCCGAATTTTTGTACGGAAGAAGAAGAAGAAGAAGAAGAAGAAGAAAAATAAGTATGTGAGATTACAATAGTGTTGCTTTGCAAGCACCACTAATAAGTATGTGAGATTACAATAGTGTTGCTTTGCAAGCACCACTAACTAGAATGTACATTTCCTGAAGAAAATGTGAGTGGTGCTTGCCGTGGCAAAACTCGTCAAGTAGCATTTTCAAACTTGTTTCTTATTGTGTTAAATTATATTTAATTTCATTTAAATTTGTAGTTAAAAAAAGTGTATTTTTAAAGTTTCAAATGAAGAAATCAGGTCGCATCATTTATTAAAATACAAATAGAAATAATTGTGTGAATGTATCAATATTCCTTCAATTATGCACTTCTGGATTTAAAAAAAACATGGGATGCTGTTCAGTGAATGCAAATATATGCAGTCTGTTCCTGTTTGTGTGTATGTCGTCATTCTTTTAAAAACATCAAACTTTGATTGATTGGTGATATCCTGTAAATGTTGTGGTCTTAATTTTTAAGTATATAATTTAAATGTTAGCTTTTAAATGACCCTCTTACCATCTGTGAATTTACCTGGATCTTTTCTGAAGTTCACAAGAAAATATTCTTAATGTGTAAAATTCAATAGACAAAAATGCTGCATGTGCCAATTCACATAAAATGTTTATTTGAAAGATTTAGAAAAACACCTGTTGTGCCAAATCCCACCCAGCAAATGGATAAGATCCTATACTGTTGTACTAGTTATTAGAAATACTTCATATTCAAATTCTCTTTCTAGCATTACCTAAGATTATAAAAATGAAAACAGAAATGCATTAATGTTACAATTAATAATACAATGTATAATTGATGACAGCTTATCTGATAACTAATAATTAATTTTACCTATTAATCTGATAATAAATGTAGCACACCCAGTTTTTCTTATGCACACCCAGAGACGCTTTTCTGGCTATGCTAGTGAATTATAGTGAAAACAGAAATGCATTAATGTTGCAATTAATAATACAATGTATAATTGATGACATAGCTTATCTGATCACCTATTTTACACAATACTAACATTTATTTTGTACATTCTCCACTTTCAAATTTGTTTTAAATTCTTCACTTTTATTATTTCTAACCTTCAAGCTTTCATTTTGGCAGAATACTGGTAAAAGTACATATTAAAATATTTTGTGTTACATTGCTGCGCATGTATTTATAAAAGGAATCAGCCCCACAACCCCTGTGAAGTCATGATTTACACTGATTTCAGAACATTTTAACAACGCCGCTAAGCTGTTCTGAAATGACTATATGACAAAAGCTTCACAGGGCTTACTGCTTTATTGTAAGTGACTAAGCTATAACATGATTTAATTTTGATTTCAAATTATTTTCATTTACATTTTTCTGATATAAATGATAGTATTTTTGTCAATTTTGGTTGTTTTGGAAACCCTGGTCGGTAGGGACCCGGGAGGGACAGGACCTGGCACAACACCCCCAGTGAGCAAGCCATGTGAGCGACAGTGGCAAGGAAAAAAACTCCTTAAGGGAGATTAAAAAAACCTTGAGAGGAACCAGACTCAGCAGGGGGAGCCATCCTCCTCTGGCACGGCGTACACATTATAACACTCTTACTTAAGCTAATATATGATATATCTTGAAATAGAAAGCAATAATTTAATATGATAATAAAACCATTTATAAATATATAAAAATTAATTAATTGTGCATGTAATGATGAGATGCAATCAGTGGTGTAATGAAGCATCTCCCGCCATCTAGCCGCTGGATCTACATACAGGCTGGATATCCTGAGGTAGAGGAGGTAAAACAGATATAATAATGTTAGTGAATTTTTTTTCTGATTCTCAGAGACTTGGAGCATAAAGTTTCTTGCAAGAGACACTTTTTGCTCTCTCACTTCTGAGAAACATCATACACTTTAAAATCTAAGATTTCACATCAAATCACATGTCTGTGCACTGAGACAGATTTCCTGCATTGATTTTTTTTTTAAAAGCCTTATTTGATCAGGTATTGAGATTTATTAGTAGTGATGTAGATAACTGCTGTATTTTTGACCCAGGAAAAACCCTGAAACCATTGTATAATAAAATGCACTGAAACACTACACCTTACCAGTAGTAAAACTACTATACAAACTTTACCTCAGTGTGCTTCTTCCTCTGCTTCATTCTTCAGCATTGTCCTCAATGTCAAGACATTTGGTCCCGTCCTCTGGGCATGAAACTAATTAAATGAATAATGAAATCACTACATACACTAATGCTAATAAACTAAAAAAAGCAAGAAAGTAAACTCAGAAATAAAACTTACGGAAAGAAATGAGCACATAAGGTGGTATCCAGTTGAGCCATACGTCATCTTCTCAGACAATCTGACTTCAATTGGCTGGTTCCTGAAAAGCATCAATATCAAAATTAGATTAAAATATAATATTTACATTAAAATGTGGTTATGAAAAGCAGTAGTACACTGACTAAAGCAAAATCTTTTAACACTTAGCTTTAGAAGATATTGCACACTCATATCCAGATAGGACTGCTATGGTCTCCCAGTTCTTCCTGCAACTTTACAGAAGGGCACATATCAATCATAGAACAGCAGAGGACTGCATAGATTGTCACAAATTGTATAGATTGAACATAAATTTAAGGTAAAATGTTATAAGGTCAAAATCAAATACATTACATTGGTGCCTTGCTACTTCTCTCTTTACCTTGCTGTGTCTTTTTTTTTTAACTTACTGCCACTGTTGCTATGACTGTGTCCTCCCTGGATCTGTCACACTACTCCTCCGTCCTTCCTCGTAGCACAGTTGTATAAACCCTTGACATAACCTAACCACAATCTCTAACACCACAATCTCACCGCAACATGACCATACGCGCCAACCCGTTTGAATAAGGCAGTTGAAGCCCCACTGGTGTCGTTAAAGCAGACTCAGTGGCAAACGGTTCCGTATGGCATACTACCTACCACAACACACAACAATACCATTACAAAAACTCATTTACGCAAAATACAATACACAGGATTGTGATAACTATGATAACTATGCAACACACCCGACTGAAGGCACAAATCCGGATGAGAGATGTAGATATGATCCAATAGTGTGTTCTTTTTGGTTGTTCCTGTGGTGATCAGTTGCGTGTATCCTTTAGACTGAAACAATTCCAGAACAGTTTTATTCCCTGCGCAGAGGAGATCCTCATTGAAATCTCCACAGATTAGTACGGGATGTTCATCCACTATGTCCAAATAATCCAATAGACTCTTCAAGTTTTTCAAGAACTCTTCATAACCGTAGAGTGGTGGCCTGTAGACAGCAGCGATTGTTGCTCTGATCGGGCTATCTACTTTGATGACGACATACTCCAGATTGGTCACATTTTGTACAAACTGCCTAGGCTGAGCTGAAATATGCTCTCTGCAATATATTGCGACTCCACCGCCAGCTTTCTGCGCAATTTCTCGGTGTGTCGAGTAGGAGACATGTCTGTTGCGCATAAATGCGTTGTATCCTTCCAATTGGACATGGGGTGTAATGAGCGATCCGGTCAGGTGAGTTTCCGTCATGCAAAGAATGTCAGAAAGAAGCAGTTCATGATGGCATCTGATGTCTTCAATGTGGGATGACAGTCCTTCTGTGTTGTGATGAATGATTTTAAGCGTCTGATCCAGGTTGGTTTCCCTCACCTGCTGCAAAAGTGGCATGATTTCTTTAAATGTCACTCTTGTCATGTTTCCCAATGAGGCGGTGACTGTAGGATCAGCATATATCTTCTTTTCACTGAAGTCCGTAATGTGTAAACCATTAAGCGAGGTTGTTCTGCTGAGGGCAACGTAGGCCATTCCCGGCTCGAAAATCTTCTTCAATGACACCACGGCATTCTTCATTGTCATGCCTTGGACTTTGTGAGCTGTGCAGGCGTAGGCTAACTTGATGGGGAATTGTCGACGAACTGCTCCTTTCCTTATAGTTTCTTCGGATCTCTCGATGTACGCCAAGTCGTCTTCTTCACCTTGCACCCTTTTGCGGTGGTTCTTGCCTGTGCTTGGATTGTCAAGCTGAAGTCCTACCATTTGTACGGTGTCGATTCCATCTTTTGTTTTACGGACAATGTTTGAAATTTTTCCAAAACACCCGTTGACCATTCCATGTTCAACATCCAGATTCCTAGTCAACATAATGCGTACTCCCAACGCAATTTGTATGCAGTCAGGCAAGTCGTCCTTTTTTCCGGTGATGGGCTTCCTTTGTCTCTTCATCCCTCCTGTTCTTGGGTCTTTCCTGTAGTCTTCGGCATCAATGGTAATGATGTCAGTGTGAAGAGCATGGATTGTTTTGGTATTGTGTTCGTGAACTTCCTTGTTGGTGGCAAATACGTGCAGTGCATCACATGGGCAGTCGTTGGGGTCCTTCACAGCCTGGAGCAACAAATCTCTATCCTCTACGGCAAGATCGTCGGTCTTCTGCTTCACCCGTAGGCGGTTTAAAAGTTGGGCAAAAGCCAGGTCTTCTTTCTGACGCATGATCTCGGTGAGGGTAATCATTTGGAAATGGTCTTTCCAGAAGTCCAGGACATCCTCTTCGTACACACAGAGGGGTTTGGCTTTACCCAGAGGTGGCAGTTGGTAAAAGTCGCCCACGGCGAGGACAGAGATTCCCCCGAAAGGTTTCTTGCTGCCTTTGATTTGCTGACATCTCCAGTTTATGTAGGCAAAGAGATCCTTCGAAATCATGGACACTTCATCGATGATAAGAATCTCCACGTCGCGCAGTCTTGCTCGTAGTTCATCTAGGGCATTTCCAAGTCCTTGATACGGTGGCTTCAGGTTCCTTGGCAGTTTTAAAATGAAATGGAGTGTTTTACCGGATATGTTGAACGCTGCTGTTCCAGTAAACGCACTCAAGAGCACCGTAGGCACGGAGAGATCTCCTTCCTCCCGTAGTCGAGGCAGTTGTCGCAGAATCTTGGTTGCTTCCGTGTATATGCACTTGATGACGTGTGATTTGCCACAACCAGCACCACCTGACACGAAGTAGAAAAACTGTTCCGGATTATGACCCCACACACGCTTCTGACACCACTGGCAGACAGTATAGAATATGGCTGCCTGCGTCTCATTTAGACTTCTAAACAACTTCCTAACAAATTCAATGGTCATCTGCGGTGCCTCAATTTGTGGCACGACTCCGTCTCCATGTTCAAGAATCTGAAATTCTGGAACATCATCTTGTTCATTCTCATCATCCGGATTGATGACTTGCCTTTCTGCAACGCACTCCAAACGATCCACTTCTATTTCAGGTGCAAAAGCGGTCCATGCGTTCTCAGATGGCCCTTGCTGTTGCAGCTGATCGATTGCCTTATCCACCTCATCGCTGTGTTTTTCAAATTTTTTCTTGTGTGCTTGCACTACGGCACAGACAGGCATCAGCAAATCAGGGTGAGTAGGTAGTTCCACAGATGCACTCTTGTAAAACGTCTCATATGTTGGAAATCTAGGAGGTTTTAGCTGCTCATTGATCCGATGTGGCATATAAAGCTTAAGTAATCTACAATAAAACTTTTCGGGTTGTTTCTCCTCTGAAAAACGTGCATACCTAATAACTGCAGCCTTCCCAGACGTTCTTTTCTGAAAAAAACCCATGCTGTTGAGCAAGCGGTGAACATTCTTGCCTTTCGTTTGCTGACCATACACGATACGGCACTCCGAAGCAAAATCTGCCAGACACATCTTTTCAAAGTCACGAGTTTGAGGCCTTGCTCTGTATTTATCTATTATACCTGACATCCAGACATCCTCCGAATCGGGATTTTTATTTTGTAGGACACTAAGGGGAAGACTCATCTTTAGCGCGTCATCATCCGTCGGTATGAACACAACGCTTCGTGAACACTTCTTCAACGGTAAGCTGCATGTTCGTGCCACAGACTCCTGAGCGCTAACTTGCCTGTGTTTGGAGTAGGCTTGCATTATCTGCTTCATTTCATCTTCCTCGCTAACGTTCGTCTCACGCACTCTCTTGATTACATTCTTAAGTAAATCGCCCATTTCATGTTCCGGCTTGGAAATATACGAAAGCATATACATAACGCAGCTAAAAGCGTCAAGAACGAACTGGATGTCCATATTAGCGTTCCATGCCCTCAACAAATCGGGATTGTATCCATTCACCCAAGACTCCTTTGGATCACGCTTCAGCAGAATCACGTTGGCATTGGACAATGCTTTGACGTTCTCATTGTAGTCATCGATGGACAACTTACACTTTGTCAGTAGCTCTGACAAGCTGTCAAAGGAGGCTTGGGGATCGTTCAACAGATCCCACACCGGCTTGAGTTTTGTCCTGGCTTCGCTCATTGCCTTTTGAGCAGCCTCCCGTCTCAACTTCATACTGTCTGCTTGTTTTTGGGCTTTCTCGTGCTCTTCTTCAGGACGCTGTGGTTGTGTGGATTTAGACGCAAACATGCAGCTTCCAGATGGAGAAGTGTCCGTGTCATCCTCTTCTTCAGGACGCTGTGGTCGCGGCCGAGTGATCTTGGTGCTAGACACTGGTAGTTTGGGGAACCCAAATCTACATAATAAATTCCCTTTCTTACACGACTTTGAGTGGTTCCTGCTGTGAAGCTGAACCTCTGTGACGATCTGGTGAAGCTCAGGATCAGCCGAGGGATCGGGCAACTGGCAGGTTATGTTGCGATCAATAAAGTCACAAACATCCTTATCAGAGTCATTTTCAAACTCGGGTGCATCCTTTATCCAAACAAGAAGATGGATATGTGGGCTTCCTCTAGCTTGAAACTCCACTCGGTAAAAGTAGTCCTCAACTTTACCAATGGGTTGGGCAGGCGACAAAAGCAGATGAGTCCTTAGCGCATCCACCCGTTTCTCAAACATGCGCATGACAGTGACTGGGTTGCTTCGGAGGATTTCACACTTTGTCGTCCAGTCAAGCTCGGAAAAGTCGACCTGTTCACCTTGCTGGGCCTTGATTGCTGTTATTACTTCAGGCCATCTCATTTCGGCTGCGCTGAATGTGCAAAAAAACGTAGGGGTCCCTAACTCTCTTATCATAGCCTGTAGATCTCTCAACGTTTTCTCCCAATACGATGGAGTGCCTCTCAGTGGTTGCATGAACCGTGTGGCGTCTCTGTTGTGTACCAATCTTTCAATCTCCCGGTTGTCTTGAAGCAGTCTGTTAGAAATTCTTCGGCCATCTCTTGTGACAGGTTTGCCTTTTCGCAACTGAATAGACATGCTGTTTCTAGCCAGTTGCGATTCTGTTACAAACTGTGCAAAGAAAAGATAACTCTGATCTTTTGCAAAACGCGTGTCCACGCTGAACAATCTCGCGTTGAAATACATACTGGGAGATATTGAAATTTGTCTTTCCTCGTCAATGGAATTCTGTCCAGTGGGGAATTGAACAGGGAACGCCATGGCTTCCAGCTTTGGGATTTTGAAAAATCCAACAGGCTTGTGTCCTTGTGCAGGTGCGATACTAAATATTCCCTCACCGTACGACAAGATCTCCTGTCCGATGTCAGGCGGCTGCATGCACGTGTCTAATGTGAGGCCGGGTCGAAGCTCATCCTTTTCCTCAACGCTAACTTGTTGCTCATCCTGCTCAGCAACATCGACTTCTTGTTGCGTCTCAGAGACATCAGCTTCCTCATCTAGGGGACTTTCAAATACAGCAGTTTCTCTTATGGAGATATCCCTGTATTCCGAATGCATTGCTTTCAGCTTCGATAAAGCTGCAAGCACCTTGGGCATATTCACAGTCTGGAACTGCTGGTATCCTTTAAACTTAACGTGTCTCTTTAGCTTCACCTGCAGCAGCTGGGCCTCACTTCTCGGTCTTGGCAGAGAGTTGACAGTCTTCTCCATCTCGGAGGGCACACACACAACGGCACCATGTACTGCTCTCTGCTGTCCTTTCGGTAATGCAACTATTTTTGCAAATGGTAAAATTTTTGCAATGAGTTGACATTCAAGGACATTTAATTCCTCCAATTCCGCAGGGATTGGTGGCAACTCCAGTTTGTTGGCTGCTGCAATTGAAGACATCTGTCCTCTCTTAAGATGGCTGTCACAAGTGTGGCAAATCCATTCCTGTCTTCTCTCTTCTGGAACTATGCAGGAACCTGAGCAGGCACTATCGCAAGCATGAACATACTTCCCAGTTAAGCAAGACGCTGCAACATGAACGTTTTTGTCATATCTCGTTCTATTACAGACCCTGACTTGATCAGGAAACAGGGCTCTGTGACAGACTGTGCAGATATGTGTAGGGCCTTTCTGAGTCTTACACCGGAATGCATGTATGGCACTTTCCATCTCTTTGCTAACCAAATGCTGGGGTTTTCCCTGGCTGGAACGGATGTAAGGTTTATATTTATTTTTTATCCGGAGTGCGCATTGCAACCGATGAAGAACATGATATGCAGCATCGTCAACACATTTCTGGGTCTTGCGCAAGGTACATCGCAGGATGTGATGTGCTCTGAACTCTGGGTCACCAGCATATCTCTTAACCATGTATGCTTTCATCTTCTTCTGGAAGAGTGCATCTGTGCTGTACCTTTTCTTCACGTATTCTTTCTGCTTCTTCTGGAAGAGTGCATCTGTGCTGTACCTTTTCTTCACGTATTCTTTCTGCTTCTTCTGGAAGAGTGCATCTGTGCTGTACCTTTTCTTCACGTATTCTTTCTGCTTCTTCTGGAAGAGTGCATCTGTGCTGTACCTTTTCTTCACGTATTCTTTCTGCTTCTTCTGGAAGAGTGCATCTGTGCTGTACCTTTTTTTTATGTATTCTTTCATCTTCTTCTGGAGGAGTGCATCTGTGCTGTACCTTTTCTTCATGTATTCTTTCTGCTTCTTCTGGAAGAGTGCATCTGTGCTGTACCTTTTCTTCATGTATTCTTTCTGCTTCTTCTGGAAGACAGAAGTCCTGTACCGTCTCAAAATGTACCATTTCATTTTGTTTCGGAAGAGAGCATCCTGATTATACTTTACCTTAATTGCTTCTTTTTTCTTTGATTGGCATTGCAAAGAAGTGGCATACCTCTGTCTATCATAATCCATTTTTTTATGTCTTCTGGTGGCATAAGATGCAGTCGTGTCCTTAGGTTCTCCGGCTAGTTTTGAAATTTTAAATGTTTTACGCATTTCTTTTCTTCTCCTGTGCTTATTTGTTTTATCTACCACATCTTGGTTTACAGCTCCTGAGCAAACAAGATTTACTTTGGCTCCAACATTTGTTACTGGTTCTGGTAGAGGTGAAATCACTTGTGATACCAGTTCACAAACAGATGGTGAAGGCAGTTGGACAGACTGTTGCTCTGTTTCGAATGATACAGGCATGAATTCATAGCTGGTCTCATCACCACGATCCCGGAAGATCTTGAGAACTCTGTCTGCCATGTCACTCAGGTGGGTGAAAGTCAACATGACAGCAGTTCCATGACCAGTAGGATGGGGCAAGCCTGCAGCAGTCCTCGAGTGAGAATCAAAGTATCCATACCTTCCAGATCTGTCTCTGAATACAGCAATACACTCTGGAGCAACAAGGAGCAAAGCATGCCTGACATCTGTGGAGAGACACTGTAGCCTTTCAGTGAGAGGAATCCACCACCCTTCAGTGCCAGGGGTCCCTCTGGCTCTGAGGTATCCAAACATCACTCCTGACTTCAGCACATTGTGCGTCCGGTTAAAGGAGGAAACACTTAGAGGTACTTCCTCCATTGTCAGATGGTTGCAATTAAACCGTCTTTCAGCAAAAAGCTGCAATTTAATGCCGACATATAACGCATCTCCCTCCTCTAAAACTCTATCAAGGTCAGGCATCTTGAACGTAACACCTTCACTCTGGTTGGCCAAAAATGTCAACGCTACACACGTGCACTGATGATTTCTTGAGAAACTTTCATACCTATCATCACCCTGACAATGAGATGCCTGCACAGACATAACCCTGGGTGCAATATCACCACCTTCTGCATACGTTCTACCCGAAAACTGAGCTACAGCTGCACTGGTGCTTGCCTGTTCAACCTGTAAATAATAATTCATGACAATAGGCTGCTGGTCAAAATTTGTGTTATACAATCTGTGTTAAATTTTAAATCACACTTCATAGTGTTTGGGACAAAGACATTTTTGATAAACAGTTTTAAAGATAAACAAAAAAAAATAAATAAAAGGCCAAAAATTTGTTTGTAAATTAGATATCAATAGTACCCAGTTAATACTGGAGGGTCTGGTCTGTTCATCCTCCAGGTCCTCATTTCGCCGACGCATTTTTTGAGCCTGAGATCTCTTTCCTCTCCGCGGCATCTTTTAAAATATGAAGAGATAAAAAGAATAATTATTGACGAATTTATCTGACTAACTCACAAATTTGAGTGAACTAAGATTTCACTTTTCAATACTCAAATCATCAAAAGTAACCATGGATTTCTTTGTAATCCTCAAAAGAAATGCATATTAAAATTACAAATTAAAATTAATTAAAATTAGTATTTGTTAGTGAAATTCATTTTAACAGGACATTCTCCCTTTGATAGGCACATACTTTGAAACTTCTCCCGATGTAAGAGCTGTTGAGCTTGAAAAGATAAAACCTGTAGTATTCTCAGGAGAGAAAAAAAACAGTTAAACAACAATGAAACAGTGTAAACTTGTAAAATGAAATAATGTTTTTTTTTGGAGGGGGTATGAAATTAACTGCTCTCTGTAGAAAACAGCAAAAAACAAGGGACCTGTAAAGAAACAGAACAGAAACAGACATATAAGGGCACAGGGACAACAATTATAATGATGTGATGAAAATGTCATAGTACACCTTAAGAAACAATATTAATACTAACCAAGGAGAAGAGTGCAGCAGAAAATGCAGGTTGTGCTCTGATCAGTCAGTCTGGAACAATAACAATGACAACATAATTAAAAATGACTAAACTTGAGTCAACGATGCATAACTTCTTTGCATGTTCAATATTGATTATATATTTGTATCTATATGTAGAATATAATTTTAGGAATTTATTTCAAGAATGTTTTTCACTTGAAATACTCTCATATTTTCAAGAAGCAGAGTTATGTAAAATATGCGGCCTAAAACCTGTGATGGACTGGCCATCCAGCCAGGTTTATTATAAGTGGATTGTGGACAAGTGGTTTGGAGAATGGATGGGTGAATGTAGTCTTAATTATTTGTTGCATAAACAAAACAGTTTTTATTTAAATAGCTTCTATGATCCTGATTATTTTTTAACTATAACAATTTTCTTATCAAGAAGACAAATCTGAAGCATTTTGCATGTGGCCGTGTCCTTGATTAAACCTTTACCTTTAAAATGCTCGTGAAAACAGTATTCTGAAACAGAGAAAAAAAGAGTGTCATAAAACTCAACACCTCACAACCCATGTAACTTGAACTTTCATTGTGAATAATGATAACAATGGGAAAAAACCTGAAAATTCTCACCTCACTCCAGTAATTTCTACAACATTTTATGTAATTTTCTACAAAAATCTACACATTGAAAAACCTGAAAATACTGTAGATTATTAAGGTTAAATCTTGCTAACCACTCTTTCTAAAAAAAATTTGGTAAGCACTTACATTCTCATTTCAAGAGGTAAATGATTTGTTTGTAACACTTTACAATATGGTTTGATTTGTTAACATTAGTTAACATATTAGGCTAATTAAAATGAACTAACCATGAGCAATACATTTGTTACTGTATTTATTAATCATTGTTAATAAAACATACAGCTGTTCATTGTTTGTTCATGTTACTTCACAGTGCATTAAGTAATGTTAACAAATAAACTTTTGATTTCAATAATGTAGGCTACAAGTAAATGGTGAAATTAACATTAACACAGATTAATAAATGCTGTAGAAGTGCAGTTTTTTAATTGTTAATGTTAAGTAATGTAGTTAACTAGAGTGGAGAAATGGAACCATATTGTAAAGTGTTACCGATCTGTTATACACCGATTCGGACGTCTCGTGAGTTCAGTGTTGGGACAGATCAGTTATTTTAAGCATTCATTAAAGTGAATCGGTTCAAAGGAGTCATAGTTCGCGTGTCGTTGTCGGACGTGCACAGGAGTGCGCGCTCACGCGGCCAGGGCACTCTCAATCGTGCTTTCAGTGCGCCCTGTAGCAAGCGCTGCAGTCAAATGATTAAATAATGCTTTGGCGTGACAAAAATATCGCTTTGTCGGCCGCCAAAAAAATTTAAACCTTATCTAGTGTATGTGTATTCTACATTGTGTGTATTGTGTATATTGTGTACATTTGATATGTAAATTGTGTTGTGTAAATATGTTGTTATTGTAAAGTGGTTTATGTCTCGTCACTGTCATTACTGCAATGTTGCTCGGAACTGCACACAAGACTTTAACCTGCTGCACAGTAGTGTGACAATAAAGTGATTTGATTTTTTGATTTTGATTCTGTCACTGAAATCAGTTCTCAACGGATTTCTTCACCGGAGACTAATCTAACCGCCTTCGATTGGACGTTGCATTTTTAAACTCAGCAGAACCGCTTGTGATTGGCTGTACTGCTCAACGCATGCCTTTGATTGACATGAACAATTATTTAATGCATCAATCGACATTATTGGATCATAATTCTATATGTACCATAAAATATATTCTAAATATTACTGAACTAAAATATAGTGAATCTATTTTTAATTGATAAAAGTTACACTTAAGGTGTTTGGTCAGTTTTGAGACTGACGCATAATCTACAAGGAATGTCTGAGGGTTAAACACAAGAAAAACATATTAAAGTTGCGTCTCCATCACTCCTTAAAATACTGTGAATGTCGTCAACGTAGTAATATATGCGTATTGCGTCACATCATGCGTTAATATTTACCAAAAATTGCTGCAAGTATAGTGAAGCGTCTCTATCCTACTTGAACCCATTCAAAGAGATTGTCAGCGCGGATTTGTGTTCCATGGATCACGTGACCGCAAGGCGCGAAAGCAAGTTTCCCTCAGTCAGCTCACTCTTGAGTAATACCAGTAAAAAAAACACTCATGGAACTCCCGTTATATTAAATAACGCTAACTACAGAGCAAAAATAATTTCTTACATACAGTATATGCACTTTGTGGTTTATGATTAGACAGTTCTGTCAGTGAGCACTGGAATCGGTTCTCACCGGATTTGTTCAGTGGAGACCAATCTAACCGCCTTTGATTAGAAACTTCGACGCAGCCTTTTATTGACATGAAGCGACCTGCATCAATCGACAATTTTTATTCTAATATAGCTGCATCCATATGCATTCATGTAAAATACAACAAACGGCGAGTACCATAAGTATACTATTAATTTGTACATCACCATATAAGCTAGGCCTACTATTGAGGATGCTTCAGCTTAAAATAAGCGCCAAAATGAATACACACCTCACGCAGTATTTAAGCTATTGTAAGCTACACAAACAGCAAAAACCAAAGGACATAATATCCATCAGACACAAACAAAATATCATGTTACGTTTTCACTCAAAGATAGAAGTGTGGCTAGCTGTAGACATAACTTATCATACATTACCCTCTTACAGAGAAAAAGCTAGCTTCAATGTAAACAAAAACGATATTAACTACAACTCATATTATAATACGAATAATATTGCCTACATTTAATTCAAATAAAGAGCTGCATTTGACAATACAAGGTTTTATAAAACAGCATATTTGAAAACAACCGTATCCACTTACCTCAAGAGAATAATGCGGGAGGTTCATCAGTTCTGCTCCCGTGAAGTCGATCTCGTAGCCAATCAGCAGTGAGCTTTGATTGTACAACCAATAAAATCACACCTTGTAGTGATGACTCGGTCATGAACGATTCGTTCATTGTGAACAAATCTTTAATATGGCTCGGGAATACCTGCTTGCAGAAACGCTTTCGTCACAGGTAGTGATATAACTACTTTTTTCTTACATGTTACTTACTATATAAAATGATATTAATAACAATCATAATGACTTTATTGTGTAATTATATATACCTCCGTGCCAGCTTTGTAGTTTCATCAATTGAATTGGTTTATCATGCTTAATATGTGTATAATCATTAAATACATAATCATTAATAGTTGGTTACTAGGTGATAGCTAGGCTGTTCTGGGTGGTTGCTATGATGTTGCTAGGTGGTTGCTAGGGTATTCTGGGTGGTTGCTATGGTGTTGCTAGGTGTTACTAGGCGGTTGCTAAGGTATTCTGGGTGGTTAGTAGGAGGTTTCTAGTGGGATGCTATCATGTTCTGGGTTGTTGCTATGGTGTTGCTAGGTGGTTGATAGGGTGTTCTGGGTGGTTGCTATGGTGTTGGTAGGTGGTTGCTAAGGTATTCTGTGTGGTTGCGAGGGCGTTTCTAGCCAGTTGCTAATGTTCAGGGTGGTTGCTAAGGTATTTTTGGTGGTTGCTATGGTGTTACTAGGTGGTTGGTAGATGTCACCGATGGTTACTATGGAGTTTTTACATATTCTTAAAATCTTAATGCTAGCACGTTTTTAGCATGTTTTAGCACTTCGCTAGGCGATGTTTTTAACATGTTTTATGTTGTGGCTATGAAAATTTTTATTGGCTGCTTGATAAAAGAAAGCCTATGAGGGAGAGAGAGAGAGAGACGCAGGGCTGACAGGCCCTTTTTTGTCTGTGTGTGTGAAAATGTCAGTTGGGATTTAAATTTCTGAACATTCCGCAATGTAAAGTCAATGGGACTTTTTTGGCCGCTTTTTCGTCCGCTGTTCGAACATCGTACACCCGATCGCTTAGAAAAGATATAGCACACCTCTCCTCAATGAGCCGCATGATTTGATGCCTCACTCAGGGGTCTGTGACAAAAGCTGCGGGAGGAGTAGCGCGCCAAACTATGTGTGGAATAATAATAATTATAATAATAATAATAACTAGAATGTACATTTCCTGAAGAAAATGTGAGTGGTGCTTGCCGTGGCAATACTCGTCAAATAGCATTTTCTAACTTGTTTCTAAGCACTAAAATAAAGGCCATAGACTGTTGTTAGCACATGTTTTTCATGATGGTAGCACGTTTTTAGAATGTTTTAGCACTTCGCTAGGCGATGCTAGCATGTGTTAGCATGTTTTAGCAATTCCATAGGCAATGCTAACATCTGTTGGCATAATACTAGCATGTTTTAGCACTTCGTTAGGCGATGCTAGCATGTGTTAGCATAATGCTAGCACGTTTTTAGCATGTTTTAACACTTCGGTAGGCGATGCTATTATGTGTTAGCATGATTCTAGCACGTTTTTAGCATGTTTAGCACTTTGTTAGGTGATGCTAGCATGTGTTAGCATGTTTCTAGCATGTTTTTAGCATGTTTTAGCACTTCACTAGGCGATGCCAGTATGTGTTAGAATGATGCTAGCATGTTTTTAGCATGTTCTGGCATTTTGCTAGGCAATACTAGCATGTGTTAGCATGTTGTTAGCACATTTGTAACATGTTTTAGCACTTTGCTAGGCGATGCCAACATGTGTTAGCATGATGCTAGCACGTTTTTAGCATGTTTTAGCACTTTGCTAGGCGATACTAGCATGTGTTAACATGTTGTTAGCACGTTTTTAGCATGTTTTAGCACTTTGCTAGGCGATACTAGCATGTGTTAGCATGTAATTAGCACATTTTTAGCATGTTTTAGTACTTCACTAGGCGATGCCAACATGTGTTAGCATGATGCTAGCACGTTTTTAGCATGTTTTAGTACTTTGCTATGCGATACTAGTATGTGTTAGCATAATGCTAGCATGTTTTAACATGTTTTAACACTTCGCTAGGCGATGCCAGCATGTGTTATCATGATGTTAGCATGTTTTTAGCATGTTTTAGCACTTCACTAGGTGATGCCAACATGTGATAGCATGATGCTAACACGTTTTTAGCATGTTTTAGCACTTCGCTAGGCGATGCCAGCATGTGTTAACATGATGCTAACACGTTTTTAGCATGTTTTAGCACTTCGCTAGGCAATGCCAGTATGTGTTAGTATGATGCTAGCACGTTTTTAGCATGTTTTAGCATTTTACTAGGCGATACTAGCATGTGTTAGCATGTTGTTAGCATGTTTTTAGCATGTTTTAGCACTTCGCTAGGCGATGCCAACATGTGTTAGCATGATGCTAGCACGTTTTTAGCATGTTTTAGCACTTTGCTAGGCAATACTAGCATGTGTTAGCATGTTGTTAGCACGTTTTTAGCATGTTTTAGCACTTTGCTAGGTGATACTAGCATGTGTTAGCATGATGCTAGCACGTTTTTAGCATGTTTTAACACTTCAGTAGGCAATACTAGCATGTGTTAGCATGTTGTTAGCACGTTTTTAGCATGTTTTAGCACTTCGCTAGACAATGCCAACATGTGTTAGCATGATGGTAACACGTTTATAGCATGTTTTAGCACTTCGCTAGGCGATGCCAGCATATGTTAGCACGATGCTAGCACATTTTTAGCATGTTTTAGGGTGTGGCTATGAAGATTTTTATTGGCTGCTTGATAATATAAATCCTCTGAGGGGGAGAGAGAGAGAGAGAGAGAGAGACGCAGGGCTGACAGGCCCTTTTTTGTCTGTGTGTGTGAAAATGTCAGTTGGGATTTAAATTTCTGAACATTCCGCAATGTAAAGTCAATGGGACTTTTTTGGCCGCTTTTTCGTCCGCTTTTCGAACATCGTACACCCGATCGCTTAGAAAAGATATAGCACACCTCTCCTCAGTGAGCCGCACGATTTGATGCCTCACTCAGGGGTCTGTGACAAAAGCTGCGGGAGGAGTAGCGCGCCAAACTTTGTGTGGAATAATTTATGCAAGAGAACAATAGTGATGCTTTGCCTTTAGTAAGCACCACTAATAAGTATGCAAGAGAACAATAGTGTTGCTTTGCCTTTGGCAAGCACCACTAACTAGATTAAAAAGTTTGAGTACAAACTTTAGGTTGGCTTGAGAAAGCCTAGCATAAAGTTTGAAGTAGTTGTAAAAGTTTGAAGATTTAAGGTTTTTAGTTTGCTGTAATTATAAGTAGTAGTTTTCAAAGTTCAAAGTTTAGAGATTATAAAACCATTCAGTCTATCAAATAGATAGATAGATAGATAGATAGATAGATAGATAGATAGATAGATAGATAGATAGATAGATATTGACCCTCAGATAGATAAATAGATAGATAGATAGATAGATAGATAGATAGATAGATAGATATTGACCCTCAGAAAGAGAGAGAGATAGATAGATAGATAGATAGATAGATAGATAGATAGATAGATAGATAGATACATAGATAGATAGTCATTGACCCTTAGATATATAGATAGATAGATAGATAAATAGATAGATAGATAGATAGATAGATAGATAGATAGATAGATAGATAGAGTATGACCCACAGATAGATAGATAGATAGTTATTGACCCTCAGATAGATAGATAGATAGATAGATAGATAGATAGATAGATAGATAGATAGATAGATAGATAGATAGATATTGACCCTCAGAAAGATAGATAGATAGATAGACAGATAGATAGATAGATATATTATTTTTTACTTGGTTGCTAGGGTAACCCAATCTGGTTGCTAGGCAGTTTCCAGGGTGATCCTTATCAAGCCTCCTTTTCATTCTGAGTGAATAAAGTCAACCCAGAAGTCTCTACGATTTTCTGTTGCATAGATATGTAATTTGTTACTTGGTTGCTAGGGTAACCATATCTGGTTGATAGGCAGTTACCAGAGTGATACATATCAAGGCTACTTTCCATTCTGAGTGAAATAATTCAAACAGGAAGTCTATACGATTTTCTGGTGCAGTGATATGTGATTTGTTACTTGGTTGCTAGGGTAACCCCATCTGGTTGCTAGGCAGTTACCAAAGTAATACTCATAAGGCTCCTTGCAATCCTGTGTGAAATATGTCAACCCCTAAGTCTCTACGATTTTCTGGTTCAAAGATATGTGATTTGTTACTTGGTTGCTAGGGTAACCGCATCTGGTTGCTAGGCAGTTACCAGATATATATCAAGGCTACTTTCCATCTTGAGTAAAATAAGTGAAACAGGAAGTCTCTACGATTTTCTGGTGCAGAGTTATGTGATTTGTTACTTGGTTGCTAGGGTAAGCCCTTGTCGTTGCTAGGCAGTTACCAGAGTGATACTTTTCAAGACTCCTTGCTATCCTGAGTAAAATAAGTCAAACAGGAAGTCTCTACGATTTTCTGGTGAAGAGGTATATTATTTGTTACTTGGTTGCTAGGGTAACCCCATCTGGTTGCTATGCAGTTACCAGGGTGATACTTATCAAGCCTCCTTTACATCCTGAGTGAATTATGTCAACCCGGAAGTCTCTACGATTTTCTGTTGCAGAGATATGTGATTTGTTACTTGGTTGCTAGGGTAACCGCATCTGGTTTCTAGGCAGTTACCAGAGTGATACTTATCAAGGCTACTTTCCATCCTGAGTGAAATAAGTGAAACAGAAAGTATGATTTTCTGGTGCAGAGATATGTGATTTGTTACTTGGTTGCTAGGGTAACCCCATCTGGTTGCTAGGCAGTTACCAAGGTGATACTCATAAGGCTCCTTGCAATCCTGTGTGAAATATGTCAACCCATAAGTCTCTACGATGTTCTGGTTCAAAGATATGTGATTTGTTACTTGGTTGCTAGGGTAACCACATCTGGTTGCTAGGCAGTTACCAGAGTGATACATATCAAGCCTAATTTCCATCCTGAGTGAAATAAGTGAAACAGGAAGTCTCTATGATTTTCTGTTGCAGAGATATGTGATTTGTTATTTGGTTGCTAGGGTAACCACATCCGGTTGCTAGGCAGTTACCAGAGTGATACATATCAAGGCTACTTTCCATCCTGAGTGAAATAAGTGAAACAGAAAGTCTCTATGATTTTCTGGTGCAGAGATATGTGATTTGTTACTTGGTTGCTAGGGTAACCCCATCTGGTTGCTAGGCAGTTACCAAAGTGATACTCATAAGGCTCCTTGCAATCCTGAGTGAAATATGTCAACCCCTAAGTCTCTACGATGTTCTGGTTCAAAGATATGTGATTTGTTATTTGGTTGCTAGGGTAACACTGTCTGGTTACTATGCAGTTACTAGGGTGATACTTGTCAAGCCTCCTTTCCATACTGAGTGAACAAAGTCAACCTGGATGCTACAATACTGTGGATATGAAGATTTTAGGTCATTACTTATTGGCTGCTTGATAAAAGAAATCCTCTGAGGGAGAGAGAGAGGGAGAGACGCAGGGCTGACAGGCCCTTTTTTGTCTGTGTGTGTGAAAATGTCAGTTGGGATTTAAATTTCTGAACATTCCGCAATGTTAAGTCAAAGGGAGTTTTTCCGAGTTTTGATCGTCATTTTTAGGAAAACTGTAAGTCCGATCAGTTAGAAAAGATATAGCACACTATTCGGGATTAGTCTGAAGGTCTGTGCCGAGTTTGGTGCATGTAGCTTAAAAGCTCTAGGAGGAGTTAGATTTAGAAATTTAGTCTCAGAATAATAATAATAACTAGAATGTACATTTCCTGAAGAAAATGTGAGTGGTGCTTGCCGTGGCAAAATTTCGTACCTCAATGTCCCACCTACTGCCCAAAGTTGAAAGAGGCCAGCAACATGACAGTAGGGTGTTCTGGTGCAGAGATATGGGATTTGTTACTTGGTTGCTAGGGTAACCCCATCTGGTTGCTAGGCAGATACCAATTTGACAGGCAACAATTCTACTTGCCATCCCGAGTGAAAAAAGTCAAACCGGAAGTCTCTTCGATTTTGTAGTGCAGAGATATGTGATTTGTTACTTGGTTGCTAGGGTAACCCCATCTGGTTGCTAGGCAGTCACCAAGTTGACAGCCAACAATGCTCCTTGCCATCCTGAGTGAAATAAGTCAACCCGAAAGTCTCATTGATTTTCTTGTGCAGAGATATGTGATTTGTTTCTTGGTTGCTAGGGTAACCCCATCTGGTTGCTAGGCAGTTGCCAAGGTGACAACCAACAATGCTCCTTGCCATCCTGAGTGAAATAAGTCAACCCGGAAGTCTCTGTGATTTTCTTGTAAAGAGATATGTGATTTGTTACTTGGTTGCTAGGATAACCCCATCTGGTTGCTAGGCAGTTACCAGGGTGATATTTATCAAGACTACATTCCATCCTGAGTGAAATAAGTCAACCCGGAAGTCTCTGTGATTTTCTTGTGCAGAGATAGGTGATTTGTTTCTTGGTTGCTAGGGTAACCCCATCTGGTTGCTAGGCAGTTACCAAGGTGACAGCCAACAATGCTCCTTGCCATCCTGAGTGAAATAAGTCAACCCGGAAGTCTCTGTGATTTTCTTGTGCAGAGATATGTGATTTGTTTCTTGGTTGCTAGGGAAACCCCATCTGGTTGCTAGGCAGTTACCAAGGTGACAGGCAACAATGCTCCTTGCTATCCTGGGTGAAATAAGTCAACCCGGAAGTCTCTGTGATTTTCTTGTGCAGAGATATGTGATTTGTTTCTTGGTTGCTAGGATAACCCCATCTGGTTGCTAGGCAGTTACCAGGGTGATATTTATCAAGTCTACTTTCCATCCTGAGTGAAATAAGTCAACCCTGAAGTCTCTACGTCATTCTGATCCTAAGATAGACATCTTAGTGATTTTGAATGGATGGCAATGGTTCTTTGTTGCTAGGGTGCTTTTATTGGTTGCTAGGGCATGGCTAAGTAGTTCACCTGATGAAAGCTGAAGACTGATTACTCACCCAATGAAAACAAAGCAACTATCATGTCTCTAGGACATTCTGATGTGAAGATATCTTACTGTAATTGAAATCAATAAATGTTGTTGCTAGGGTGCCCTAAATTGTTGCTAGGGAGTGGCTTGGCAGCTGCCAATGATGAATCTCCAAAGGCTGCTTGTCAGTATGAATGATATAAACCAACTCCCATGCCTCTGTGACATTCAGAATGGAAGATATCTGTCTTTGGATTTTGGTTGCTAAGGTGCTCGAAAATGGTTGCTAGGGAGGGGCTAGGAAGTGTTGAGGGGATTCATGATTGGCTGTTTTACTGCCCCAAGTCAAACGAGACCACCCTCGTGTTTCTATGATAATTCAGTCCAGAGAAATCCCTTTGATCTCTTTCAATGGAAGTCTATGGGACTTGTTGCTAAGGTACTGTAAATGGTTGCTAGGGCGTGGCTTGATAGCTTCACAATGATCCTGAGAGACTGATTGGTCGTCTGAGTAAAATGAGCCCGCCCCCTTGTCTCTAAGACACTGTGATCCAGAGTTATGTTCAATACAAAATCTACCATAGATTTAACATTGGGGCAAATTTGGGCAGCTCCTGCCCCCCAGGGGTAAAACTTTTACCCCATTGTGAGGTATGTTCTCACAGAGCCTGTCAGCCTCTTCAAATGTGGTAAATCACACGTCTCTGTGAAATCCTCGCTCTGAGCTATAACTCGTCAAAATTCGGCTGAATGTTAAGTCAATGGGATTTTTTGCCCAATTAATTGCCCCTCGGGCAAATACCGTACCCCCGATCACTTATAGTTGCCATAGCACACCATTCCCAAATAATCTGCACGATTTGACGCCTCATTTGTGGGTCTGCGAGCAAAAAATTTTTCAAAAAATTCCATTGACTTACATTGGGGCAACTTTGGGCAGCTCCTGCCCCCCAGGGGTAAAACTTTTACCCCATTGTGAGGTATGTTCTCAGAGAGCCTGTCAGCCTCTTCAAATGTGGTAAATCACACGTCTCTGTGAAATCCTCGCTCTGAGCTATAACTCGTCAAAGTTTGGCTCAATGTTAAGTCAATGGGATTTTTTTGCCCAGTTTTTTGCCCCTGGGGCAAACACCGTACCCCCGATCGCTTAGAAAAGATATAGCACACCTCTCCTCAATGAGCCGCACGATTTGATGCCTCACTCAGAGGTCTGTGACAAAAGCTGCGGGAGGAGTAGCGCGCCAAACTATGTGTGGAAAAATAATAATAATTATAATAATAATAATAAGTATGCAAGAGAACAATAGTGATGCTTTGCCTATGGCAAGCACCACTAATAATAATAAGTTTAAATAGGATTTCAGTAAGTTGGCTTTCTCAAGCCAACCTAACTAGATTAAAAAGTTTGAGTACAAACTTTAGGTTGGCTTGAGAAAGCCTAGCATAAAGTTTGAAGTAGTTGTAAAAGCTTGAAGATTGAAGGTTTAGTTTGATGTAGTTATTAATTTTAGTAGTTCTCAAAGTTCAAAGATTATAAGACCATTCAGTCTATCAAATATGATAGATAGATAGATAGATAGATAGATAGATAGATAGATAGATAGATAGATAGATAGATAGATAGATAGATAGATAGATAGAGAATGACCCTCAGATAGATAGATAGATAGATAGATAGAGAATGACCCTCAGATAGATAGATAGATAGATAGATAATGACCCTCAGATAGATAGATAGATAGATAGATAGATAGATAGATAGATAGATAGATAGATAGATAGATAGAGAATGACCCTCAGATAGATAGATAGATAGATAGATAGAGAGATAGATAGATAGATAGATAGAGAATGACCCTCAGATAGATAGATAGATAGATAGATAATGACCCTCAGATAGATAGATAGATAGATAGAGAGATAGATAGATAGAGAATGACCCTCAGATAGATAGATAGATAGAGAATGACCCTCAGATAGATAGATAGATAGATAGATAGATAGATAGATAGACAGAGAATGACCCTCAGATAGATAGATAGATAGATAGATAGATAGATAGATAGATAGATAGATAGATAGATAGACAGAGAATGACCCTCAGATAGATAGATAGATAGATAGATAGACAGAGAATGACCCTCAGATAGATAGATAGATAGATAGAGAGAGAGATAGAGAGATAGATAGAGAATGACCCTCAGATAGATAGATAGATAGACAGAGAATGACCCTCAGATAGATAGATAGATAGATAGATAGACAGACAGATAGATAGACAGAGAATGACCCTCAGATAGATAGATAGATAGATAGATAGATAGATAGACAGAGAATGACCCTCAGATAGATAGATAGATAGATAGAGAGAGAGATAGAGAGATAGATAGAGAATGACCCTCAGATAGATAGATAGATAGACAGAGAATGACCCTCAGATAGATAGATAGATAGATAGATAGATAGATAGATAGATAGATAGAGAGTGACCCTCAGATAGATAGATAGATAGATAGATAGACAGACAGATAGATAGATAGAGAATGACCCTCAGATAGATAGATAGATAGATAGATAGACAGACAGATAGATAGAGAATGACCCTCAGATAGATAGATAGATATATAGATAGAGAATGACCCTCAGATAGATAGATAGATAGATAGATAGATAGATAGATAGATAGATAGATAGAGAATGACCCTCAGATAGATAGATAGATAGATAGATAGATAGATAGATAGATAGATAGATAGATAGATAGATAGATAGATAGATAGATAATGACCCTCAGATAGATAGATAGATAGAGAGATAGATAGAAAGATAGATAGAGATTGACCCTCAGATAGATAGATAGATAGATAGATAGATAGATAGATAGACAGCGAATGACCCTCAGATAGATAGATAGATAGATAGATAGATAGATAGATAGACAGAGAATGACCCTCAGATAGATAGATAGATAGATAGATAGACAGAGAATGACCCTCAGATAGATAGATAGATAGATAGATAGAGAGAGAGATAGAGAGATAGATAGAGAATGACCCTCAGATAGATAGATAGATAGATAGACAGAGAATGACCCTCAGATAGATAGATAGATAGATAGATAGATAGATAGAGAGTGACCCTCAGATAGATAGATAGATAGATAGATAGATAGATAGATAGATAGACAGACAGATAGATAGATAGAGAATGACCCTCAGATAGATAGATAGATAGATAGAGAATGACCCTCAGATAGATAGATAGATAGATAGATAGATAGATAGATAGATAGATAGAGAATTACCCTCAGAGAGATAGATAGATAGATAGATAGATAGATAGATAGATAGATAGATAGATAGATAGATAGATAAAGAATTACCCTCAGATAGATAGATAGATAGATAGATAGATAGATAGATAGATAGATAGATAGATAGATAGATATTGACCCTCAGATAGTTAGATAGATAGATAGATAGATAGATCGATAGATAGAGAATGACCCTCAGATAGATAGATAGATAGATAGATAAATAGATAGAGAATGACCCTCAGATAGATAGATAGATAGATAGATAGATAGATAGATAAATAGATAGAGAATTACACTCAGATAGATAGATAGATAGACGGATAGATAGATCCTTGCTACCCTGAGTCCCATGAACAAAACCAGAATTCTTTATGTTGTTCTGGTGCAGAGATATGTGATTTGTTACTTGGTTGCTAGGGTAACCCCATCTGGTTGCTAGGCAGTTACCAAAGTGATACTCATAAGGCTCCTTGCAATCCTGTGTGAAATATGTCAACCCCTAAGTCTCTACGATTTTATGGTTCAAAGATATGTGATTTGTTACTTGGTTGCTAGGGTAACCGCATCTGGTTGCTAGGCAGTTACCAGAGTGATATATATCAAGGCTACTTTCCATCTTGAGTAAAATAAGTGAAACAGGAAGTCTCTACGATTTTCTGGTGCAGAGATATATTATTTGTTACTTGGTTGCTAGGGTAACCCTGTCTGGTTGCTATGCATTTACCAGGGTGATACATATCAAGGCTCCTTGCAATCCTGAGTGAAATATGTGAAACAGGAAGTCTCTACGATTTTCTGGTGCAGAGATATGTGATTTGTTACTTGGTTGCTAGGGTAACCACATCTGGTTGCTAGGCAGTTACCAGAGTGATACATATCAAGCCTACTTTCCATCCTGAGTGAAATAAGTGAAACAGGATGTCTCTACGATTTTCTGGTGCGGAGATATGTGATTTGTTACTTGGTTGCTAGGGTAACCCCATCTGGTTGCTAGGCAGTTACCAAAGTGATACTCATAAGGCTCCTTGCAATCCTGAGTGAAATATGTCAACCCCTAAGTCTCTACGATGTTCTGGTTCAAAGATATGTGATTTGTTACTTGGTTGCTAGGGTAACCACATCTGGTTGCTATGCAGTTACCAGAGTGATACATATCAAGGCTACTTTCCATCCTGAGTGAAATAAGTGAAACAGGTAGTCTCTACGATTTTCTGGTGCAGAGATATGTGATTTGTTACTTGGTTGCTAGGGTAACCCCATCTGGTTGCTAGGCAGTTACCAGAGTGATACATATCAAGGCTACTTTTCATCCTGGGTGAATAAAGTCAACCCGGAAGTCTCTATGATTTTCTGTTGCAGAGATATGTGATTTGTTACTTGGTTGCTAGAGTAATCACATCTGGTTGCTAGGCAGTTACCAGAGTGATACATATCAAGGCTACTTTCCATCCTGAGTGAAATAAGTCAACCCGGAAGTCTCTCTGATTTTCTGTTGCAGAGTTATGTGATTTGTTACTTGGTTGCTAGGGTAAGCCCTTGTCGTTGCTAGGCAGTTACCAGAGTGATACTTTTCAAGACTCCTTGCTATCCTGAGTGAAATAAGTCAAACAGGAAGTCTCTACGATTTTCTGGTGAAGAGATATATTATTTGTTACTTGGTTGCTAGGGTAACCCCATCTGGTTGCTATGCAGTTACCAGGGTGATACTTATTAAGCCTCCTTTCCATCCTGAGTGAATCAAGTCAACCCAGAAGTCTCTATGATTTTCTGTTGCAGAGATATGTGATTTGTTACTTGGTTGCTAGGGTAATCACATCTGGTTGCTAGGCAGTTACCAGAGTGATACATATCAAGGCTACTTTCCATCCTGAGTGAAATAAGTCAACCCGGAAGTCTCTCTGATTTTCTGTTGCAGAGATATGTGATTTGTTACTTGGTTGCTAGGGTAATCACATCTGGTTGCTAGGCAGTTACCAGAGTAATACATATCAAGGCTACTTTCCATCCTGAGTGAAATAAGTCAACCCGGAAGTCTCTCTGATTTTCTGTTGCAGAGATATGTGATTTGTTACTTGGTTGCTAGGGTAATCACATCTGGTTGCTAGGCAGTTACCAGAGTGATACATATCAAGGCTACTTTCCATCCTGAGTGAAATAAGTGAAACAGAAAGTCTCTATGATTTTCTGGTGCAGAGATATGTGATTTGTTATTTGGTTGCTAGGGTAACCCCATCTGGTTGCTAGGCAGTTACCAGGGTGATACTTATCAAGCCTCCTTTCCATACTGAGTGAATCAAGTCAACCTGGAAGCTACTATACTGTGGCTATGAAGATTTTAGGTCATTACTTATTGGCTGCTTGATAAAAGAAATCCTCTGAGGGAGAGAGAGAGGGAGAGACGCAGGGCTGACAGGCCCTTTTTTGTCAGTGTGTGTGAAAACGTCAGTTGGGATTTAAATTTCTGAACATTCCGCAATGTTAATCAATGGGAGTTTTTCCGAGTTTTGATCGTCATTTTTAGGAAAACCGTAAGTCCGATCAGTTAGAAAAGATATAGCACACTATTCGGGATTAGTCTGAAGGTCTGTGCCGAGTTTGGTGCATGTAGCTTAAAAGCTCTAGGAGGAGTTACATTTAGAAATTTAGTCTCAGAATAATAATAATAACTAGATTAAAAAGTTTGAGTACAAACTTTAGGTTGGCTTGAGAAAGCCTAGCATAAAGTTTGAAGTAGTTGTAAAAGTTTGAAGATTTACGGTTTCTAGTTTGATGTAATTATAAGTAGTAGTTTTCAAAGTTCAAAGTTTAGAGATTATAAAACCATTCAGTCTATCAAATAGATTAGATAGATAGATAGATAGATAGATAGATAGATAGATAGATATTGACCCTCAGATAGATAGATAGATATTGACCCTCAGATAGATAGATAGATAGATAGATAGATAGATAGATAGAGTATGACCCATAGATAGATAGATAGATAGATAGATAGATAGATATTGACCCTCAGATAGATAGATAGATAGATAGATAGATAGATAGTTATTGACCATCAGATAGATATAGATAGATTGTTATTGACCATCAGATAGATAGATAGATAGATAGATAGATAGATAGATAGATAGACAGATATTGACCATTAGATAGATAGATAGATAGATAGATAGATAGATATTGATCCTCAGATAGATAGATAGATATTGACCCTCAGATAGATAGATAGATAGATAGATAGAAAGATAGAAAGATAGATTGATAGTCATTGACCCTTAGATAGATAGATAGATATTGACCGTCAGATATATAGATAGATAGATAGTCATTGACCCTGAGATATAGATAGATAGAGTATGAACCACAGATAGGTAGATAGATAGATAGATAGTTATTGACCCGCAGATAGCTAGATAGATAGATAGATAGATATTGACCCTCAGATAGATAGATAGATAGATAGATAGTCATTGACCCTTAGATAGATAGATATTGACCGTCAGATATATAGATAGACAGATAGTCATTGACCCTGAGATATAGATAGATAGAGTATGACCCACAGATAGATAGATAGATAGATAGTTATTGACCCGCAGATAGTTAGATAGATAGATAGATAGATATTGACCCTCAGATAGATAGATAGATAGATATTGACCATCAGATAGATAGATAGATAGATAGATAGATAGATATATCATTTTTTACTTGGTTGCTAGGGTAACCCAATCTGGTTGCTAGGCAGTTTCCAGGGTGATCCTTATCAAGCCTCCTTTTCATTCTGAGTGAATAAAGTCAACCCGGAAGTCTCTATGATTTTCTGTTGCATAGATATGTGATTTGTTACTTGGTTGCTAGGGTAACCATATCTGGTTGATAGGCAGTTACCAGAGTGATATATATCAAGGCTACTTTCCATCTTGAGTGAAATAAGTGAAACAGGATGTCTCTATGATTTTCTGGTGCAGAGATATGTGACTTGTTACTTGGTTGCTAGGGTAAACACATCTGGTTACTAGGCAGTTACCAAAGTGATACTCATAAGGCTCCTTGCAATCCTGTGTGAAATATGTCAACCCCTAAGTCTCTACGATGTTCTGGTTCAAAGATATGTGATTTGTTACTTGGTTGCTAAGGTAACCCTGTCTGGTTGCTATGCAGTTACCAGAGTGATACATATCAAGGCTACTTTCCATCCTGAGTGAAATAAGTGAAACAGGTAGTCTCTACGATATACTGGTGCAGATATATGTGATTTGTTACTTGGTTGCTAGGGTAACCCCGTCTGGTTGCTAGGCAGTTACCAGAGTGATACATATCAAGGCTACTTTCCATCCTGAGTGAATCAAGTCAACCCGGAAGTCTCTATGATTTTCTGATGCAGAGATATGTGATTTGTTACTTGGTTGCTAGGGTAATCACATCTGGTTGCTAGGCGGTTACCAGAGTGATACATATCAAGGCTACTTTCCATCCTGAGTGAAATAAGTCAACCCGGAAGTCTCTCTGATTTTCTGTTGCAGAGATATGTGATTTGTTACTTGGTTGCTAGGGTAATCACATCTGGTTGCTAGGCAGTTACCAGAGTGATACATATCAAGGCTACTTTCCATCCTGAGTGAAATAAGTGAAACAGGAAGTCTCTATGATTTTCTGGTGCAGATATATGTGATTTGTTACTTGGTTGCTAGGGTAACCCCGTCTGGTTGCTAGGCAGTTACCAGAGTGATACATATCAAGGCTCCTTGCAATCCTGTGTGAAATATGTTAACCCCTAAGTCTCTACGATGTTCTGGTTCAAAGATATGTGATTTGTTACTTGGTTGCTAGGGTAATCGCATCTGGTTGCTAGGCAGTTACCAGAGGGATACATATCAAGGCTACTTTCCATCCTGAGTGAAATAAGTGAAACAGGAAGTCTCTATGATTTTCTGGTGCAGAGATATGTGATTTGTTACTTGGTTGCTAGGGTAAACACATCTGGTTGCTAGGCAGTTACCAAAGTGATACTCATAAGGCTCCTTGCAATCCTGTGTGAAATATGTCAACCCCTAAGTGTCTACGATGTTCTGGTTCAAAGATATGTGATTTGTTACTTGGTTGCTAAGGTAACCCTGTCTGGTTGCTATGCAGTTACCAGAGTGATACATATCAAGGCTACTTTCCATCCTGAGTGAAATAAGTGAAACAGGTAGTCTCTACGATTTTCTGGTGCAGAGATATGTGATTTGTTACTTGGTTGCTAGGGTAACCCCGTCTGGTTGCTAGGCAGTTACCAGAGTGATACATATCAAGGCTACTTTCCATCCTGAGTGAATTAAGTCAACCCGGAAGTCTCTATGATTTTCTGTTGCAGAGATATGTGATTTGTTACTTGGTTGCTAGGGTAATCACATCTGGTTGCTAGGCAGTTACCAGAGTGATACATATCAAGGCTGCTTTCCATCCTGAGTGAAATAAGTCAACCCGGAAGTCTCTTTGATTTTCTGTTGCAGAGATATGTGATTTGTTACTTGGTTGCTAGGGTAACCCCATCTGGTTGCTAGGCAGTTACCAGAGTGATACATATCAAGGCTACTTTCCATCCTGAGTGAAATAAGTGAAACAGGAAGTCTGTATGATTTTCTGGTGCAGAGATATGTGATTTGTTACTTGGTTGCTAGGGTAACCCCATCTGGTTGCTAGGCAGTTACCAGAGTGATACATATCAAGGCTACTTTCCATCCTGAGTGAAATAAGTGAAACAGGATGTCTGTATGATTTTCTGGTGCAGAAATATGTGATTTGTTATTTGGTTGCTAGGGTAACCCTGTCTGGTTGCTATGCAGTTACCAGGGTGATACTTATCAAGCCTCCTTTCCATACTGAGTGAATCAAGTCAACCTGGAAGCTACTATACTGTGGCTATGAAGATTTTAGGTCATTACTTATTGGCTGCTTGATAAAAGAAATCCTCTGAGGGAGAGAGAGAGGGAGAGACGCAGGGCTGACAGGCCCTTTTTCGTCTGTGTGTGTGAAAACGTCAGTTGGGATTTAAATTTCTGAACATTCCGCAATGTTAATCAATGGGAGTTTTTCCGAGTTTTGATCGTCATTTTTAGGAAAACCGTAAGTCCGATCTGTTAGAAAAGATATAGCACACTATTCGGGATTAGTCTGAAGGTCTGTGCCGAGTTTGGTGCATGTAGCTTAAAAGCTCTAGGAGGAGTTACATTTAGAAATTTAGTCTCAGAAGAATAATAATAATAATAAGTTTAAATAGGATTTCAGTAAGTTGGCTTTCTCAAGCCAACCTAACTAGAATGTACATTTCCTGAAGAAAATGTGAGTGGTGCTTGCCGTGGCAAAATTTCTTACCACAATATCCCACCTACTGCCCAAAGTTGAAAGACGCTACCCCCATGACAGTAGTATGTTCTGGTGCAGAGATATTGGTGTTGTTCCATGGTTGCTAGGGTAACCCCATCTGGTTGCTAGGCAGTTACCAAGGTGACAGCCAACAATGCTCCTTGCCATCCTGAGTGAAATAAGTCAACCCGGAAGTCTCTGTGATTTTCTTGTGCAGAGATATGTGATTTGTTTCTTGGTTGCTAGGTTAACCCCATCTGGTTGCTAGGCAGTTACCAAGGTGACAGGCAACAATGCACCTTATCATCCTGAGTGAAATAAGTCAACCCGGAAGTCTCTGTGATTTTCTTGTGCAGAGATATGTGATTTGTTTATTGGTTGCTAGGGTAACCCCATCTGGTTGCTAGGCAGTTACCAAGGTGACAGCCAACAATGCTCCTTGCCATCCTGAGTGAAATAAGTCAACCCGGAAGTCTCTGTGATTTTCTAGTACATAGATATGTGATTTGTTACTTGGTTGCTAGGATAACCCCATCTGGTTGCTAGGCAGTTACCAGGGTGATATTTATCAAGACTACATTCCATCCTGAGTGAAATAAGTCAACCCGGAAGTCTCTGTGATTTTCTTGTGCAGAGATAGGTGATTTGTTTCTTGGTTGCTAGGGTAACCCCATCTGGTTGCTAGGCAGTTACCAAGGTGACAGCCAACAATGCTCCTTGCCATCCTGAGTGAAATAAGTCAACCCGGAAGTCTCTGTGATTTTCTTGTGCAGAGATATGTGATTTGTTTCTTGGTTGCTAGGGAAACCCCATCTGGTTGCTAGGCAGTTACCAAGGTGACAGGCAACAATGCTCCTTGCCATCCTGGGTGAAATAAGTCAAACCAGAAGTCTCTGTGATTTTCTTGTGCAGAGATATGTGATTTGTTTCTTGGTTGCTAGGGTAATCCCATTTGGTTGCTAGGCAGTTACCAGGGTGATATTTATCAAGTCTACTTTCCATCCTAAGTAAAATAAGTCAACCCTGAAGTCTCTACGTCATTCTGATCCTAAGATAGACATCTTAGTGATTTTGAATGGATGTCAATGGTTCTTTGTTGCTAGGGTGCTTTTATTGGTTGCTAGGGCATGGCTAAGTAGTTCACCTGATGAAAGCTGAAGACTGATTACTCACCCAATGAAAACAAAGCAACTATCATGTCTCTAGGACATTCTGATGTGAAGATATCTTACTGTAATTGAAATCAATAAATGTTGTTGCTAGGGTGCCCTAAATTGTTGCTAGGGAGTGGCTTGGCAGCTGCCAATGATGAATCTCCAAAGGCTGCTTGTCAGTATGAATGATATAAACCAACTCCCATGCCTCTGTGACATTCAGAATGGAAGATATCTGTCTTTGGATTTTGGTTGCTAAGGTGCTCGAAAATGGTTGCTAGGGAGGGGCTAGGAAGTGTTGAGGGGATTCATGATTGGCTGTTTTACTGCCCCAAGTCAAACGAGACCACCCTCGTGTTTCTATGATAATTCAGTCCAGAGAAATCCCTTTGATCTCTTTCAATGGAAGTCTATGGGACTTGTTGCTAAGGTACTGTAAATGGTTGCTAGGGCGTGGCTTGATAGCTTCACAATGATCCTGAGAGACTGATTGGTCGTCTGAGTAAAATGAGCCCGCCCCCTTATCTCTAAGACACTGTGATCCAGAGTTATGTTCAATACAAAATCTACCATAGACTTAACATTGGGGCAAATTTGGGCAGCTCCTGCCCCCCAGGGGTAAAACTTTTACCCCATTGTGAGGTATGTTCTCACAGAGCCTGTGAGCCTCTTCAAATGTGGTAAATCACACGTCTCTGTGAAATCCTCGCTCTGAGCTATAACTCGTCAAAGTTCGGCTCAATGTTAAGTCAATGGGATTTTTTGCCCAATTTTTTGCCCCTGGGGCAAATACCGTACCCCCGATCACTTATAGTAGCCATAGCACACCATTCCCAAATAATCTGCACGATTTGACGCCTCATTTGTGGGTCTGCGAGCAAAAAATTTTTCAAAAAATTCCATTGACTTACATTGGGGCAACTTTGGGCAGCTCCTGCCCCCCAGGGGTAAAACTTTTACCCCATTGTGAGGTATGTTCTCAGAGAGCCTGTCAGCCTCTTCAAATGTGGTAAATCACACGTCTCTGTGAAATCCTCGCTCTGAGCTATAACTCGTCAAAATTTGGCTCAATGTTAAGTCAATGGGATTTTTTTGCCCAATTTTTTGCCCCTGGGGCAAACACCGTACCCCCGATCGCTTAGAAAAGATATAGCACACCTCTCCTCAATGAGCCGCACGATTTGATGCCTCACTCAGAGGTCTGTGACAAAAGCTGCGGGAGGAGTAGCGCGCCAAACTATGTGTGGAAAAATAATAATAATTATAATAATAATAATAAGTATGCAAGAGAACAATAGTGATGCTTTGCCTATGGCAAGCACCACTAACTAGATTGAAAAGTTTGAGTACAAACTTTAGGTTGGCTTGAGAAAGCCTAGCATAAAGTTTGAAGTAGTTGTAAAAGTTTGAAGATTTACGGTTTCTAGTTTGATGTAATTATAAGTAGTAGTTTTCAAAGTTCAAAGTTTAGAGATTATAAAACCATTCAGTCTATCAAATAGATTAGATAGATAGATAGATAGATAGATAGATAGATAGATAGATAGATAGATAGATAGATAGATAGATATTGACCCTCAGATAGATAGATAGATAGATAGATAGATAGATAGATAGAGTCTGACCCACAGATAGATAGATAGATAGATAGATATTGACCGTCAGATATATAGATAGATAGATAGTCATTGACCCTGAGATATAGATAGATAGAGTATGACCCACAGATAGATAGATAGATAGTTATTGACCCGCAGATAGTTAGATAGATAGATAGATAGATAGATATTGACCCTCAGATAGATAAATAGATAGATAGATATTGACCCTCAGAAAGATAAATAGATAGATAGATAGATAGATAGCTAGACAGATAGATATATCATTTTTTACTTGGGTGCTAGGGTAACCCAATCTGGTTGCTAGGCATTTTCCAGGGTGATCCTTATCATGCCTCCTTTTCATTCTGAGTGAATAAAGTCAACCCGGAAGTCTCTATGATTTTCTGTTGCATAGATACGTGATTTGTTACTTGGTTGCTAGGGTAACCATATCTGGTTGATAGGCAGTTACCAGAGTGATATATATCAAGGCTACTTTCCATCTTGAGTAAAATAAGTGAAACAGGAAGTCTCTACGATTTTCTGGTGCAGAGTTATGTGATTTGTTACTTGGTTGCTAGGGTAAGCACTTGTCGTTGCTAGGCAGTTACCAGAGTGATACTTTTCAAGACTCCTTGCTATCCTGAGTGAAATAATTCAAACAGGAAGTCTCTACGATTTTCTGGTGAAGAGATATATTATTTGTTACTTGGTTGCTAGGGTAACCCCATCTGGTTGCTATGCAGTTACCAGGGTGATACTTATCAAGCCTCCTTTCCATCCTGAGTGAATTATGTCAACCCGTAAGTCTCTACGATTTTCTGTTGCAGAGATATGTGATTTGTTACTTGGTTGCTAGGGTATCCCTGTCTGGTTGCTATGCAGTTACCAGGGTGATACTTATCAAGCCTCCTTTCCATCCTGAGTGAAATAAGTGAAACATGAAGTCTCTACGATTTTCTGCTGCAGAGATATGTGATTTGTTAGTTGGTTGCTAGGGTAACCCCATCTGGTTGCTAGGCAGTTACCAAGGTGATACTCATAAGGCTCCTTGCAATCCTGTGTGAAATATGTCAACCCCTAAGTCTCTACGATGTTCTGGTTCAAAGATATGTGATTTGTTACTTGGTTGCTAGGGTAACCGCATCTGGTTGCTAGGCAGTTACCAGAGGGATACATATCAAGGCTACTTTCCATCCTGAGTGAAATAAGTGAAACAGGAAGTCTCTATGATTTTCTGGTGCAGAGATATGTGATTTGTTACTTGGTTGCTAGGGTAAACACATCTGGTTGCTAGGGAGTTACCAGAGTGATACATATCAAGGCT